>CM035168.1:34491067-34980243 GCA_020205615.1 Panax quinquefolius
GATGTAGCGGTTTATATGAAAGGTGTAAGAAGTTATATATATAAAGTCAGAATATATATATATATATCTGATCGTCAACCACCACTGAAGCAAACTTCACGGGGAATTTGAAATGTAAATATATAAAAGCGGTAAATATATATATAGAGACATGATCAACCACCACGAAACACCTCCATGGGGATCGAAATATAAATAAAGTAGTAAAAAGCGATCAACCGCCAAGTAGTAAACTCCAAAGTGAGATGAAATATAAATAAAGTAGTAAAAGGCCACGAAGTAAACTTCAAGCTTGGTAATGTGTATATATATATATATATATATATATATATATATATATATAAACGCACTGGATATATATATCGATCCAAGCTCGGTTTATCATTTCAACAATATGTCTCTCTCTCTCTCTCTCTCTCTATATATATATATATATATATATATATATATATATATATATAAGCAAAGAAACGACTTGGATATAAAATCTAGGCTCATCGAACAAAGTTAAACAACAATTTATATATATATATATATATATATATATATATATATATATATATATATATATTATCAGGATGTAGCCTCCTAATCCAAATCATTGAGAATGTAGTTCGACAACAGTTTATATATAAATATATATATATAAAAGCAAATAAATGCTCCGGACGTGAGTCCAGGCTCAATCGAGACATAACTCGATAATGTTAGTCTATATATATATATATATATATATACACACACACAAAAGGAAATAAAAGTCACGGACCAAAATTCGGGCATACACATGCAACACGACTCTCAATGTGAAGAAAAGTGTGTGCACAGTAGAAGAGAGGCTTTAAGAAGTATAAGAAGGCTTACAATCACTACTAGAAAATCGCCCTATAGCAACGTGGCGCATGAGCCAAATCGCTATAAACCTAAAAGACCGTTACTATAGGATTTAACAATCATTCTTAGGCCAAATCGCCATAGAAGCCGCCGATAAACTCTATAGCGACGGTCTTTAGGACTATAGTCGCTATAGACTTTTTAGATTTCAAAAAAAAAAAATTAGAGACAACTTGGGGATTTCAACTTTAGGCAACCATCCGGTTTGATAGAGCTACTTCTGCAATGAGTACAGCACAGCATATTAATTAAAGTGGATAGTGTCGCAAAGTTCAATGCAATGTATGTATGGATATGGAACCACATGTACACACACACACATATATATCTACACATACTAACATAAGAGGAGAAAGTGACAGAGAACGAGAGGAAAACCTGTTAGAGAAGAAAAGGACTGGGCAAAAATGGTAGGCTGCTTGCATGGCAGGCACCAAGCTATTTTAACTCTGAGTAGATAAGGCAAACCCTCTGACTTCAATCTTTGCACAAAGAGAGAAAGTTGTATAGTGTTGAAGCAACCAAGTTATAGTTTCTTTTATCCAAATTTAACAATTTACACTAAAAAGATCCAGCAGATCTCTCCTGTATCATTTGGAATGATTGAGAAAAATCCTTGTTGTAAAACAGAGTGTGGATTTATTTCAATCTTTTCTTGAAACCCACTTCCATAAAAGAGTAAATCTCTCCGTAACGACAATCTTTCTGCGCTACTTGCAATAAATTACTGCCAAAACACATGGCAGGAAATTAATATTAGTCCTAGAAACAGACACTGCAACCACAATAACCTTAAAAAAATGTTTCCCATAAAACCAGTCACTAAAAGAGCAGCAGCCAAGACACAACAAAGTTTATGTTCAAATGAAGCTGGAACATGAAAACTGAATGTTTGAATGTATAAAAAAAGACAAATACACAAAAATTATAGTATACAGTGTACTTCGTGTATGATGAGTTAATAGAAAATTATAGCAAAAGAGCTTAATATTCTCTGCATCAGTAAACATGTCCTCAATGTCTTTGGAGCTTATGATGATTACACGCTCTTCATGTTGCTGCAAATTACACGAATGAATATGAATTTCCACCTTTTCAGTCTACAGACAATCAAGGATACTGGCAGAGAAATTTACCCATCATAAAAGAGAGCGGAGTGATTGAACAGGTAGAAAGGATTTAAGATCCATCAAATTAAAATATTTAAGTACAATACCACTTCAATTAATTAGCAGGGACGGAGCTAGACTTCTTTGCAGGGGGGCCATGCCCCCCCCCAAGATTTTTAAATTTATTAAGTACTAAGGTTCACCCACTTTGATATATGAAATTTGTGTTTTGTGGGCCTTATGACAATCCATTTCATTTCATTATCTCCAATTCTCCACTACACAATACACACTAACAAACAAAGTCTTGTTATACTTTTACCCTAACATTCGCCAATCCTACTTGAAGATGAAAGTAGTCAAGTAGAGATTCTTTACTTTATTCATTCTCTATTCTTTACTTTATTCATTCTTTACTTTTTACATATATATATATATATATATATATTATGTATGTGCAGAAATAAATTGGGGTTTAAAATTGTTGATACGAGGAGTTATCAATTCAATCTATGTTTGTTTGTGTTATAATTTTTCATTGCGTATTTGCGTTGTTAGATTTGCTTTTATTGAGATTTATATGCACTCCCAAGTCCCAAATAATGCTAGGAATTAGGATTGGTGGAGATAATGGACTGTTTTGTATTTGTAAATACAGTGAGATTGTGGACCTGTGGTTAGAAGAAATAATGCCAGGAATTAGGATTGGTGGGAATTATTTTCTAGAGTTGGGGCTGGAAGTTTGATTTTGCCCCCCCCCCCCAAGATCAAATCCTGGCTCCGTCCCTGTTAATTAGTCATGTCAAAAGAAACAGCTCACATGCATGCTTTTCTCATTTTATACTTTTGAAGCATCATGTTTGGGAAAAAAACACAAACATACCTCTTATAGTAAAATTGGCCCAAAAAAAAATTGAAAGCAAAGATAAATAAACTAAACAAAGCTAGGGACTTTCAGAGAAGAATATCAAATCACTATCAAAACAAACAGAATCACTATCTAATCACTATCTAAACAAACAGAATCACTATCTAATCAAAACAGTTTCACCTCAGCAGATAATAGTTTGAGTTCTGGTTTTTTTTTTCATTGTGTACATAATATATAGTTCAATTAGCCTAATGAATAGATGCTTATATGATTAGCAATCTCTTGTAGTCATCTGCATAATCTACCATCAGGTTCTTGTAAATCAATCTCAAGAAAAACAAACTACAAGAAAAGCAACACAAAAATATTAGACAAACCTGCATATTTCAAATGAGAAATGAAAATAGAACCAAGCCAGAGATGGATATAAAAACTGCAAAACAAATCTCCTAGACAAAGTGCTAAACTAAATGCAATGAAAGTATCTTCAGTTTCACCACTACATTGGACAAAAGAAAAAATAATAATTATTGGTGTGGTTGGTGCCTTTGTTTATGTAATTTGAACTAAACATCAAATGCAGTAATAAAAAAAAATTAGACCATATATATAACAGGAAAGAGTAATTTTCTTTCCCTTTTCATTTGGGAGGAGGAGGAAAAATTAACAGAAAAAGAAAAGCCTGTACCTCCTGTGGCTAGCCATTACACCCCAGCCAGCATGTTTAGACATTTTACAGCTTCAATGCTTTCAGTAACTGAACCAATTTGATTCACCTAAGGAACCATGTAATAGAAAGTTACGAAATTTAATGTGTGAATGACCTATAACAGGATACATGATGCAGTGTATTCATTTAATCATACTCTATCTATCTGGTGTAAATCAAAATTTCCAGATAGCCAAAGTGAAAGGCCACAAAAGAAATGTAATATTTAAAACCAATAAACAAAAACATTAATTGTTATAATTATTAGTATTTTTGTAAGAAGTCATATCCCCTGAAATCAAGACACCAATTCATAACTTAGAATAAGTTTAGGGAAGAAAAAAAACAGATGAGTGGTAAGCAGTCAGCCAACTGAAAAGAATTAAAGCAACAAATCATACATAGGTTACAAACATGTTACAGAGTTTGCTAACAATGAAATCCTTCACAAAGAAATGTTCAGTTGTTATACTTATACCTTCAGAAGTAGGGCATTGCATGTCTTCTCCTTTATTGCTTTATCTACACGCTGAAGCAGATGAAGCAGGTAGCGCCACCGAGGAATGAGACAAATCCGGTACTGTTGACCGTCTCTTGATAGTCCAAAAATAGATCCTTCGGAACCCTAAATGCGTCGTGTGCGCACATGATGGCCAATCTGACGAGTGAACTATCAAAGGGCAAAGACGAGAAGCGATCGAGTGAGAAGGCAACGAGGACCAAGAGAGAGAGGGCAACAAGTGGCTAGGAGGGCAACGAGGACCAGGAGATCGAGAAAGGGCAGATCGAGTGAGTGAGAAGAGAGTTGATGTTGATTTAATTTGGGGGAAACGTTACATGCTAATTTGGGGGAAAAATGGAGGAATTTGTGAAAAAGGAGCTCTATCCCGATGGTCAGCCTCTGGCCGTCGCTATTGATACCTATTGCGACGGTTCAGTCCCAACTGTCGCTAGAGCTCGTTGTTATAGGTTAAATTTCTAGTAGTGAATGGACTGCCAAAGAAGACTTCTATAGTTTTAAATGGATGAACACTCGGCCCCCGCCGGTAAAAATATGACACTATATAAGCTCACAAGTGTTTAAAATGAGAAAACACTCAGTTTAGGGTGTGTACAGAGCAAATTGGACAGGGCTTCCTCACCGCTTTCTCTTACAAATGGCCACCCCAAGCCTTCTATTTATAGGGGGTCAGCAGGTGTCTGGCGACCCTTGAGATGCACTACTGCGGTACTTTAAAGTGCCTCTTGCCTCTGCTTGGTCCCGTCGTCTCAAAGTACGTGGCATGCGTCGTGCAACGTGATGTCACTTCGAGCTTTGAAATTTCAATTCGGGCATCCGATTGAGGTGTATAAGACTGTTTTGATCAATTTGTTATCGAGAGCTACTGTGATGACATGGTATTAGAGGTTGTATGAAGTCGAAGAAGATGGGACCATACCTCGGGTCTTGAAGCTTCAAATTTTATCCGGTGTCTTTGCCTTAGCGTAGTAGTCACTCGGGATTAGAACTCCTTTGTTCTTGTGGGACATTGTTGTGTAGAATGTATGTTGAAATGTGTTAAGGCCGGGTCACATGTGGGATCGAGGTGGCAAAATGATGACTTTACCCCTCACCGGGTTATCTCCTGGTTTAAGTGATAAAGTAGACGTTGCTCGGGGTTATCTCAGAGATTGGTCGCTTTAAGTGTTGAATGTCCTCGGGGTTATCTCGAGGTGTGCTGACCTCCAGGGTTATCTCCGAGGCCGGGCCGAGTGCCTCGGTGTGGTTTACGAGGTTGAAGGTATTGCGTAGGTTGAAACGAGCATCTCAGGGGTTATCTCCTCGGAATCGCAATTTGCATTCCTCGGGGTTATCTCAGGTTGACACTTGCCTTTCTCGTGTTGTTTCGGGGATCGAGATTGAGTATTTCGAGGTTATCTCCGAGATGAAATGGCCTTCTCCAAAGTGTGATTTTCGATATTTAAATTGCATTCCTCGGGGTTATCTCAGGGGTTGAAATCAAACTCCACGGTGTTGTTTTGGGATCGAAATGAATGTCTCGGGGTTATCTCAGAGATGGTACCAAACTCTCGGTATTATTTTTTGGGATTTGGTAAAGTTGTCCTCCGGGGTTATCTCTGAAAGCGATTACGCCCTCTGCTGAATGTTAAGTATGTGTGTATGCAAAAATTTCGAGTGTGTCTGCACTGGGGATCTAACAACAAAAACAAATTCAAATTCAAATTCAAAATAATAATTCAAATTCAAATCTTCATCTCCTCACATAAAGACTTATTTGATCAAGAGAATGATCGATGAATAGCCAACCTATGACTTTAGACCATTCTTTGCGAACAGCAGTTTATTTTATACATCGACCATATAATTATTCATGGAGGAGCATTTCTTTCATTGGTTTGAGAAAAGTATTCACGCAAACACAGTAATAAAGGATGAAACAACAAAACAAAAGTAAAATACAGTATAACAAAAAAGATCATGTAGACGAATCTAAAAAAAATATTCCAAGATAGTGAATAACTCAATATCTTTTTATAATTATCATAGGAAGACATTATTACAAAAGAGATTTATGGGAAAGAGTACAAGTCCTAAAAATCTAAAAATACTAACAAAAAAGTAATAAATGTAACCAATTAATACATAGAGACTGCACAAATTTTGTTTTCTACATAGGAAAGAGAGAGATAAGA
The DNA here is from genome assembly GCA_020205615.1 of Panax quinquefolius. Lineage (NCBI taxonomy): Eukaryota > Viridiplantae > Streptophyta > Magnoliopsida > Apiales > Araliaceae > Panax > Panax quinquefolius. Next base: position 34,497,345 of record CM035168.1, read on the forward strand.
GAGTGATGTGTAATGTAATGATGATAACCAAACCTTCGTACCAAGGTAACCAAACTTTTATACCAAGGTAACCAATCTACCTCCACACCTGCAGTATGAATTGGTTACCTTGTCCGAAAAGTTAATGAACCAACTACATAAAAGTTTGGCTACCAACTGCATCACATTCAAAATAAATTGGTAACTTAATAAAACTGATTTGGTTACCTTGGTATGAAGGTTTGGCTACCCACTGCATGAAGGTTTGGCTACCAACTGCATCACATTCAAAATAAATTGGTAACCTAATAATACTAAATTGGTTACCTTGGTATGAATGTTTGGCTACCAACTGCACTATGAAAAAACTGCAGGTGTGGATGTGGATTGGTTACCTTGGTATGAAGGTTTGGTTACCTTTGTGTGAAGGTTTGGTTACCAACTGCACTATGAAAAAACTGAAGGTGTGGAGGTGGATTGGTTACCTTGGTATGACAGTTTGGTTAGCTTGGTATGAAGGTTTGGTTACCAACTGCACTATGAAAAAACTGCAGGTGTGGAGGTGGATTGGTAACCTTAGTATGAAGGTTTGGTTACCTTAGTATGAATGTTTGGTTACCAATCTCTTCTATCAGTTGCTGATTTTGGATCAAATCCAATAATCCATGGAAAGTCTAGGAATTCTAGTCTCCAACTTCCTACTATTATTCCCTGTACCACCAATTCCACTATTTCCACGCCCAAAATAAATCTCATGCCAAGTCTCCACAAGCATCTCCTTCACACAAGCCATATGCAAATTTTATTTCTTGCATGTAGAACGATAACTCCAGCTCCTCCATTTCCTCCCACACTTATGACACGCCGAGCTAACTTTCCTATACAAGTAAAGCTTCACATCCCCATCATCAAGCATCATAGGCAGCTTTGCGCAGCACGGGTGAAGATCAAATTTGCACGAGTTGCAGTGGTAAACGAACCCATGGTTCCCCTCCTTAACACTCGACCAGCCTCATCTCCTTCGACGCCACAAACTCGACACCGCCTAAAAACTCTCCCCCATCTCCACCCAAATAACCCACCTCTTCTGTCTCGCCCTCCACGTCGTTGAAGCCGAAGAGTCCAACATCACCATCAACACCGCCATGCTCCAAAATGAGTTGCAGTGGGTTTTGTGTGAGATTTTTGAGGTTGAATTTGTGGAGGCATTTGGTAATGGAGATGATAATGATGAGTTTGATTGGATGGAAGAAATGGGAAGGAAAGGAAAAGTTTGGGAGGAAATTGCGGAGGAATTCGGATTGCACAAAATGAAATTGTATTAATTTTGTAAATAAATATGAAAAAATGTATTAATTTTGTAATTATTTTATCTATGCATCATTATTGTAATTATTTCTAAAAATGTACTAAAATATGTAATTAATCCATTTAATTATTGAGAACTTTGACAAAGAAAGGGCATTATTTCTGACTAGTGAGGTCATGATCACCCGGAAATGATGTGTACATGGCGTGTTATATTTCCAACAAAGACCCAAAAGATACACAAAATTTAAAAGTTTTTTAGTGATAAAAGATTAGATACAAAAGAATCTAAAATGATGTAGTTGATAGTTATTAGTTATAATTATTAGATCACACATGTATGGTGAAATATTTACTAATTATGATTTGATACATTATTTTATATTTATTTTTTAGCAATCTTTTATCACCGACTCATCATGATATTTTTTGTAAAATTTAAGTAATAGTATTTTGATGACAAAAAAATCTTACAAAAAATTACTTATAAAATGATGTGGCTAATTGTGGTTAATTGTTATCACTAAGCACACCCATATATGGTAGATCATCCACTAATTACTCTGCCACATCTTATGTAAAATAATTTTTGTAAACTTTTTTTTTATCACCATAACAACATTCAAATTTAAGATCCCTTGCCAGATTATCTTTAGTTGAAAAAACAAAAATAATTTATGTTTGTTAACGCTAGTTTCACCAAATATCCCAATCATAGAATCCACGCGCTTGAACCTGCATAATAACAGATCACACATGAAGCTTGACGGCTTGTGCCGTCGGGGGATAGCTCCGGTGTGAGAATAAGTACAGGCCGTTCACAAGGTTAACAATGGAGGCTTTAGTGTTTAGTGCTCAAAGATGTATTACCTGTTAATTGAAACCCAAGCCTTGTATTTATAGTATTCTCACTACTCTAGCATCCACATCCGAGTCGGTTTAGGACTCATAAATATGATAGTTACCATTATTTGGGCCCAATACAATCTCCTTAAAAGGTGGAAGTGGAATCCAACCCAAAAACTACCTTTGGAGTTACTTTATTCAAATATGGTTAGGACTAGAATCCTTAATCACTTAAACTTCTTATGACTCCAAACTCGCATGCGGCGGGATAACCCACAAAGATGCAGCCCAATCCAACCAAACTCATGCATTTGTGCAGGCTTGACCCAATGGACTCGAATACAGAGCCGAACACCATACACCAAATTAAGGATCCAACCCTAAGGACTCGGATGCCTGAACCCGAATGCCATAAACCCGAATAGGACTCTGACCTAGAGGACTCGGATGCCCGAACTCCTTCGACATCCCTGAGGGCTTCGGCCCAATAGGCTTAACATCCCCTTCTAGCATCAGGCCTTCAGCCCACCTTGAGGTTGGTAAGATACCCCCGAACATTGCCCCCCAGTCTCTTGTTATAATATATTTATAATTAGAGACTTGAAAGGACATGAATTCAAAGAGTCACGACAGCAAATGATGAGTTGTCTAAGGAACCCAAGCGATTTTTTCTAATTTTTTGAAATGTCTCACGTCTCCCCAGGACTAGGCCCCACTAGTCATAAATAGCCACCCTGGGGTTTCGTGTCGTTTCCTTATAAAACCCCCAACCCACCCTCTAAAATCACCTTTTCCAAATCTTCAGCATTTTAAATCTTTCTCTCAACTTTTCCGGCGAAGGCGATTTTCGGCAAACATTCTTCTCCACCAAACTTCACTAATTCCATGTCTTACTGCCCCCAAATCACCTTTAACACTTCTCATTTCTGCTTTTCAAGCTTCACATTCACACCTCGTTCACCGAAAATGGCTGATTCTAGCACTCCTGCCCCCTCCGCTGAATCAGTTCCCCCTACTGTCACCACCGGAGATTTGATTCCGGTCGATTTACGGTGGCTTCTACCGACACCACCACGAACAACACTGAAGCCAAAATTCGAAGCGTTTACGCTTCTGAAACTGACTTTTCTCACATCAATACCAAGTCTTCCATCACTTCTTCCTAACTTTCTGATATCCGTACTTTCTTCAATATCCCGAAGGAGTACAAGCTTCGGATGCCAGAGCCTCAGGAGCGAATGTTCAAGGCCCCGGGCGATTTGGACTACCATTCCTCTTTGGGCCTCAAATACGGGTCCGATTCCCCTTCATGAATTCATATCTTCCTTTCTCTTCGTCATGGGGATCGGGTTACATACGACTTGTCTTAGAACTCATACATCCACTTAATCTCCTTATGCCAGAGGTTGGGATAACTCCAGCCTCAATTTTTTCTTTTGTCTTATTCACCATCGAAAGTCGAAGGAACCCGACTTAAATGACTAAAGCGTGTGTGGCCGAGCCACCTTCATAAAGACCCCTTCTAGTAACAGGGGATGGCACCCACGGTAGTTCTTCATGAAGGGGACCGACCTTAAGCTTCTGCCAAACTGGTCTTCTGCCGAAGATCCCATTGCCAAAATCACCAAATTTCCAATGGACCGATCAACCACCTTCAAAGCATTCTACCAGAAACTATCCAAGACTGAATAGAGTCTAGGAGTTCTATCCGATGAGGCTTGGTAGTACAAACATGGGTGTAAGTACCTTAGCCCGACCCCGACCCTGCCCCTGTCTCCATTTATTATCGTCATGTTTCCATAACCCTTTTTTGTTTTTTGTGTAGTGACAATCTTAGCCGCCGAGTCCTTATCCCCTCTTCTTATCCAAGGTGAACCGATCCGCCTTCCTGTCATGGACGAAGAAGAAACTATCCCGATTATGGAACTCTCAACCGGTTCTACTTTGGGTCCTGCTCCACCGACTTCTACTGTCGATCCCACCAATAAAAACTCCCTGAAGATGAGTCGGGCTGAGAAGATGGCCTTGTTGAAGAAAACGAAGAGGCCTTCTACTAAGCCTTCCACCAAAGCCCCCTTCAAGGCCACTTCTTCAGCCCTACCGAAACCTACCCCTCCAACTCCTACACCAGTTGCGATGATCGAGGATTCGGAGGAAACCGAAGACATTCCTCTCAAGCGATCAAAGAAACCTTGACTGGATGAAGGGCCCCAACTACAAGTAATGGAGGCCGACCCACCACCAGCATCAACTCCTACCTCGAGGCCGAACACTGAGGCAAGCTCCTCGCAGGGAGGGACGCCGACTACGTTCTGGCCGAGGAGTCCCTCCGAGGTATTTTCATACAATCACTTCGAGCACTTCAAGCTTCATGGGACGACGAAAGCGCTTTAAGGGAATAACCTCTAAGAATACTTAGTGGCCTACATCAAGGCCCAATGTCGAAAGCCGATAACTTAAGATGTCTCCTTCATTGATGTTGAGTTCTTCATAGCTAATGATGTTTTCATTGTGCCTTAGGCGATGCCATTCTCGCCGAGCCGCTTCTCATCGGCCTATGCCACCAAAAAGGAGGCTCGAGCGAGGGGACAGAGATATGGAATTGCTTTCGATGAGGTTCGGGTCTTCATCGGAGTGAAGAAGGTGAAAGATCTTCACGCCGAGACCCAAAACTAAGTCACGAGGGTCAAACGTCAGTTGATGAGCTCGAGGACCAATACTCTCTACTTCAAAGAAGAGTTAGTCGGCCCGTGACAATCACGCCAAAAGCTTCTCGAGAGAGGATCATCGGCCAAAAGAGCAATGACCGGTTGCAGCGCGCCCATTCCTCGAGGAGAAGTTTGGACGGATCCATGCTAAGGCGATGCATCCGATTCGGAAAACAATGCCTTGAAGGAAGAATGTACCGAGGTCAAGCGGTAGCGATCGAAGAATATGAAGAATCCTCCCTTGGCCAAGAAAAGATCATGCTCGATTCATTTGAAGGTTATGAGACCTATCGGGAAAAGGCTCGCGCCAAAATTACGGCTGCTGGACTCGATGCCTCTGTTCTTGATTCTTTTGACGAAGAATCAAGAAGGCGGAGATCTTTGCTCCCAAGAATAGTTTCTTTTAGGACTTGTAATTTTTATAGTCTTCATTTCTTTTCTGTATTTGTAACTGTCTCAATTAGTTATGCTTGTGACTTCACCGATCAGTTATGTTGTTTGGAACTTTCTGATCGGTTTTTGTCTGAAGCTTATCTGATCGAATTTTGTAAAAATTTATAAAGATGAATGAAGTCCAAGATTTTTCTATTTGTAATTATTTTTCGATCAATTATACTTGTGACTTTTTCTAATCAGTTATGTCATTTCTAACTTTCTGATCGGTTTAAGCCCGAGGCTTGCCTGATTGGATTGTCTTGATCAATTATACCCGTGACTTTTACCGATCAGTTATGTCGTTGCCAACTTTCTGATCGGTTTAAGCCCGATGCTTATCTGATCGGATTTATGATTTTCTCGATCAGTTATACCCGTGACTTTTACTGATCAGTTATGTCGTTTCCAACTTTCTGATCGGTTTAAGCCCGAGGCTTGTCTGATCGAATTTGTAATGGCTTATGAATATAAATGAAGTACAAAATTTATTCGAAGAGAAATCTCATTTATTTCATTAATAAATAGAATGGCTTACATAAATAAAGGAAAGAATGACATAACTTTTATTGGTAATATTTTTTAAGTCTCCCAGCATGCCATGTATTCTTCACTTTTGAACCATCCATTGCTCGAAGCCGGTATGTACCTGGCTTCGGTACTTCTACCACTTCATAGGGCCCCTCCCAGTTCGGCATCATCTTGCCAGTGTTCTGGGGGGTTGATGCCTCTGATTCCCGAAGGACCAAATCTCCAACCTCAAACCTCCTCTACTTCACCTTCTGATTATAGTGTCGGGCTGTTCTCTTCTGGTAAATCCCCAACCTTATTAGAGCGGAGTTCCGAACTTCCTCCAAAAGGTCCAGGTTTAATCGTAGGCCCTCTTCATTGTATAACTCCTTATATTGGCTGACACGAAGAGTATGAGATCCGATCTCAACAGGTATGAGTGCATCGGTCCCATATGCCAACCTAGATGGTGAATCCCTAGTTGTTGTTCTTGGGGTAGTCTGATAAGCCCACAAAAATACTGAGTAATTCTTCTGGCCACCGACCCTTTAATTCATCCAGTCTCCTTTTAATTCCGTTAAGCAGGGTTCGGTTAGTGACTTCTACTTGGCCGTTTGACTGAGGGTGAGCAACTGAAGTCTTTCTGTGCTGAATCCCCAACTCTTTCAGAAAAGCTTCAAATTTCGATCCCATGAATTGCCTGCCATTGTCCGAGACCACTGCCATCGGAATTCAAAATACCGAATCGATAAACAACACACTCTTTAAAAAACTTCAAACATTCCAATTCGGTGATCTTCTATAGAGGTTTGGCTTCGACCCACTTGGTCATGTAGTCGATGGCCACAATCACAAAACATACTTGCCCCTTGGCCTTTGACAGAGTCCCAGGATGTCAATTCCCCATACGGCAAATGGAATCGAGGATAAGACTGAACAAAACTCTTCGAGAGGCTGATGAGGGATGGCATTGTTCAGCTGGCACTTGGGACATTTTTTGACAAAGTCTTTCGCCTCTTGGTATATGGTCGGCCAATAGTATACCTGTCTTAAAATCTTGTATGCCAGTGACTTGGCCCCCATGTGATCTCTACAAATTCTCTCGTGCACTTCTCGAAGTGTGTAATCTACTTCTGAGGGTGTCAAGCACTTGAGCAGTGGGGAACTAAAAGCCCTTTGGTATAGATCTCCGTCAATAAGGATGAAGTTTGAGCTCCGGTGCTTGATTTTCCTTGCTAGGATTCGATCCAAAGGTAGAACCCCATCAGCCAGATACGAGATATACGGGGTGAGCCAGCAGTCGAGCCAATCCAAGGCTAATACGTCTGCATTCGGAACATTTGGTTGCTCTAAAACCTCTAGATATACCGACCCATTGAAAGAACTTGCTTCAGTCGTTGCCAACCGAGCCAAAGCATCTGCTACTATGTTATCTAACTGATCGATTCCTTGGCAACTGTGTGAGTTGAAGTACATGAGTTTCTCTTTCACTTCGGCCAGGTACTTTGTCATTCTTTCCCCCCGAGCCTCGTACTCCCCAGATATCTATTTGAGCACCAGTTGTGAGTTGCTATATATAACTAACTTTTGAACCTCTAGGCTTCGGGCCAACCGAAGTCCCGCTAGAATGGCTTCATATTCTGCTTCATTATTTGTGGCTTTGAACTGAAACCGAATGGCTTGCTGAACTTTAAATCCTTCAGGACTTGTCAGAATAACTTTCGTCCCGCTGATGTCTGAAGTCGATGACCCATCCACATATAGAGTCCACGAAGTAAGCCCCTGTTGAGCTTCGGTAATTGTGCTCACGTCCGGTTCTGTGAAAGAACATTCCACTACAAAGTCTGCCTACGTTTGTCCCTTGATTGCTGTTCGGGGATGGTAGTCCAAAGCAAACTGTGTTAATTCCATCGCCCAAACAGCCAGCCGACTTGACACTTCTGGCATGTGCAGTACTTTTTTCAATGGCTGATCCGTATACACCACCACCAACCGACCTTGGAAATAGTGCCGAAGCTTTCTACTCGCGATGATCAAAGCGTAGGCAAACTTTTCCAGGTTCAGGTATCTTATCTCTGCATTTCGAAGAACGTGGCTGACATAGTATACCGGGAACTGTCTTCCCCCCTTGTCCCTTACCAGTGCTGCCCCCACGGCCATCGAGCTTGCATCCAAGTATAGATATAAAGGTTTCGAAGGGATCGACTTCATCAATAAGGGTGTCGAAGACAAATATTTCTTGATCCCTTGGAACGCGTCTTCACACTCTGAGGTCCACTAGAAACTCTTCTGGTTCTTCGGTCCCTTAAGAATGTCAAAAAATGGTAAACACCTTTCAGTTGATCTTGACACGAATCTCCGAAGGGCAGCTATCCTACCCGTCAACCTTTGTACATCTTTATATGTCTTCGGAGATTTCATGTCTAAGATCACCTAGATCTTCTCCGAATTTGCTTCAATGCCCCTTTTACTGATTAGATACCCCATAAACTTCACTGATCCCAATCCGAAGGTGTACTTGGTCGGGTTTAATCGCAGCTTGTGTCTTCTTACTGTTTCGAAGCAGTTTTTTAGGTCCTCCAGATGACCTCAGACTGACATGCTTTTCACAATCATGCCATCCACATACACCTCCATGCTTTGGTCTAACTGCTTTGTGAATACGATGTTCATCATTCGTTAATACATTGCCTCGATATTTAACAATCCGAAAGTCATCTTCCGATACGCATAGATGGCCCGATGAGTAATAAAACTGGTATTCGGGATGTCCTCCTTACTCATCGAGATCTAATGGTATCTAGAGAAGGCATCCATGAAACTTAACATACCATACCCCGAAGTGGCATCGATCAGCTGGTCTATTTTGGGCAAAGGATAGAAATCTTTCGGGCACGCCTTGTTCAAGTTCGTGTAGTCGATGCATAGCCTCCACTTCCTGTTCTGTTTCTGAACCAACACCACATTAGCCAGCCACTCGGGGTAGTCAATCTTGAAGATGAATTCTGCTTCCAGTAGTTTGGCTATTTCTTCATCTATGATCATCTGCCTTTCTGGAGCGAAAATCCTTCTTTTTTGTATAACTGGTTTCCGCTTCGGGTCCACATGTAACCTGTGTAATGCCACTGACTCACTTACCCCAGACATATCACTAAGTTCCCACACAAAAATGTCGGCATATACCCGAAGAAGATCTATCAGCCCGGTTCGAAACGGTTCCATCAGCCTCGATCTAATCTTGATTACTTTCTCTGTGTACCCTGGGACCAACTCCACATCCTCTATCTCTTCGGTAGGTAGGGCCAGCAATTCTGTGCTACTCTCAGTGAATGGCTCTATTTCAATGGCCATTGTCTGTTTCTGCTTGCTGACCCCGACTCCGAAAGAAATCAATGTATTCCGAAAACACCTTCGGGCAATATCTTTATCACCTTTTACCTCCCCAATCCCGTTCGGTGTCAGAAACTTGATCTTAAAGTGAGGTGTGAACGTTCATTGCTTGTAGTCTTTGCATCATGTCGGCCTTCCCAAAATAAATATTATATCCGAATCCACCTGCACCACAAAGAATTTGTCCATTATTTCACTTTCTTTGAGGTCTCAGTCTTAAACTTAACAGTAATTCGATGGTTCCCTGATACGCACCGGGTCTCCACTGAAACCGTACAACGGGCCTTCTCCACCCAATTCCATTTTCTTTCTTTCCAGATCCATCCTCTGATAGGCGTGAGTGTACAGTATGTCGACTGAGGACCCATTGTCGATCATTATCCTCTTCATGTCCACTAGCCTGACTTGAGCAATTATTACCAACGCCCGATCATGTGGTTCTATAAGATCTGTAGGATAGTCTTCGTTCGAGAACGAGATGGATACTCCCGGGTAGGCCCGATCCTTTCTTGGTGAGGAGCCCGCAACTGAAAATACGGCATCGAGGTGACCACTTCTCTTCTTTCCTGTCACCCGCCCTACAGAATCGCCTGAGATCACATCAATGACACCTCGGGGTGGCTGGTTCTGTTTTGGCTGTGTATCTCGAGCCGGTGCTCTACTTTCCCCCCCTGGGCGCCTCAGAATTCTCCCGACCAACCACATATTAAACTAGATGGCCATTCTGAACATTCTTTTCTATCAAGTCCTTCAGATCATTACACATCTCCGTAGTATGTCCGGGACTGATGATACTCATAAAACTTATCCCGACCCCTCTTTTCGGGATTCGGGTGTGTCGTACAAGGCTCAAAAAATGGCTTGTTACACATCTCCTCCAATATCTTTGCCCGATTTGTGTTGAGGGTAGTGTAAACTTTGTTAACATTTCTGTTTGGGAAGGGTGGTCGTCCACTGTCAAACCCCCCACCATTATAGTTCTTTTTTCCAAAATTATCCGATCTCCCCTGATTGTCCGACCGCTGATAATTCTGTTTGTCCCGATCCTTAGACTTCTCATAAGACTGGGAGTGCGGTTTAAAGTTTCCCATAGCCTCCTCTATCGCAATAAATCCCTCAGCTCGATGGAAGGCTTCGGTCAAATCTGCCGGAGGGTTGATCACCAGGTCCTTTATCAATTTCTTTGACCTTCCTATATCCAGGCCGGTTGTGAAAAATCCCAAGGCTTGAGGGGAATTTAATTCTACTACCGAGCCCATAGTCTCCCGAAATCTCTTAACGTACTGACCAAGGCTTTCATCCGACCTCTGTCTCAGCTGCATGAGGGAAGCAGTGATTTTTCCTCGTCTTCTGTTACTCCCAAACTGAGCATGAAACTTCTCTCGAAGGTCGTTCCATGAATTAATCGATTTTGCTGCCAAGGTTCCCATTCATTATCGGGCGCTCTTCTTCAAAGTTATTGCGAACATGTGGCACTTAGCAGCGTCCAAATGTTCGTAGTACGTCATTAACATGTCATACCCGTCTGAATGATCATAGGGATCCCCCAACCCGTCATACGTCTCCATCGGGGGCATCTTCTTTTTAGGGTCGGCAGTGACGTGGTTGATTTCTGGTGAAAAGGGTGAGCCTAGGCAGGTTGAGGGTGTTCCCATCAGACTTTTTACTGTCAGCAATTTCTCCAACTCCGCCACCCTTCGAGCAAGGGGGTTGGACTCCTCTTTACGAGGGGACGATCTGTGCATTTCCCTCTCGTATTCGGGAGACGCGACCCTCCTCCTCTGTCTCGATCTTCCCGGGTGTTCTGATTTCCAATCTACCAAACGGCTCCTCCTTCGGCTTCTTCTGTCTCGCGAGCGGCTTCTGGGCCTACTTGTTTCTCTTTCTTCCTCCCCCCGTCGAGGTGATCGGGATCGGCTCCGATGCCTACGCCTCTTTGAGGAAGCTTCCTGTTCTCCAGCCATCTTTGCCATCTACTCCTCGAGCTCCTCTTGCTGAAGACATAAGGCCATCATGGCGTCTTGGTTTTGCTGCATTTTCTTCCTCAGAATAAATTCTCGCTGGTCACGGCTGCCTTCTCCTCGGCCTCTCCCTTGCCCTTCGTGTGCTCGAGATTGGTTGTCATCGGCGTGACTAACTTGATTGGGTGTATGTTGGCTGTCAGAGAAGAGCTTTGCCGAAGAGAAGGGGTCGGTTCATCCTGACCCCCCTGAGTTTTGGAACCCAGTCTATCTTTCACCGACCCCCTCACCTGGGTGGTTTGGTGGGTCTTCGCCTTTTCCTGGACGGAGTCACTATTATCTCGGCTCGCCATAATACCTTCTACCAGAAAAGTTGATTGTGATTGCTAAAAGCACTTAAGGCCCCTCCTTCTAGCGCCAATGTTAACGCCAAGTTTCGCCGGCTCATCCAATCACAGAATCCACACGCTTGAACCTGCACAATAACAGATCACACACGAAGCTTGACGGCTTGTGTCGCCGGGGGATAGCTCCGGTGTGAGAATAAATACAGGCCGTTCACAAGGTTAACAATGGAGGCTTTAGTGTTTAGCGCTCAAAGATGTATTACCTGTTAATTGAAACTCAAGCCTTGTATTTATAGTATTCTCACTACTCTAGCATCCACATCCGAGTCGGTTTAGGACTCCTAAATATGGCAGTTACCATTATTTGGGTCCAACACAATCTCATTAAAAAGTGCAAGTGGAATCCAACCCAAACACTACCTTTGGAGTTACCTTATTCAAATATGGTTAGGACTAGAATCCTTAACCACTTAAACTCCTTATGACTCCAAACTCTGTGCGCAGGATAATCCACTGTACAGGCCCAATCCAACCGAACTCATACACTGGTCTGGGCTCCGGCCCAATGGACTCGAATATCCGATCTCGAACACTATACACCAAATTAGGGATCCGGCCAAAAGGACTCGGGTGCCCGAACCCGAATGCCATAAACCCGAATAGGACTCCGGGCCAGAGGACTCGGATGCTCGAACTCCTTCGACATCCCTGAGGGCTTCGGCCTAATGGGCTTAACATCCCCTTCTAGCATCAGGCCTTCAGCCCACCTGAAGGTCGGTAAGATACTCCCAAACAATGTTAAAAAGTTCACTGCAATTTAATTTAAAACAGCCCTTTGACAAATACTACCAAGGAGTTCAGAGTCATATAGAAATAATTTTTTGCACTTTTTTTCTTTTAGTAAGCATTTCAATAACGAGCATAACTTTTCCCCCCTTCTTACCTATATTACAACAAAGTCCACGGTCATCATAGGTTTGACTTGCTTGAGCCCTTTGCTACTTGGTCGATACTTGAGAGGATTTAACTTTTCTTCATTTTTCAACCATCAGTGGCACGGCTCACTTTCCTCTAGCTCTCTTTTCTGAAATTTGCTTCTGGATCTTCAAAATATTGCACAGATCCGCACCTTCAACAATGACTTCTGAAGCTAATTCTCCATAGGTATATTCATCCCAGGGAATTATTCTATCATTTTTATTTTTTAACCTTGTTTTAACTCTTTGAGAGAACAAAATAGGTCCACGGTCATCATAGGTTTGACTTGCTTGAGCCCTTTGCTACTTGGTCGATACTTGAGAGGATTTAACTTTTCTTCATTTTTCAACCATCAGTGGCACTGCAACGAAACAGGTAGCAAGTTAATCAATGTTCCAAATTTCTTTTTCTTCATCTTTATTTTATCTTCATTATTTGATGTAATCTAGATATAGAGTTGTAAATGCGCCTTGGTTAGGCGACCGGGCTTTGACTTGCTGATCTTGTGTTCGTTTTAAAAGTTAAATAATTCGAGTCGAGTTGAAGTTAGGCTTCAAACCAGCCAAAAATTTGATATATAATTCAACCCGTCCAATAAACAAGTCAAAGCTCAAACTAACATTAAGCTAATCAAACTTAAACCCAACTCATTTAACTCTTTTTATTTTAAAAATAAAAATAATAATTAATTAAATACTAAACGAGCCGAACTTGCTCCATTTGATAAAATTGAATAAAACGATTCTGAATGTTTTAGCAATCTTAATGAACTGAATGGAGTTGAATACTGAATGAAAAAAATTATTTGATAATTGATGTCTAAAACATCTGAATAACAATCTTTTACTATTTTACCCCTCTAAACTATGTTGAATAAGTATATAATTATGTCTGGACATACTAAAAAAAAATAAAAATACACTATTCATTGTACAACAGATAAAAATAAATAATTAAAACAAATCATCAAACTAAGTATTGAATAATTCAAACAAATTTAACCCAAATTTCATAGAAAATAGAAAATGTAATGAGTTAAAACAATGTGTCAACATAATAATAAAAGTACTAAAATTCCATTAATTTCATATGAGTCGTTTTATAATTCACAAGCAATTTGGTCACGTAGATTGCTCATATATTGTACGCCTTGAGGGCCCCATTGCACTACATCTTGCTCTCCTTCATGATTCTCTTCATATTGTTCATCATCTCCATAAATTGTGGTAGCTTGATCATACTGAGCAAATAGAAGCATGCATTTAGAGATTATAATCATAACAATAAACAAATCTACTATAAACAAATATGCTTAACACAAATATAAGGATGAATTTAGAGATTCTAATCTTAACAATAAACAAATTTACTGTAAACAAATCTGCTTTTTGGGTATGTATAGCCAAGAACTTGAAAGCATTCCAAGGTCAACAAGTTAAATCTCAGAAACGTAACAAACATATGGAAAGTCTATTGATATAGAAAAAGAAGTATATACAGAAAGATTTAAAGAAAAAGTTGAAAAGAATCTCAAGCATGTGATCTGTGGAGGAGCTCAATCTCAAATTCTCAAAAATCACTCAAGAAGTGGACTAATGAATTAATTGAATTCCATGAAGTCAGTTGTACAAAATTAAAATCATAAAGACAAGCAATGCAGAGAACTTTGATGTAGAGAAGATGGTTATTTGGGTAAAAAATGATTGCTCAAACCTATTAAGCCATTCAGCCAATTTTTTTTTAAAAGAATCGCTCAGATCTATTCAAACCAATTCAAATTTCAAAATTTATAAACAATCAGTCTTAATGGCTTATTCGCTTAGATCTTGACTCATTTAGATCCATTCAGTCCTAAACAAATAGCCCCTTAGTCAAAGTAAGCCGAAACTAAGCCGAGACGAGCCGAGACTGACCAAACTCGTAGATTGCCCGGTACTTTTATAGCTCTATATGTGATGAATGGAGTACTTATTAATAACAAAAACAAGTCTATGGAACATTCAAGGAAATAGAAGAAGTAAATGTCTACTATAGATTCCACCAATATCTCAATTTTTAACAAAAAAAATCACAATCCTTGATATATAAATCTATATAATAAAAATAAGAATAAACTAATACATTGAGCAATGGTTGTTAAGAAATGGACACCCTTCTTACCTTCATCATGTCACTTGAGAGAGTTCTCAATATCAATCACGAAACGATACTTCACATCCCTGTTTATTAACCTCTCCAGAGCATCATTTGCATACTGAATTGGAATAGTTTCTATATTTGGGTAAATTTCGTTGGCAGCACAGAAATCCAGCATTTCTTGCGTCTGTTTTGTACCACCAGTGACACTCCCAGCGATTGTTTTCATACCTGCCAAAAAATTGTCAAAATTAGATAATGTCAATCAATGTACTCCTGAAAATCTTATACACTATTTTTAATATTGCAAAGAATCCACATTATACCGAGAATAAGGCTTCCAGGAGTGAATTTTACTTCACTAGGGAAGCCCACCAAGACTAGCACACCAGCAGTCTTCAAAAGAGATATGTATGGATCGAATGGAATATCCCCTGATGCACTGTTAATTATAAAGTCGAGTGAATTAGCCATCCCCTGCAACAACATAACAGCCCAAGGTTCAAAATGATAAGCATTTTATCCACTTGAAGCTAATGGCTTTACCCAGTTCTACTTGGAACGCGATTCGTTTCAGTTGGTGGAACTGATACGGGTACACTGTACGCTAATAGATTAAAACGCAGTTTAGGGTATGTTTATATGAATGCTTAAAGTTAGGAATTGTCTTATAACTTAAAGTAATACCACTATGTTTTATAGAAAAAATTTAGTGGAATCAACAAGTTGATTGTTCTATAAATAATTTAGTACAACTGTGATGTTTGAGCATTCCATACTAAGTTAAAATATTGATATATGTGCAACTATAGTCTATATGTAAAACAACAAGAAAATATTTCGGTACACTAAATTTAAAATGTAAAGAGTACCAAATTTGGATAAACAACACTACTAGAAAATCATGATAAGGCGACGAGCTATAGCGATGGTCGGGACGGAACCGTCACTATAGGGCTGACCGTCGGTATATGACTTTAAAGATAATCTATTCCGAGGGTCACTATTTGGTCGTCAGTCTTGACCTTTTTTTTCATTCTTTCCCTCGTTATTTTCCAATTCACTTTTTATTTCCTCTCACTCTCATCGAATTATTTCTTAATTAAATTTCATCCCCGCCTCAAAGCATGCTCCATCCAATATACCTCCTCCTCCGCCATGTACGAGAAGCCCTAACCTTAGAAATTGCCCTAATCTCCCTCTTCTCTAAGCCAATCGAGCCTGCAAAACACCAAATCATGCGGCTAGTTATTAATATCTCAATTGTGAAGATCAAATTTGGAGCTAATCAAGCCCTTGGGAAAATCAGTCCTTGCCCCTTTTCTCCTTAAGGTTTCTCTACTTTCTTATGTTGACAATTTTTTTGCCTAAGAGCATTCAAGGCATCGAAGAGCATAGATTGGGAAGGAATGGCGAAGATGATCGTCTCCGATGAAGCTCGCAAGGAGTTTTCCTCCCTTTGTCGTGCCTTCGATGAAGTCCACTCCATTCTCCAAACCAAATTCAGTCAAGTCTTTCATTTCTCTCTCTATCTCTCTCTTTGTTTCTGTTTTAATTTCTCTACATTTTTTATTCTACGGCTTCTGTTTTTTGATATTTGGGGCAGATCTAAATGGAAATAAATGGAAGAATGATTATATGTATTTGTAATTTTTTAGCTTTGATTGGATTGATTAGATATGGTTGTGACTCAAACTGGACCTTTATTGGTGATGATTTTACGTTGAAATGTATTGTCAAAATGATCGTTTCGTACATTGATTTTGTGATTTGATTACCAGGGAGGAAATAGAAGATTTTAGTGAAAATTAGTGGGCATGATTAGGTTCAGTTGTAAATTAAATGTCGTTGAACTCGGTTCTAATTTTGGAACGGAGGGACTAGTTTACAAATTATTTTTGACCAAAAGGATATACATGAAAATTGTATAAGTAAATGAACTAAGGAGTGGTTGATTTGATTACAGGCTTGGCAGGACTAGCATCCACCTATGGCTTGAACTTAAATGTTCTTCAAGCTTGGGTTATATGGAACTTGTGCAATGTGAAGAACAAGATGATATCACTGGAAAGAACCCTTTTCAATTTAGTCCTCCCTTTTCAATTTAGTCATCTCCACCTTACATTCTTTAAATCCTAGGGTTTACGCCCAAAAAATCTTTGCCTCGTAAGCTATTTTACGATCTCGGCATCGTTATCTCTTGTGTTTTAATTCTCTATCTATTTGAATTTGTTTTCCAGTATTTTCTGTGAGGATTTTGGAGAAAAGTCGTCTCGAGTAAATTGGGGAAAAGCCTTCCCAACTCCAATGAAATAAAGTTGGTTTGATTTCCTCTCCTTCTCTTTCTGTCTCATATATATATATATATATATATATATATGTGTGTGTGTGTGTGTGTGTGTGTATTTATATATTGATCTGATATATTCATCTTATTCCCCTCTGTATTGTCTTTACTAATTGAAATATCAAACCTATTACATTCATGTTGTATCTTTTGTGAATCTCTTTAATGTAGCTTTTGATGATTTCAATATGCTTTTGGATTCAAATGTTTGATTTTCTGATGTGTTACTTGTTTACTATGATTGTTTAGATTTGTTAAAAATATGTGTTACTTGTTTGCTATGATTTCAAGTAAACCCCAACTTATTATGAATAAAATTAAATTCTCTATTTATTATCTTGAAATAATAAGGAGTTAATTTGATATAATATTTTGGTTATGGATGAAATATGCAAATTTTGCAAAATAAGCAAGTGGTTATAAAATATTCATTGTTGTCGGCGAATATTCGTTTGGTCGTGAAATATTCTTTTTGTCGGGAATATCCGTACGACGGCATAATCATTTGTGGGTCTCATAATGTAATAACTGCTTGGATGAAGAAAACGACAAGTTATAAGTTTTTATAAATAACGACGTAATTGTTACCAACTAACACCGTTGGATTACCCGGTGGTTAAAATACGAAGAATACGCGTGGTTGCAAAGAAAGACACCAGATTGCACAAGATTTTTGAATTATTGATTCTTACGTAAGAAGGCACTACTCAATAATTGTTACAAGAATTAATTCTTCAATATTTTATTTTATTGATTCAATAATTGTCATTGATATTTTATATTATTGTTGTTTCAATAATTGTCACTCGCACAAAAGATTTCCCATTATCGATCAATAATTCATATTATTTGAATAATATTATTAGATAACATTATTGGCAATGTCTAGAAAGTTCTCTCAAGAAGAGGTTTGGTCACCTAATCATGCGCCAAAGAAGAGAGAAATCCTTATCGAAAGCCCCTCTTCCCTGAGAACTACCTTAGTCATTATAATTGTGATTCTCGTAATATTATTTATGAATAATTAATTATTAATTTATATGATAAGGAAATATTTATTTGATGTGGATATAAATGATGAATTTATTTATGTGGTTATAATTGAAGGAATTAATGTTGAGGTGTTTTATCAAGTATTTTTGTTTAATGGAGGTATTAAAATCAAATCGTTGTTTTTTGAGATATATTATGTGAGTTATAATTTTTAATCCGACCGCTGATCGTTGTGATTTTTAGATATGTTATACATATATAAGTTGAGTATATGTCCACAAATTTTGAACCGTTAAAAATGAAGGTATGATTTGTTATGAATTTTAAGAGGTGATCCATTTCGGAAATTATGTTTATAAATGATTTTTTTGGTGAAAAATTCTAGAATTGAGTGGGCCCCACTTTTTGGTTGGTGAGAAATGTGCTCAAATTGAATTTCAAATGTGGTGGGTGGCAATAGTAGCGGTAAAAAGCCATCGGTAATTGGTGTCAAGTCTAACTTTGCTAAGGTCTAAACATTTTCCTATAAATAGAGGGCTAAGTTAGAATTGAAAATCACACCGTAAACATAAGTTTTTTCTCTCTCTATATTATCGAGCGTATTTTTGTGAGTATTTAGATACTTTGAGAGTTGCTATTCAAAGATAAGTTTCATTCAAAGATCACATCCGAATATTTCATTCAAGTACTGCTTTTTTCTTTGAGGTAAGGGATGTTATTTTCTTCTTAAATGATATTATTTTCTTCAATATCATTATACCGAAGATATTGTTATGAATTTTATCAGGAATTTCTACCTTTTGTGTCGGGGTTACTATTCACGATATATACTACACTATTCACGATACGATATCTACACTATTCACGATACGACACTATTCACCAAAAAATAAAATTTTCTTTTTTTGTCCAAGATGTCTTTTATGGTTACTATCTTTGATCAGATCCATGTTTTGATCTTTATTTTTGAATTATACTTCACAATTGGTTATTATGGAGTATTATTGAATTTGATAAACCAAAATACGAATCCCTAATATTTGTTCCTTCTCTCTCATCGGATTCGTTTTCTCTAAAATATTTTTCATCATCCTCACCCTTAATGGTGATATTTGATGAATATCTTTGGCTCAGTAGTGCAAAGATGAATGATTACTCGATGAATATCTTTGGCCCAGTGCAAAGATGAACATGTGTTGAGATGAAGACGACCAACCGGTGATATAAATGAATATCTTTGGCCCAGTAGTGCAAAGATGAATATTTGATTAAAGATGTATATTAATTGATGTTACAGGATAAAATATTGATGATGGACTTTTAAATTCATAGATGATAGTAGATTTCATTCTCTACTTAACTCTTCTAATGAATTGTTGTTTTCATTAGCAATTGTTGATCTAAAACTTGTTGTCTATTATATTCTATCGATTTTTCCTCGTCAAGACTAAGGATAATTTGTTGTATATTATCTTAGTCATAATATTCTTTATCGGGCTAGTTGAGCTCACCCTTTTCCTTTTTGTTCCATTTTTCTTCTCGTGAAGCGAGAACATAGCAGAACCAAATGGGGTATGGAGTGATGGTCCTAGAAAGATTGTTTTAGTAATCCTCACTATTTTGTAAAATAGTGTATCAATAATTGTAATGAGGACTTATTTGAGTGTGGATATTGTCTAGAAGACAATATTTGTATTTAAACTCACAAAGATGTGTTGTCGTCGATTTTGCACAACAATTGTATTATCAAGTTGTAGTTTGCTTTTTCTGCTCCATGTATTTGGCGACTCGAATGGGTGATGTATACCTATTTTGGGGCGCCACAATTGGTATCGAGCTTAGGATATGGTCTCCAAGGCGAGATCGAGAATAGAACTAGGAGGAGAGAGATGAGTAAATCATTCGCTAGTGTGTCCTACCTAAGCTTATTTGTTGGCTGATCATAATATAGGGATATTATGTGATATGTTAATTTGTTTAATTAACCCTTGTTTTATGACAGTATTTAAGAATGGCAGTTGAGAACGTTAACAATGGAGTGTATGAGACTGTGGAAACACCTTTAGTCACCAATCAGGAGAACGTGCAACAGGAAGGCAATATTCCTCCTATAAACAACACTACCGAGCAAACGATGAATGATGGGATTTTAGAAACTTTTTGCAGTTCATGCAAAATCAGACGAGGGAGACTCGAATACAAAATATGAGTGGAAATGATAGCAACGCGCGGTTTGTCACAGCCAAGCAGTTTAAGGAGTTGGGACCACCAGAATTCTTTGGAAAGTCGGATCCGATTAAGGCAGAAACGTGGGTTAAGCAAATTACCAAGATATTTGATGGCTTGGGATGCACGGAGGAATGTAAGGTTCCATTCGCCACCTTTATGTTCCGTGGTGAGGCAGACATCGGTGGAAATCAGAAGCGCGCACTCAACCACCGCACTCAATATGCTCTGGGAAAACATTTCAGAAATCTTCAATGACAAGTACTTTCCCGAAAGTATTCATCATATGAAGGAGGTAGAGTTCATCAAGTCGAGCAAAACAATATGAACGTGTCGCAAAGACGAAGCTAAGTTTGCCGAGTTTGTCCCGATTTGCATCCCATTTGGTTGATAATGAGGAGAGAATGACGCGAATGTTTCATGCGAGGTTTGAAACCCAAATACGCCAATACCTCATTTCTCACAAACTTTGTTTATATTCGATGTTGTGAATAGGGCTCAATTATTGAGCGCGATAATGAGTCACCAACCGAAGAATAACGACCAACAACTCGATGATAATCGTATCGGCAGGCAACTCATCATCTAACAATGATAACCATCGTGGAGGAAATTATCATGCCGTAAATGGTAACCACTTCTTGGTAATAATCATGGCCAAGATAATAGAAGAAATAATTCAAGTGGAAATTTCAAGAAGAGAAGATTTAACGATGACGGAAGACGCCGCAAAAGACACCAAAGACCAAAGAATAAATTCTAGGGGAGGAGAACGACCGCCGCTAGATGCTATAGATGCGAGAGAGAGGGACATATAAGTCCAAACTGCTCACAAATTCTTCCAAGGTATATTTTAGTTGTGGAAAAGACGGTCATATAGCTCGATTTTGTCCTCAGAGCGAAATCAAGTCCAAATGGGACGGTGGCACCAAAGGCGATACATAACAAAACAAAGTCAATGGCTTTCGGAAGAGCGCTTGTCGTGATCGCCTAAAACGCGAGGAACCCGAACGAAGGTATCACGGTTAGTTAATTATAAATTCTTGCGAAATCTATCTATACCTTATTAGATACCCTGCTTCTACCCATTCTTTTATCTCTCCCGCTTGTGCTCAACGCTTAAACTCGACTTCGGAGAAATTAGACTTCGACTTATCTCGTGGAGACTCCATTAGAGAAACTTTTATCACATCCACTCGCTTATAAATCTTGTTTGATCCAAGTTGGCACAATCACATTACCTCGCTGATCTTATCTCTTTAAAGATACTTGCATTTGATGTGATTTTAGGGATCGATTGTTAACTACTCATCATGCCAAAATTGATTGTTTTCGTAAGGTTATTAGTTTTCATATTCCTAACCAACCTCAATTATGCGAATTCAAGCAACCAAACCATTGAAGTCAAACACTTTCATATCAAGCCATATAAAGCCATTCGCTTATTGAAAAAACGGATGTCAAGCTTTCTTAGCCCATTTCATGGATTTAAACAAAAATACGCCGATTTGAATGATATTTCATTTGTTAGTGAATTTCCGACGATTTCAAAGAATTTCCGCCTACCCCAGTGTGTGATATTGAATTTTGTATCGACTTTGAACCCAGACAAAACCCATTTCTAAAATCTCATATCGAATGGCTCCTATTGAACTTCAGAGAGTTAAAAACCAAGTACAAGAGTTGGTACCGAGCCTCTATCCGGTGACTTCCTTTGTGGAATGCACCAAAGCCGCACTCTCCGTAGGGACTCTATATTGTGTGGTGGTAAAACGATAGGTGCCATTGTGACGTGTTATCCAAGATTGGGATATGAATCACAGCTTGAGAGCAACCTAAGTCAAGAATCAAAATATCTAGCTTTCTAGGCTTAATGGGTTATTATCGGAGATTCGTGGAAGGATTTTCTCGATCGCTACTCCGCTAACTTAGTTGACTTTTAAAGATACAAAATTCATAAATGGAGCGAGGAATGCGAGAAGATTTTCCAAGAGCTCAAGAGGCGACTCATTTCGCACCTGCTCTTCGACCATACCATCCTGAAAAAGCGAACGTAGTAGGCCGACGCGTTGAGTAGAAGATCGTACGCGAGTACGAGTGCGATATTGTTGAACACAAAGACCTATTTTGTATAATTTACAAACGATAAAGATAGAGTTAAAGACTCTAGGGACCCACGTTATGATGTTAAATATACGAGTAGAATCGACTTTAATTGATAAAGTTAAAACCGCTCAAGCTACACACCGGAGCTGATGAATATAAAGAAGAAGGTGCAAGAAGGCGTTATTCTAGAAGTAAGAGTCGATGAAGAGAAGAAAGCTCAAACCTTCGATTTATTTGAAATCCTCGATCGAGTAGGAATTGTGGCCTATAGACTCGCCTTAACGCTAAGTATGTCGCGTGTTCATAACGTTTTTCACGTATCAATGTTACGTAAATATGTGGACGACCCAAACCATATTATCAAGCGTTAGAACCGCATTTAGATAGTCAAGATTTAACGTACGAGGAGGTACCGTCAAGATCTTGGATAGAAAGAGAGCATATCCTACGCACAAAGGTTATACCACAAGTTAAGGTTTTGTGGAGGAACCATGCTATCAAGAAATGACCGGGAGTTGAATCGAAAATGAAAGCGAGGTATCCTCACCTTTTCAAACACACTGTATCGACGCCAATTTCGAGGACGAAATTTCATAAGGGGGAGGTTGTAAGACCCCAACTTATTATAAATAAAATTAAATTTTCTCTATTTATTATCTTGAAATAATAAGGAGTTAATTTGATATAATATTTTTTACATGGGTGAAATGTGCAAATTTTGCAAAATAAGCAAGTGGTTATAAAATATTCATTGTTGTTGGTGAATATTCGTTTGGTCGTGAATATTCTTTTTTTTGGAATATTCGTATTTACGACAAGTAATCATTTGGGGCCCCATAATGTAATAACCGCTTGGATGAAGAAAACGACAAGTTTGAGTTTTTATAAATAATCTACGTAATTGTTACCAAGTAAACACCGTTGAATACCCGTGGTTAAAATACAAGAATACGCTGTGGTCGCACAAAGAGACACCAGATTGCATAAAGATTTTTGAATTATTGATTCTTACGTAAGAAGGCACTACTCAATAAATAATTGTTACAAAGAATTACTGCTCAATATTTTATTTTATTGATTCAATAATTGTCGCGTTGATATTTTATATTATTGTTGTTTCAATAATTGTCACTCGCACAATATTTCCCATTATCGATCAATAATTCATATTATTTGAATAATATTATTAGATAAAGATTATTGGCAATGTCTAGAAAGTTCTCATCGAGGAGAGGTTTGGTCACCTAATCAAGCGCCCAAAGAAGGAGAAATTCTTATCGAAAGCCCCTCTTCTCGGGAACTACCAGTCATTATAATCAGTGATTCTCAATATTATTTGTGAATAATTAATTATTGATTTATATGATAAGAAATATTTATTTGATGTGGATATAAATGATGGATTTATTTATGTGGTTATAATTGAAGGAATTAATGTTGAGGTGTTTTATCAAGATTTTTTGTTTTGAATGGAGGTATTAAAAATCAAATCAATGTTTTTTAGATATATTATGTGAGTTATAATTTTTAATCCGAATGCTGGATCGTTGTGATTTTTAGATATGTTATACATATATAAGTTGAGTATATGTCCACAAATTTTAAACCGTTAAAAATGAACGTATGATTTGTTATGAATTTTAAGAGGTGATGATTCAAAATTATGTTTATAAATGATTTTTTTGGTGAAAAATTTAGAATTGAGTGGGCCCCACTTTTGGTTGGTGAGAAATGTGCTCAAATTTTATTTCAAATATGGTGGGTGGCAATAGTAGCAGTAAAGCCATCGTGTGTATTCAAGTCCGTTTGCTTAAGCGTAAACATTTCCTATAAATAGAGGGCTAAGTTAGAATTGAAAATCACACCGTAAACATAAACTTCTCTTTCTCTCTCTCTATATTATCGAGCGTATTTTGTGAGTATTTAGATACTTTGAGAGTTGTTATTCAAGACAAGTTTCATTCAAAGATCATATCCGACCTTTCATTCAAGCACTCGCTTTCTTTTTGAGGTAAGAGATGTTATTTTCTTCTTAAATGATATTATTTTCTTCAATATCATTATACCGAGATATTGTAATGAATTTTATTGTCTACCTTTTTGTGTTCTACCTTACTATTCACGATACGACACTATATTATTACACGACTATTCACTTACACTATTTCACCGAAAAATGAAATTTTCTTTTTTTGTCCAAGATGTCTTTTATGGTTACTATCTTTGATCAGATCCATGTTTTGATCTTTATTTTTGAATTCTACTTCACAATTGGTTATTATGGAGTATTATTGAATTTGGATAAACCAAATACGAATCCCTAATATTTGTCCTTCTGTCTCACTGGATTCGTTTCTCTAAAATATTTTTCATCATCCTCAGTCCTTAATGGTGATACTTGATGAATATCTTTGGCCTGTAGTGCAAAGATGAATGATTACCTGATGAATATCTTTGGCCCGTAGTGTGCAAAATATGAATAGTGTTGAGATGAATACGACCAACCCGGTGATATAAAATGAATATCTTTGGCCAGTAGTGCAAAGATGAATATTTGATTAAAGATGTATATTGATTGATGTTACAGGATAAAATATTGATGATGGACTTTTAAATTCATAGATGATAGTAGATTTCATTCTCTACTTAACTCTTCTAATGAATTGTTGTTTCACGCAAGCTGTTGATCTAAAACTTGTTGTTTCATTATATTCTATCGATTTTTCCTCGTTGAAGACTAAGGATAATTTGTTGTATATTATCTTAGTTATAATATTCTTTATCGGGCTAGTTGAGCTCACCCTTTTCCTTTTTGTTCCATTTTTCTTCTCGTGAGGTGAGAATTTAGCAGAACCAAATTTGGGTATGGAGTGATGGTCCTAGAAAGATGTTTTAGTAGTCATCACTATTTTGTAAAATAGTGTATGAATAATTGTAATGAGGACTTATTTGAGTGTGGATATTGTCTAGAAGACAATATTTGTATTTAAACTCACAAAGATGTGTTGTCAGATTTTGCACGACAATCGTATTAATAAAGTTGTAGTTTGCTTTCTGTACCATGTATTTGGCGACTCGTAATGGGTGATGTATACCTATTTTTTGGGCGTCATATGGCGATGGTTCCAATATGCTACAAGTTACCTTGTAAAGACCAAACACTATTAATTCTTAAAGGTTTTGGAAAGAATGAGGGTTATTTTATGAAATTTGTATTATCGGTCGGAGGTTTCGGATGCTTTCCTTCAACTATGTATAATCAATAGTTGTTAAGGCGTCGTCTAGCAAATGGCGATGCAAGCAAGTCAGAGGTCGCCTTAGGAGAGGATTGAAAGTCGGGCGCTTAGGAAACAAAGTCGTCGCCATGGATGCCATTGCCAACGACGAAGACGAGCTGTCGAGCGTCTTGAAGTGTTAGGCCTGCTGGGTGTAAAAAAAAATGACGTCGTTTTATCATGCCCTAAATCTAATCGCTATTTTCAGCGATAGAGGAGACTGCAGAAGTAGAAGATTAGAAGGGGCAAAGGGGGAGAGCGAGCGACCGATCGAGACCAGCGAGGAGACGTAGCTCCGGCGAGATTACTACCTTCTTTCTTTTCTTTCTTCTCTGCGTCTGCGACAATGACGACGAGCTTTTTTTTTTGGTTCGCTACTCTGCTTCTTTTTTTTCTTTTCTTATATGTTTATCTTATCATGATTGCCTGCTTCTTTTACACTTCAGTCTCCACTCTCCACAGTTTGTCACATAGACACAAACACAATTATAAATATATATATATATATATATGTAAAGTGACCTGGATTTTTTTCTCAATGTATAGATAAAATGTTGGATTTTTTTTTCAATATATAGATAAAATGCACTAGATATTATTAAAGTTTCATAATTGTGCAGTCACTGCAGTGCGCTGGATGTTTTTTTTTTCAATGTATAGAAGGAATGCAGTGGATGTTCAGTATATATATTGTATATATGTACAATTATTGTAACTTCATCTAATTTAGAGTACATCCAGTGCATTATTACTGCAGAATTTGTGTTATTAAAAATGTTGTCTAATTTATTTTCAAAAGGTGATGGAATTTGTTTATATATATTGAACCATTGATATAATGTCTTATATTTTTTATTTGATTATATTGTGTAGACACTAGACAGTAAAATGACAGAAAGTTCGGGGGCCGATAATTATGATATAACGAAGGACCCTAAAAGAAAAGCTAAATAGAACGATCCGGGTTAGAAATATGGATATTGGCCGGATTTAAATAATAAGGATATAGTGCAATGTATCCTTTGTGGGAAGAAATGTCGTTCGAGAATCAAAAGATTGAAGCAACATTTAGCAAAAAAATTTGGAGACGTAGCAAAGTTCCCCAAAACAACAGAAATTATGAAGGAGATGCAGACGGTTTTGAATAGTAGAAAGAGGAACAAGCCACTTGAGCTAGATGATGACGATGTAGTATAAGTGCAAGAAGAACAATCATCTACTCGTCCAACCATGGCTTCCAATACTTTTTCTAACACTATCCCAAGTTTTGGGACGGCTTCTAAAAGGAAGAAAACTGTATTTCAATTCCAAAAGCCACAACCAAAAGCTCTAACAAAGACGGTTGAAACACTTCTAAGGAAGACTCCCGAAGAAGTTGTAGAGGAGAGGCATAACAAGCGTTTGAATGAAACGAGTATTAAAAATCGTTTGAGGACACCGGAAGAAAAGGAGAGAGTCCATATGCACATTGGCGACTTTTTCTACGAATATGGTATACCATTCAATGCTGCAAATTCAAGGAGATTTGAAGTAATGATCGAGTCCATAGGCCAATATGGGCCGGGTTAAAAGCCTCCAATGTATCATGAGTTGAGAGTTCCTTTACTTGAGAAGGCAAAGACGAAAATCGATGACTTAAAGACGAAACATGAAGTTACTTGGAAGGAATATGGTTGCACACTCATGTTGGATGGTTTGACAGATAAGAGGGAAAGACATTTGTTGAATTTCCTTGTTAATAGTTCGGAGGGGACTTATTTCATGGATTCTGTTGATGCTTCTAGTCAGTCACAAGATGCCACAATATTGGCAAATCTACTTGATAGCAAGATTAAAGAAATTGGCCCCGAGTATGTTGTTCAGGTGGTCACGGACAATGCCTCTAATTACAAGGCAGCGGGGCATATACTAATGGAGAGGAGGCCTATACTGTTCTGGACACCTTGCGCCTGTGACGGTCCCAAATCCGGGTACTTTCAACCCACAGATATGGTGCTACACGGTACTCATAATTATACATTCATTTCATTGAAACATCAAAATGATTGTATTTACTACATTCTTATTACAATAATAATAATAATAAATCCTTTCCCAGGTTCTGTAACCGAATACATTCTTCATTTATCATAGAATAATTCTTACAAGTATATTAGTCTATTATAGGATAATCTACTTATCCATCTTTGCCTTGCCTTTATCCCTACTGGGACCCTCAGTTCTTTCGGCCTTAACTGCAATCATATAATTCAAGCTAGAGCATAACTAGCTCAACAAGTCTAACAATAGATAATACAAATACCACGTCGAGAATTATATGATTATTCTTCAATAACTGAACAAGTAGCTATGAAATACTATGAAACATTAAATAGCACTTTTCATTTCATAAAACAATTTCAGAGTACATATAGTAACTTAGGAATCCCGAGCTGGTCAAAAGACCATGAACATTCTCTTTTGATTTTCATTCATGAAAAAGGACAACCAAGTACTAAGTCCGTAAGTCCGATATAACTTACAAGCACTTTTAGGTGATCAGCCTATAGTACTCTATGTTGATCAACACTCATTCGTTAAACGTATCTACGTTTAAGTTTTGGCAACCTCGCATGCCCATCGAATAATCGATGAAAATACATTTGTTTGTTCATACATAAGCTTACCTTTGAATCCGTACCAAACAATTGGCATAGGATAGCGTTAACAATACTATATCGAAAGACTTGTAAACAAATCAATCAAACTCTTACGATTAGTCTAAATTTTGAGTTAAAATCGCATCGACTCTTTCATAAAACAATTCACGCATCTTATAACATGAATCACGAAAACTTAGCTAACACGAAGGTTGATGCATGCGTTAAAAAAAACTTGCCTTGGCGTCTTGAAATAAAATTCAACAATTCTTGATCTTTACGGTTTTACACGATATATTCACATAAAGACACTACAATTAGCTACCAAACAATCTAATCACATTGTTTTTACCAACTTCTTTCTCTTCTATAACTTAATCGAATTTATTTCATTAATAAAACTCGATTCGTTTTACTATTCTTCCTTACGGCTTATTAACAATCTCATGTCCCTAACTCAATACTCGATGACCCTTGGTTAAATACCAAAGTAGTTGAATACGTTTTACCTTCCCATACTTTACATTCTTTGTTTAATTACTATTAAACAACGTTAAATTACTAAAGTCATCAATATATATGATATAGGGATGGTCTTACCATGTATACTATGTATATACATGTCCCATAATTGTCTTGCAACAATTGGGTTTGGAAATTAATTTAGTCAACAATTCTTCC
Organism: Panax quinquefolius; assembly: GCA_020205615.1. Lineage (NCBI taxonomy): Eukaryota > Viridiplantae > Streptophyta > Magnoliopsida > Apiales > Araliaceae > Panax > Panax quinquefolius. Next base: position 34,526,207 of record CM035168.1, read on the forward strand.
TTCTGCATTTATGGCCTCCTCTAATCTGACATCAGGCATTGCATTTCTGAAGTAACGATAAAAGACTCTCTCGTCTACATTGTTGCATTGAGACTTACTATATATAAGTAATGACTGCGCGCCGTTGAAAGCGATAACTAATTCTTGAGTCCACGACTCTTAAATGTTGTTCTACGTTACGCCATCGAAAACTAGGGTTTCCGAGTTAAACGACAAGTTTTGACTACTAATCCAGAAATTCTACGATTTCAACGTTTAACGCCTAATCTCGTAAATTTCGTCATAACTTCGTTACTCGTGTTTTATACGCCAAATCAAATGGAACCAATCCATTGATTCATTATCTATAACCTAACCAAGCAATATGCACATACCCTATACATGATGATTTTCAATTTGTCCATCAACAACCAAATCAACGATTAATGGTTTCTACGATTTAAACTTAATTAAACGCTTATGATTCCTACTTATACATGGCTTATCAATGCTTTAATTCACTAATAGCCATCCTTATTAATCCGGAAGAAACATGCTCCACCAATTCATACTTCTCTACGAAAAATAAATAGAAAAGGATCGAAGACTAAAGTTTTACGAATTATTACCTTAACGTTCTTTGCGTTCTTGAATAAAGCTTGAATGTTTTGCTTTGGATGCTCTTGATTACTTGTTACTACTTTTTTACTCTCTCTCAATATATATTGGTCAAAGTTTGTAAAACAACTAATGAACCACACAAGCTTTCTTATATAGAAAAACCAAATAGAGGGCAAATTGGTCCATTGGTCCACCTCGTTACTATTCATGGCTTAGCAACCAAGTAATACACTTTACTTGGCCACCAAGTGGCCGGCCCACATGGCCTTTTGGGTCCCACATGGGTTGCCCCTATGGGTTTTACCCATGTGGTGATCCATCGGGTCGATCCGCGTTTCAGTTTCTTGGTTCGGGCTTAGCGTTGGGCTTGATTTAACCTAACATTGGGCTTTAATATAACTCATTCTTAGGCTTCATTCATTTACTAATTGGGCTTGACAAAGTCTAGGTCCAATAGCTAAAGTCCATTAAGACTTTATCGTATTCTATTCGTATTATTCTCTTATTCTCTTCATATACTATTCGTACAATATTCGTATTATACGTCGCAATATTCTTCATACTATACTCGTATAATAACTAGTATCATACTCGTATTTCTCACGTATAACAACCCTAATCATTATACGTAATCATTTCATTCTCGAAACTCACTTTTCGTAACCCTTAGGTTTTAAGTCCACAGGCGAAAACTTCGTTTGCCATAACTAAAATATTATTAGATATTTCATCTCGTCTTAGAATTCTATCATTACGCATTTCTCAAAAATTCATTCTTAATTCCCGAGCCACAAACGGATGAATACTGTTTTTACGGAAATTTCTCGAAAAACTTTTATTTTCGTCTTGAAAATTCAAAACAATTAATCCTAGCACATAGTCAGAATCCTAACCATATCCGCACATTATAGGTCATAGAACGACCTTCAAACAGCTTAATCACATAAATAAACAATTAAATTCATTTAATTCAAATAATCAAATAAAATTTAATTCACATAAAAATCCAATTTTCTCGGGCGTTACAGTGCCGCTCACTACCTTGACCTTATGCTAGAGGACATAGGCAAGTTGAAGCAATTCTAGGCCACAATCACAAATACAAGAAAAATCACAACATTCATTTATAGGCATTGTCGTCTTCTTAATGTGTTGGGGGACAAAACAAATGGGAGGGATCTTGTGAGACCTGCAGTTTCTAGATTTGCTACATCTTTCCTTACCTTGCGGAGTTTGTACAAGCATAAAGATGCATTGAGGCATTTGTTCATAAGTGAAGATTGGTCAAAAACAAAGTTGTCGGCTAGTGAAGCGGGAAAGAAAGTATGTGATACTGTTATTTCAACAATATTTTGGCATCATGTTGAAGATTGCATTAGGGCGTCACAACCACTTCTTATAGTGTTGAGGATTGTTGATAGTGATAAGAAGCTTGCTATGCGAAAAGTTATTACTGCGATGGAATGCGTGAAGAAAAAAATCAAAGATGCATTTGATAACAAACAAAGACTGTATAAGAAAGTGGTTGAAATTGTTGAGCGGCGATGGGAAAGTCAATTGGAGCAAAAATTATATGGGGCTACGTTGTTTCTCAATCCGGGCAAGTACTTTGATATCAAAGAGGAACGTCGGTTATTTGCTAGTTCTTTACGAGATGACTTCAATGACGTTTTTGCAAAGATGGTGCCCAAGTTAGATTTGCTAGATAAGATAAGCAATCTAGCCGACAACTATGATACTTCTCGAGATACTTTTGCAAGAGAAATTGTGATTAGGCAACGAAAAATAAAGAATTTGATGAGTGGGTTTTATACTTACGAATCGGATATTGTTTAGGCTTAATTCTTTGTTAACTTCAAGTAATTTTAGTATCGTTTTACTTGCTTTTGTGTTTCTTTTGTAGGGCATGGCTTTGGAGGGTTAAGACATGAAAATTGGAGCTTAGTGGCATTTCTGCAGTTTTTGGTCTGATGAATCCGCCGAGGCGGATTCCCTTAGTTCATTTAAATACGTCGGGACGGATTGGTCGGGAAAAGGAAGTTGGCTAATTTGAGAAGTTGAGTTTTAGAAGGATTCTTGTGGCTGATTCGGGAAGGACTTCAGAGAACATAAAAATAACAATTGGAGAGGCAGAGAGGGGACACAATACAGAACACACAAGAATTACACAGATTGGAACATCATACAACAGAGATTCTGAAGAACGTAGAAGGACGATCACGAGAAATCAAGGGAGGATTTGGAAGAAGGGTCGACTGCAGAGTTTTATTATTCTTCTCTTCCTTTACTTGTATTTTCAGATAGTTTAATTCTTCTTCTCTTCCTTTACTTGTATTTTCAGATGTTTAATATGGATTCATTATTCACTTTTGTCATGAGAAACTAAATTCATCTTAAGATTACAATTGACCTTATTCCGTACTTTAGATATATACACTTCCTTGTTAATTATAATTGACTATTATGGTTTGTTTTTGATTAATTAATTGTCTGATCAACAATTACCGTGATAATCTATATGAATTCGAGAGATGGATTATAGGTTTAGATCTGATCAAAATAGCATGTGATTGTGTTTCTGCATGGCGATGGAATTCATGATTTGTGTTTAAGATAGCGATATACCTACACACCGCATATAATCTAATAGGGAATATGTGCTTCAAATCCTTTTTAATTGTAATTCACATAGAGATATAGTGAATTAGTTAGTGCTCATCTTAATTCTATCATATGTGGATTTAATTTGATATGTTTATGATGCATTGAGAAATGAACATAAATACTGATGAATTCTTGATTAAAAGTCCCAAAAAATTAATGTAATTTAACAGGAAGTGTATTAACCTAAATGAAACAATAAGTGAAATTGTAATCTTTAAGCCTTTATTATATGTTTTCAACCTTGTGATAATTAGTTTAGTTTAGGTAGTTGATAATTGTCAGAAATTCACAACATTAATCATTTGTTTAATAAAATCGGGTTAATACAAAATTAGTACTTGTTAGTAAGCAATCTTTTTTCTCCGTGAGAACGATACCCTACTTATCATTGTATTACTCGTGGACTGTGTATACTTGCGTATTTGCTAGTATCAGATTTAGGCAAATAGAATCCTCGTAAGTATATTAAAATATATATAAAGATATAAAAGCTAAATTATAATTATAATTTATATACATTCTTCCTTTCCTCCCTTTAAAAATATTTATATTTCTTTTAAATGATTGCTAATTGATTGGTGGAATGCTTTTGGAGGGCGGACTATTGAGATATCTCCGTTTACAAAAAGAATTCCAGGCCTCTATTTTTCTTCTTCCAGTTGTGAGCGCAATTGGAGTACATTTGAGTTTGTAAGTACTTTTTATTGTTAGTTCAAATTTCAAAAGTAATATGTCATTCACTATTAATACTAACTATTTTTTATAGAATTAAAATTTTATCATTACTATTATTATTTTTTGTTCTATTTATTTTAGATTCATACGAAGAAGAAGAATAGATTGGAACACAAACGATTGAATGACTTGGTGTATGTCCAATACAATTGAAAGATCGTCTCAAGGTTCCAAAAGAGACGTGAACTTGAAATAATTTTGATCTATTAGCCATTGATTTGAATGGGGTGATGAATGGATCAATGATGAGGACGATGTTCTTCATCCCGGGGAGGATCTTACATGGAATGATGTGGATCGAGCAACTGGTGCATCCAACACGCTTGAGGGTCGCAATGAGGGCTCGTGCTAATCATAGTTGTTAAGTCGTCGCCTAGGCGACGCCTAGTCGACAAGTCGGTGGTGAACAGGTAAGGCGAGCGATGACTTGAACGATGATTTTAAAAGCAAGCGCTAAAGAAAAAAGCGTCGACTTGATCGAATAATGACGACTTCGTCGACTTGGAACGGCGACAACTTGACCTCTATGGGTCGACCCAAATGGCCAAATCTGAACTGGGTCTAAAAAAAACGACGTCGCAAACTATAAGGAACATAAATAATAAAACAAACCCTAGGAAAGTCGATCGATCGATCGATTAGAAGTCAGAACATCGACCGAGAACATTGATCGACTGACAGAGAGGCGAGAGCTAAGACAGAGATTGCACCTACCGAGAGCGAGCGAGCGAGCGAGCGACAGCGACAGACACAACAGCGAGATTGAAGAAGGAAGCGAGTCGGCAGTCGACAGTCGGCAGGTAATTCGCAGCCTTCCCCTTTTCCGATCTTCTTTCCTCTTTTCTTTTTCTTTTTCTGGTGTCTCTTACTAAAACATACGCTTTGGTTTTTTTTTTTTAAGCTTTTATGCTTTGCATTCTGTAATATTCTATATATATTATAGTTATACATATAATATAATATTTGTTGTTGGGTCTCTGTAATATTATTATAATATATAAATATATATATATATATATATATTTATATATGTATAATTATAATATTACATATATATATATATATAATTAGAATATTAGATATACCTGTTTGGCTGTAATATTAGAATATTAGAATATTTGTTGTTGAGCATTGAGTATTAGAATATTGACTGTAAATTGTAATACTAATACCAGTTTGGCTTCAATTGTATACTTGTTTGGGTTTTTTTTCTTTCTAATCATTCATTTCTGTTGGCTTTAACTTGTTATGTAAACTGTTTGGCTTTATTTTTTTCCATATCATTCATTTCTATTAATTATATCATATTTTTTTTTAGTTTTAGCAAGTACATATGAATTATAATGCATGACTGTTAGTAGTTACTGCTATTAATTATATGTAAATTAGTACTACTATTAATTATAATGCATGACTCTTATTAGTAATAATTTTGACCTTAACTACTATTATTTTGAACTATTATTAGTTATTACTACTATTATTTTGAACTATTATTAGTTATTTGATATCACTATATATATGTGGGTGCATTATTTAGATTGTGAATTCTATATAAATATTATATTATATGTTTGTCTTAAATTTTTTATTTGATTGTATTGTGTAGATAGTAAAATGGCGGCGGAAAGTTCTAAATAAATTATGATATAACGAAGGACCCCAAAAGAAAAGTTAAATCGAACTATCCGGGTTGGAAATATGGATATTGGCCAGATTTAAGTAATAAGGATATCGTGCAATGTATACTTTGTGGGAAGAAATGTCATTCGAACCTCAAAAGGCTCAAACAACATCTAGCCGAAAATTATGGAGATGTAGCTAAGTGTCCCAAAACAACAACAGAAATTATGAGGGAGATGCAAGCGGCTTTGAATAGTAGAAAGAGGAACAAGCCACTTGAGCTAGATGATGATGATGATGATGTAGTAGAAGTGCAAGAAGAACAATCATCTGCTTGTCCAACCATGGCTTCCAATACTTCTTCTAACACTATCTCAAGTTCTGGGATGGCTTCTAAAAGGAAGAATGTTGTATTTCAATTCCAAAATCCACAACCAAAAGCTAAGACGGTTTAAGCACTTCTAAGGAAGACTCTCAAAGAAGTTGAGAGAGAGGCATGCAAGTGACGCTTGAGCCAAACGAGTATTGAAAGTCGTTTGAGGACACCGGAGGAAAAGGAGAGAGTCCAAATGCACGTTGCCGACTTTTTTTACGAATGTGGCATACCATTCAATGATGCAAATTCAAGGAGATTTGAAGTAATGGTCGAGTCCATAGGGCAATATGGGCCGGGTTTCAAGCCTCCAACATATCACGAGTTGAGGGTTCCTTTACTTGAGAAGGCAAAGAAGAAAACCGATGACTTAAAGAAGAAACATGAAGTGGCTTGGAAGGAATACGACTGCTCACTCATGTCGGATGGTTGGACAGATAAGAGGGGAAGACACTTGTTGAATTTCCTTGTTAATAGTCCGGAGGGGACTTATTTCATGGGTTCTGTTGATGTCTCCAGTCAGTCTCAAGATGCCACAATGTTGGCAAATCTACTTGATAGCAAGATCGAGGAAATAGGCCCGAGTATGTTGTTCGTGGTCATGCATAATGCCTCTAATTACAAGGCAATGGGCATATACTAATGGAGAGGAGACCTACACTGCTTTTGGACACCTTGTGGCCGCCATTTGCGCTTGACCTTATGTTAGAGGACATAAGCAAATCAAGCAATTTCAAATTACAATCACAAAATGCAAGGAGAATCACAACATTCATTTATAGACATGGTCGTCTTCTTAGTACGATGAGGGAGAAAACGAATGGGAGGGATCTTGTGAGACCCGCAGTTACTAGATTTACTATAGCTTTTCTCACCTTGCGGAGTTTGCACAAGAATAAAGATGCATTGAGGCATTTGTTCATCAGCGAGGATTGGTCAAAATCAAAGTTGTCGGCTACTGAAGCGGGGAAGAAAGTTGTGATACTGTTATTTCAACAACATTTTGGCATACTGTTGAGGATTGCATTAAGGCATCACAGCCACTTCTTATAGTCTTGAGGATTGTTGATAGTGATGAGAAGCCTGCTATGCCTGAAGTTATTGCTGCAATGGAATGCGCGAAGAAAAAAATCAAAGATGCATTTGATAACAAACAAAGACTGTATAAGAAGGTGATTGAAATTGTGGAGCGATGATGGAAAAATCTAATGGAGCAAAAAATATATGGGACTGCGTTGTTTCTTAATCCGGGCAAGTACCTTGATATCAAAGAGGAACGTCGGTTGTTTGCTAATGCTTTACGAGATGACTTCAATGACGTTCTTGCAAAGATGGTGCCCGAGTTAGATTTGTTAGACAAGATAAGCAACCTAGCCGACAACTATGATGCTTCTCGCGATACTTTTGCAAGAGAAATGGTGATTAGGCAACGGAAAATAAAGAATCCTCGTACGTATATTAAAATATATATAAAGATATATTATGATTATAATTTATATACATTCTTCATTTCCTCCCTTTAAAAATATTTATATTTCTTTTAAATGTTTGCTAGTTGATTGGTGGAATGCTTTTGGGCGCGAGCTATCGAAATTTATCCTCATTTGCAAAAAGAATTCTAGGCCTATGTTGTTCTTCTTCCGGTTGCGAGCGCAATTGGAGTACATTTGAGTTTGTAAGTACTTTCTATTGTTAGTTCAAATTTCAAAAGGAATAAATCATTCACTATTATTAAAATGTTATCATTAATATTATTATTTTTTGTTATATTTATTTTAGATTCATACGAAGAAGAGGAATAGATTGGAGCACAAACGATTGAGTGACTTGGTGTATGTCCAATACAATCGAAAGATCGACTCAAGGTTCCAAAAGAAGCGTGAACTTGGAAATAATTTTGATCCATTAGTCATTGATGACTTTGAATGGAGTAATGAATGGATCGATAATGATGCCGATGTTCATCCTGGGGGGGATCTTACATGGAATGATGTGGATCGAGCAACCGGTGCATCCAACACACTTGAGGGTCGCAATCTTTCAAGGAGTGCTCGTGCTAATACTAGTAATAATCTAATGACATACTCTCGACGTGGTGGTGGTTCAACTTCAAGGGAATCAAGGTTGATAGATTCCGACTCCGATAATGAAGTTGATGAAGAAGAGAGAATTCCAAATGATGATGAGGATGTGGAGGATGATTTTGGAGAAAGACCACCACCTATGCCTTTGAATGAGAGTAGTTCTCGTGGAAGAGATGGAGATGACCTTTTTTATTATGATTTTGATTGAATGATGTTTTTAGACTAGTGTAGAGAGTAAACATTATTTTGGCTTGCTATGGTGGTGTTTTATTAGTTATTAGACAACATATTTGTGATGGTTGGTTGCAACTTTATTTTCTATGTGGTGTTTGTTGAATTCTTCATTTCTTTTACTAATTTTTAATATCAAGTGAGTTGTTTTTGAATTGTTATTGATAAGTATTATGATAATTATGCCTTTAATGTTATTCTATAGTGTTATGTTTTGAGTTTTAATGTATATAAAATTTTATTGCCAATATACTTGTTAAGTAAAATAAATAACATATAAATTGCACATTATAAACGACTTGTCGCTTTACTTTACGCCATGTGGCTATCGCTTTGTCGCTAGGCGTCGTCAGCAAATGGCCATCGCTATGACTTCATGAGTGGCCGCCGAACAACTATGGTGCTAATACTAGTGATAATCTCATGACGTACTCTCAACGTAGTGGTGGTTCAACTTCAAGGGAATCAAGGTTGATGGATTCCGACTCCGATAATGAAGTTGATGAAGAAGAGAGAATTCTAAATGATGATGAAGATGTGGAGGATGATTTTGGAGAAGAAAGACCACCTCCGCCTTTGAATGAGAGTAGTTCTCGTGGAAGAGATGGAGATGACATTTCCCTTAATCATTTTGCTTGAACGATGGTTCTAGACTAGTGCAGAGAGTCTAGACATTATTTTGGATTGTAATGTGGTGTTTTATTAGTTATTAGACTACATATTTGTGATGGTTGGTTGCAACTTTATTTTCTATGTGGTGTTTGTTGAATTCTTCATTTTTTTTACTAATTTTGATATCAAGTGTTTTGTTTTTGGATTGTTATTGCTAAATATTTACATAATTATGCATTTAATGTTATTCCATAGTGTTATGTTTTGAGTTTTAATGTATATGAAATTTTATTGCCAATATACTTGTTAAGTAAAATAAATAATATATAAATTAAACACTGTAAACGATTTCTCGCCATACGGACGCCACGGTGGTCGCCTTGTCACCTAGGCGTCCAGGCAATCAGCTACCGCCATGACTCACCGTTGCGCCGTGACAACTATGTATATAATACGATTGATTGTTTGATAAAAGTGATATCAAGAAAATGGATAGAGTTTTCATATCCAATTTTTGAGAACTGTTAAGGGACATGAGTTATATGATTCCCCCTAACAACTAGTTGTTTTCTAGGCAATTGGTGCAATCAAATTAACTTGACTGCTTTATATTAAGAGGTTGTTGAGATTCGGTTGCCAAATACAATATTGGTCCGACTCTGAGTATCCCAGTTTGGTGAACAGTCTATAACTTCCCCTTGAATTTGGAGTGTTCCAATTTTAATTTTGAGTGACTTGCCTGGTTTTTCAGTTCTTGGAATAATGCCAAGTTGTGGCAAAATAGTTCGATTTCTGCTTGTTTTACTTTGATAAATGCCTTTGATTATTTATGTGTTGTATTTGCTTTGTTATTTGCCCTATTGTCTACAGAAAGCCACCAAACGTAAGAAGATACAAGCATTCAAGTCAAAGATGCAGATGGAGCAACTTGAGGTACACAGAATAAGAGGCAGAATGCATTGTATCCTGATCTTGTATCATTTGTCTACAAGTCCCGGCTTGATTAGCTAGTTCAGGGTAAGTGGGTAACACTTGTTTACAAATTTCATTAATGTTCATAGTTTAATCTCCTGGCATATTTTCATTTTTGACTTTCAAGTAGAAGTACTTCAATTTAGACGTTGGAGTCTGAATTTGTTACATCAAACTAGTAAAACATGTGTATTGATCTTATTTACTCATTCAGGACTTGGAGCCTTCAAGCTGTGATGCGCAGGACAGATTCCTTGCTGTAGAGGTAAAGCTGATTTCCGTCTAACACTTTTACAGTATAAAAAATTCCAAGTTTTGTTGTCATGTTCATTTGATATCTTATAAGCAAGTTTTTTTAGAATTGGCTTTGGTATTCTCAACTATCATATAACGGCCAAGTTGATTGCTAGGTGAAAAATACTCTCTTTAGGGACATTTGCTAAAATCGTTAGGTGGAAAATATGAAATCTTACTAAAGAATTAACAACATGACAAACAGGGATACTCTCATTCCATCATTGGCTCTTGCAAAGGATATGGTCAACATTGTCAAATCTAGACTCTCCAATTCTAAACGCTTTATTAAGGCTACTACTTTTTGTACTTATTACTGCAACTGGTTATTGTAATTTTTCTTTTCCTATAGTTAGTTCATCTCTAGGCCTGTCTTGAAATGACCTAGCTATAGTCGGGGTTTGTCCCTATGCCATTGTATATTTGGTCCCATCTAATACAACACCAAACTTAGCAAAAAAAAACATGACAAACTTTCTTTCCTTATCATTTATTCTATAGCCTAGCAATAGGCTAGAATGATACTATTTCTCGTGTTTTGAAAAGATGTAATCTGCAAGCACATATTTATCTTGTTAAACTATTTTCATGTGCTATTTTCTACATCAGGAAATTTTGACCAATCATATTTTTTAAATTCTGATTTTAATACATGGTTAGGTTATTAACCATTTCAAAGTTACAAGTTAGGAACATAATCTTAATATATCATTTCTGATTTATCTAGTAAAAATATTATATATGCTAAATTTTTTTATAAAAAAAATATAATCTTAGGAATCTACTCTAGTCCGGAGGGTAAGATTTTGTAAAGTGTGCAAGGTGCATGTAAAGGGATTCGACCACCATTGTCCTGCTTTAGGAAATTGTATAGGTAACAAATATTATGTGAGATCCATAGTATTTCCTTTGTGGCAAATCTTGCACAAACCGCAATATAATAATTTTCAAATTTTCTGAAGTTACCTTTAAAAGGCAGCAATTTACCAGTTTCTGGATTTGAAGTTGATATACTTTGTGTGCAGGTCAAAAAAATCATGTTCTTTTCATTATTCTTTTGGTTGGGTTTATTGTATTATTCTCATGTGCTTGCTATCATCTTTATCTTGATGAAGTCTCTTTTAGGAACATAAGGATGCAGTCATTATTCCAGTTTCTGTTTAGGTTTATTTTTTTTATTCTATTTATTTTCTACAAACATAAGAATGTTATGTGGTAGTGCATTATTTTTTAGAATAGATCTATTTCCGTCATCTTTTAGGTTTCTTTGCATTCATATAATTTTCCTATCCGTCGTTGCACTTCAAATATATGAGCAGCCTTGGAAATAAGAAAATTGAACATTTTGATATAGGGGGAGTAGGTACTAATGAACCTACAGTCGAAGACAATGTTCAAGTGGCATCAAGTAATCTATCTTCTACATTTAACTGAACTATTGTATTGTAATGATGATCCTAAAAATTATTAATTTAGTAGTTTGGTGTAATAATGATCATCATATTTTAGGGGATGAATTATCCAACTATTATATTGTAATGTTGTAATGCAAATGACTTTAAATGATGTACACAAATTTTTGTGTTTTATTTTATATTGTATTTGTGTTTGTTGAAAAAATGTGCATTATTAATTAAACTTTTTTGAAAGCCTAAAGCAATGGTTGTCCAGCGTCGCTATAGACATCTATAGCTACGGTCATGACTATATCAAAGACCGCCGCTATAGGCTTTAACGACAACTTCTATGGCGACGATCGGCGCCCGTCGCTAAAACCTTTAGCGACGGTCATTTGGCCTATAGTGACGGTCGTTGATCATCACTATAAGCCGATTTTCTAGTAGTGCAGATACCAATACGTGGTTTGTTAGGTCAATAAGAGTATCTAGTAACTGTGTTCTTACCATCATCTGTTGTTTGTCAGAAGAGTCTATAAATTTGTCCGCTCCAAGAAGATTCAAAGCTTCTTCCTTCTTGGATAAGCTTGTGCTGAATACTGTTACATTCAGCCTGAAAGCCTTGCCAAACTTCACTGCCAAATGACCTAATCCACCAAGGCCAATCACCCCTAGTGACTTACCAGGCTGGTTCATGTTATGACGCATCATGGGAGTGTAAACAGTTATTCCAGCACATAGCAAAGGAGCTGCAAATGGTGGAGGGATGTTCTCGGGTATTCTAAAGCAGTACCTGCAGAATAAAGTACAGTAGAATAACATGTAACTTGTTTTCTTTTTCATTTCTTCCTTCAAAATGAAATGGATAGTTTCATACTCCATCTGTTCCACAATAAGGGTCCGGTGAAAATAATAATAATAAAAAGTTAGTAAAATCCACAAAAGGCGTCTCTTTTTATTGATAGTATAAATATCACAATTGTGCTTATTTGATTAAAAGGGCATTTGGTGCGCTTAGTGTGTTTTAGTGCGTTTGAAAATTTAAACGTACTCTAAAATCTTGTTTGAATTGAAGCAACCTATTTCAAATTAAGCTTATTTAACTCACAAACACAGTATTTGGGGATCAAACGCACCACACCAAAATGATGTGTAGTGCGTTTGGAAGTCCAAATGCTATTACTAGAAAAGTTGCAAACGCTGGTGACCAAACAAACCCAATGTCATACCACAACTACTTGACTACCAATTTATTATTTTCAGTGATAAATGTAGAAGAACAATACATCCTTAATATTTGTAAATTTGGCAAATGAGATTCATTTTGTGGGTCGGAGAGAATATTATGGCATACTAACCTTTCATGGACAACAATGTAAGTGGAATAACCTCCTTTAGTTATGGTACCATCTGCATCAATACCATCAAAAGTGAGGACAGAACCCTTTGAGCAATGAACTTCAAGCCCATCATTACAATACTCGCATTCTCTGCAAGAGTTGACGTAGGTTCCAACTCCAACAGAGTCCCCGACTTTGAAACGCTGGACATTGGAACCAACCCCTCTTACAATTCCAACTATCTCATGGCTGGTAGGCAATGAAAAGCATATACGTATTTGTTAGTAAAGAACACTTCCCCAAACAAAATGCTTTATTTTATATGTAATCAAACCTCATACCCAGGCACCAATGGGTACTTTGAGTGTCCCATTTTATTCCTAGTCCATGCAACATCAGCATAGCAAACTCCACAATGTGTAATATTTAGTGATACATCGTAACTCCCAACAGCCCTGTTAAAAATTCCTACTCCGGTTGGTTAAAAACTCTAAACATGCAAATGAGCAACGCAATACGAAATTGAGATAACAAATGCCAAATAAATTTGTGGGATAACAAGGTTCAAAACGTTGACGTAGACGTGTTTGCAAGTGTTTGATGTTTTAGTGCCTTTTTAAAACAATAGTCAGTAAATTTAAGAATCAGAGGCGTAAGCACATGTTTCAGTTTCATCACAAAAGTGCAGGGCTACATTCAACCAAAATGGTTATTTTTTTATTTCATTTCTCTTGGGAGGTAAAAATTTGTTACATTGTAAACACACACGCACCTGCGGCTAAACTTGTAAGGTGATAGAAGTCCAGATGGATCTCTGGCTGCCCATCCAAGACAGTCTCCCTCAACATCCTCAATGCTACCTTTGGAAGTCATATGATCTTACTAATCTCATCAGGAAGAAATAAGATCAGGAAGCATTAGGACATTTGTTATTTTATTTCAAAGATATTAAAACAAATATTCTAGCGGCAGTATAGTTAATAGAAAGATTAAGTTTAGTCTGAGAATGTAGCATGGTAATTATTAAGTGCCGGATTTTATGATATAGGTTGGATAAATATATAGAAGGGATATATTCTGAAAAACAAACTTTACAAGTCAAAATACTCCCTCCATTCCACAATAAGAGTTCCATTTGCTTCTTCTTTTTTTTTCACTAAAAGAGTCTTGTTTCTTCCAATTAGCCAATTTAATTCAGCCCATGCAAACCATGCAAATCAACTCTAACCATCATGTCGGCTACGGATTATATAAAGCCAATTTGGTTTGTTTCATGCAGCAACCATGTAAAGTATCATATTCATTTGGCCATTTAAGCATGCATATTCAGATTACATGGCATAATAACCTATTACAAGCATGTGGGCCTTTTTAGATTAGTGGATAGCATGTTATATATTACATGCAAAGGAGATTAAATTATGGACAGCTACTTAACAACATATTCAGCAAGCATGTCTTGTGGGTCACGGATCCTAGCAATTAACAATTCAACAAACTTGGAAGCTACTTAATATTCATGTTCCTAGCAGCCTTCACACGGAATTACAAGCTGATTCACGCGGCAATCGATTTCCGAACGCCGCAATCGATTTCCGAACACGGCAATCGATTTCCGAACGCGACAATGTGATTTCATGGCATATTAGATTCTAGAAAATTAGTTTTTTTTTCCTAATGTAATTAGGATTTTTATATAATTAGGATTTTCCATTCCAATTTTAAATTGGATTAATATGTAATTTATTCCTTTTGTTATTAGGATTAGGTTTATTTTTGAGTAGTATAAATAGGGGACAAAGTTAATGTAATTAATACAACACTTCAGATTATTAATAAAATTTCTTGTGAGATTATTCTCCTTTTGGTTATTTGAGAACTCTAGAATTATTCATGGTTTGTCTATGAATGTTCAATTTGACTTATCATACAACAATACATAGTTGTGTGTGACGTCTTCTACCGTATCAATCATTGATTGTACCAAGGTTACCGTTTACATATAAGTGAAGGTGTCATTGATGTTCCATTCAACGCAACTTCCTTGCGCGATCGATTGTACCTAGGTTCTTGTCTCAATATAGACGTTGGGTTAAGGTGTCGTGAGCGTTCCACCTTCATAACTTGCTGGAAACGATCCGGGCGACGACCACCTCACGCAAGCGTGCCGTAAAGTCTATCATTATGGCAACAAGGAGAGTCAGTGTTATCAGTCCAGAGCAAGTCAGGCAATGATGAAACAGGCAGCATTGCTGAATTTGATGAGGAGAAGGTCAAGGAGGAGATAGAACCATCCAAGGTAATTATTAATTCTGTGATTCAGGTTAATACTAATTCCTTACCTTGTCCATCCAGGTATCCAAAGTCTAAGAAGGAGGAGCATGAGAAAGAGTTACTGGCAACATCTAAGTTTGTAGTGAATGAGCTAAAAATGCCTAAGCATGTTATTTTAGGGATGCCATTCTCGAAAACAAATGAACACAATGATACTTTGACCATGAAATTTGATGATAAGGCCATAAGGTACACTAGTGATGTCAATTTTGTTTTTGCTATTGATGTTATTGACCCTATAGTGCAGGTACTACACTCTTTGCCAAAGAATGCAGCTGCTTTAGAACTGAGACCATTACCAGTTCATATTTGAAGTATGAATACCCGATTACATAGATGGAGAGGATTGATGTTGAGTAAACAACATAAAACAAATGCGCTACTTGGGAGGCAACCCAAAACTCATATTTGAATTTCTATCCCTTTTACTTTTACTTTTTAATTTTTAGTTGCATTTTATTTAGTTACTTTGTCTTTGCATGATTTTCTTACATTTGAGACAATGTAAGGTTTGAGTGTGGAGGGAGGTTTAGGTTTAGGTTATGCTCTAAGTTTAATAATTAAATCCGATCCGAGTCTGTTTTTTTTGTGGAAAAATTGAAATTTTTTTGCTGTGATTCTATGATTTTATTTGGCTAAGTTTTTAAATGTTATGGGTGTAGAATGGAAGTTGATGCCGATTGATAGAATTTGTTTGATGCTAAATCAATTGATGAATGATAATAATTGAGTCAGGATCCATAAACAAATTTAGATTTAATTTGTATTGCATAAGTACTTGAATATATGAGATGTATGCTTGCTTGGTTAAGTTTATTGTGGGGTTTAACTATGTGCGCTGATTTCATAATTTAGAACTGTTAAAGTTGTTTCTTGTTTGTGGGACCATATGAAAAAAAAGAGAAGAAATTGGAAGATTTTGAAAAAAATTAAAAAAATGAGAAAGAGAGGAAAGAAACAAAAGTGCAGAATCATGTGGTGGGTTGAGACGGAGCGTAAAACGCACTCTCCCATAAAAACACTTGTAGATAAGTGAGATGGAGCGTAAAACGCTCACTTGCAAAAGGAAAAAAACGTTTATAATGTGAGATAGAGCATAAAATGCACTCACCTATAAGAACTTGAATTTGGAGGTCCTGTTAAGTGGAAAAAAATAGCAGAAGAAGCATGTTCTTAGTATTGAGTCGGTATGTGCAGTTATTGTTCCATATGATAGTTGAGTATTTATGTTAATCATAGGAGAAATATTTATGTGATTCCAGTTTGATTTAGAGATGTTCGATGGGGAACGAAGAGGTTGTTGTTGTGAATTGATTGAGGAAGTGTTGCTCAAATTACTATTGATTAGTGTTAATATTCATGTATGAAAATTGATTTAAAACCTTTGAGAGTTTGGTTGAATAGAATTCAATTGATTTAAATATGGCCTTTGTTTTGGTTTACACGAGGACGTGTAAAGACCAAGTGTGAGGAAATTTGATGAGTGCATAATATTCTATAATTTTGATTCTTTTATGTTTGGTTTTATTACAATGTTTTATGTGTATGTAGACTTATTAAGGTGTTTCTTGATTTCAAGAGGAATTGGTGCTGAAAAGAGGAATTGGAGCTAAAAATAGGAAAAAGAAGAAAATTTCGGGAAAGCATGAGCTCGTCATCCAACAACAATCAATCGACTCAAGGATGCTTACTTGGGATGCTTACTTGGGAGCTCAGTTCAAGTAAACCCCAAGGAGAAGATCATTCATATGTGGGATTGCTAGATATAATCTATATAGTGAGACTAAATCATTGCAAGTCAATCACGCGGAAATACAAGGATGGATTGCACGAAACGAAGGAGTATTCAAGTTTCATGGCAAAACGTTCTTTGTGGATTATGGTTCTAAGTTCATGCAAGTGGTCCAAACAAAGAATCATGAGTGATGGGAGAAGTGAAGGATGGACCGGAAAAAGCAAGCAAATGCAAGAAGGGAAGATTGCAAAGCTTTTAACACTTAGTTAGATGCATGTTCTTGGCTTGAAACTTGGATTTTATAGTAGATCTCGTCGAGAGCTTCGATTTGATAGGTGGTATGTCTCGTAACTCTTCCTGTATCAAAAGTTATGACTTTTTTTACCAACGGACGTTGAACCTCAAAGTTTGGAGTTGCCATTTACATAGCAGTCACTTGGGGCCCAATTTTGACCTTGATCCAGCCAGAATCTCTCGATTCTCAAAGAATGAAAGTTGTAGATCTATTTTTTAACTTTTCGAAACATCTTGAACAATGTTCTAAAAGGCGCTAGGCGGGAGTCAGGCGGCCAGGGGGGCCTATCGCCTAGGGGGCCTGGGCGGGGCCTAGGCGTGATTTTTTATTTTAAGCCAATTTTAATATTTTATCTTACATTTATCTAAACAAAACAATAATATAAAGCAAAACAATTTATAATAAAGATAATAAAGGTTTTTGCTTAAAGTTCAAACACATATCCATATTGCTAATGTCAAAGTTCAAACACAAACATGCAATTTTTCAAAGTTCAAACATATTTTTAACGTATTACTTTTATTCATAAACAAGGTTGCTATTAAATAATAAAATTTCAAATTTCAAGAATTTAATTCAAAATTAAAACTTAAGAAACTAAACATAAATTTAAGAATTATATTGAATTAAACTAAATATTACAAATGTATCATCATTTATATAATTTGAAGTTGAGTACAAGTTCAAAAAATTACAACTATAATAAAATTTTCCATTTTGACTTGATGTTGTTCACTTGTTGTGATTTGATATGCTACACTCTATATTATGAATATGGTAAATCATTAGAAAAATAAATATATCAAGATTTGGTTTGGGTAGTTATTAGAATAAAAAAAACCTCTAAGCCAAGACCCTACCTGAGCATCGCTTTAATTTCTTGGAGAGATTTTTTTGCTTTGGGCCCAAGTAAAGGCGCTTGGGGCCTGCGCTTTAAGCGAGCGCTAAGGGGAGTCTAGGGCCTAGGCGGGGCGCCAAGAGGGGGCCTAGCGCCTAGGCGGGGATTTTTAGAACACTGATCTTGAATCATCCCAACTGTAGTTCGAACGCGAGAGTTATAGCCATTTTACCAAAGGACGTCGAAACAGAAAATGGAGCTCGCCCCGACGAGCTCGTCAAGGCCAATGTGCTCACCCCGGCGAGTTCGCCTCTATCCCAGTTCACCCCGGCCAACTCTGAAGCCACCCCAGCCAACTCCTCTCTTTCCAAGCTCGTCTCGGCGAGCTCCCCAGTCAATGAACTCACCCCGACGAGTTCAGTCGGGAAAATTAAGTCCAGTTTTGTTTCAGGCTAAGATATTTGACAGATTCGCACTAGGTTTTGGATTGTTATTTCTTTTCGGTTTAGGACTTTGTTTAGCAGTACAAATACGTTGTAATAGTCAGTAGTTAGATCATCATCTACATTCAATTGTAAACCCTAGTTTTGAAAGATTGAAGGCATGACAGGCTAAATTCTCTATTTCAGTTCTAAGGAATGTTTAACCTTCTTTATAATTAATGGTTTGATCATGTTTACTTTATTCATTCCTTCGTGCATGAAATTTCGGAAAATTGAGCAATTGCGGTTTTCTAAGGTTATTAATTTCATTAAAGGATAAATATTGTTTAAACTTGATTATTCAAAAGGTGATACTGAACTAAAGAACTGAAGCTTTTAATTTATTGTTTATTCTTATCAGTTTACTTTTGCTAGTTTAGTTAATCAACTCAAAACCCCACTTTTCATTGAAAACATTAGGATAAATATAAAACTATTCACTTTCTATGGGATCAATCCTTACTTGTTACTATACTAATTCTTGGGTTAATAGAGTAGAAGTAAGGTATTAATTTTGGAGTGTCAACGACAACTCCCACTAGATCAGGGGTTGAAGGAGACCCAGATTGGAGGGCGTGACAAAATGGTTGATGAGTGAGTTTTATACCCATGAATTGAGTGCGTTTGAGCTTAATCTTTTGGATGTTTTTAAGTGTTTATATCTATTCATGCATGTTTTACGTTGTTTTGTAGGATTTGGGACAAAAGTTACTTGGATCGACGTTTGGGGTTGCTAGATTCGCATTTTCGGCTAGCCATTTTGCACAGCAGCCACTTCAAGGCCAATTTCAACATTTCTCTTGACCTTAATTCGAAAAACTTAAAGAATGAAAGTTGTAGATCTACGTCTCCTCTTCACGGAACATCTTGAATCATCGAAATCGGAGTTTGGACGAAGAAATTATGGCCATTTTCCCAAAGAATGTCGGAGCAGAAAATTTCCGGAAATGAGGCTAGCGCGGGGGCGCCCATTTCAAGCCTATTCCCAGGGCCGGGGCGCTAGGAGGCAGTGGTGCAGCACCGTGAACAGCGCTGGGGCGCTGGGGAAGGGCCTGGTCAGGCTTGAACACGTTTTGGGGCGAATTTTGACACTTGTTTTACTCTAAATTGGATTGGGTTTGTTCATAAGCTAAAAATTGGACTTGTAACCTATAAATACATGATGTAAGACATAAAATAAAGAGAGATTACATAGATTAAATTAGAGATACACTCCTTTAGATTAGGAATTCATTCATAACTGGAGTCTAATCAGGAATCAAGAGAGATTTTGTGGAGAAGAATTCCAATTGAAGATTGAAGCTTGGGAGATTTTCTTTAAGAGTTTCTTCTTATTTTTAATTGTGTAATTCTTTCAAGATAATTTTCATGAGATTGTTGGTTTTATTTTTCGTTATGAACTAACTCTTTTATTAAGACTACAAATTGAACCTTTTATGTCTATGAATTAATTATTTAATTTAGTCTAATTATTTATGCCAAGGTGAATTGTTTCTCATGTCTTGTGCGTATTGATTAATTATTTGGCCAGTAATTACCGTGTTACTCTAGAAGGATTCGGAAGATGAAATTTAGGGTTAGAACTGGACATGATAACATGTATGCTTGATTATTTGCATGATACGAATAATTAGGGTCGTGAATTGAATAGGAATATCTGTTCACTGCATGTAACAAATTGGGAATTGGAACTTAATGGGTTTAATTTAATTATTTTGCATAGGAATATCACAAGATTGATTGAATTGAATAAAAGTTAACTGATCACTTGGGAAAGGGCTTTTAACACTTCAAATTCCTGTTAACAATTCATTAGGCATAATAATTGGATTAGTTGGATAATTGATTTGTAGTACATAAATTGGGGATATTGTAGTCTTAACCTTTATTTATCTGAATTCATTCGTCGAGTCTTAATCTTTATTTATTTGATTTAATTTTAGAGTAATCTAGTTTTAATTGGTTAATTTAGTTTTCTTAATTAGAAAAATCACACTTTACAATTGTTTAAATAAAATTGATTTGGTTAAGAGTTAGTACTTAGTAATTTTTATTAAATAATTCCTTGTGGGAACGATACTTTTCTTATCACTTTATTACTTGTTGGCGCAGTGTATACTTGCGTATTCATTGATTGATGAAATCGATCAACAAGTTTTTGACCTTGAATTCTTGGGGAATTAATTTAATAATATTTGTCGATATTAATTTTATCAAATTAGTTTTAATTTAAACGCGTTTTTATTTGTTCTTGTCTTATTTAATTCTCTTTCTATTATTTTCTTTCTTTTTCGTGTACCATGGCGGAATGTAATTATCAATGGTCGTATCGAGAATATTTCGACCCGAGGGGAGCGGAGATTGATGGACTCATGACTTTTTCGCATTGTCGGCCTGATTGAAACACTTTCGAGGAGGTTAGGCGCTTTTTTGCGACCTGGCAACGTCGTCAAAGTGTGGCGGTTACTGTGATTATTGTGCTTAGAAATCATGCGAGTCATCAATCATTCCACCGATTCGAGCCAGATCAGAGTATGGTGGTGATTACCCAATAATTATGTCTATCCCAACAACTATTATCAAGATTGGGGTATCACCCGGATTTTCATGGAGCCATACTCATCAAGAACAATTTTATGCTCCAAGTCCAATATACCCACCGGTTTCTCGTGTCCACCGCATTCTGACAACAGAGGAATATTCAAATTTGGAGGAAATTTTGTCCAAGTTCATAGCTTCAGTGAGTGAGGAGAGGAGGATTATTCAAGAGATATCGAGTCAAAATTTTACGAACCAAATGGAACAACTAATCAATGCCTCAAACATTTGTCCTCAATACACTTGGCCCTATGACATGGATTAGGGACCGATGATGAGCAGAAACCAAATCTACAACCGGATGTGCCAAATGATATAGATGTTGAAAGAGAGGAGACACTTGGGGACCAAGAAAAGGAGATCGGCGAAGATCTAACTTTGAGTACCAACGAAGATGAGCTGATTTTGATAGTGTCCCATGTACCTTCTCCACCAAAGTTCAAGAATCCGGGCAATTTTTCAAGACCGTGTCCAATTGGTAGTCATGTCATAGGCAAGGCTATATGTGATATGAGAGCTAGGAAAACTTTAGAGTCATGGTGGGATGAGAAAGGGAAGATAGAAGAAGACCCTGTTGTGTTTGACAAGCTTCCATGCTACAATTTGATCACAAACATAATGGGGAAAGCACCTAATAGTTTGTCGTACTTAATAGGGATCCTATCTGAAAAAATCATGCTAGGTGACTTAGATTTAATGGCCATTACTAATGGGAACCTCCCAAAAGAGACACTGCTTCTGATGGATGGAGGGTTCCTCAATTTTCGTAGGGCCATTAAATAGAGAATTGAAGAAGTCAAGCTGAGACTATAAAACAAGCGCTTATTGGGAGACAACCCAAGTTTAATTTTTATTTTTTTTTAGTTTTTATTAGGTTTCATATTAGTTGATAGATTTTTTTCATTTTTTTTAGGATTTAATAAGTTTGCTTATTTTGTGTTCACAGGTTAGTTAAGTCCAACTCAAGTGCGGTGCCCGATTCATTCCAATGTGCCTAACCTATTCTTCAGACTTCGCAGACAAGGAGATAAATTGCTATATGTCAGGGGAAGTCCTCTCTTTTAATTTTTCCTATCTTAGCCATTGAGGACAATGTCTGTTTTAAGTTTGGGGGTATTTATCATGTTTAGTATTTACTTGGGCAATGTTTTGATGGAATTTGATTTTGACTAATGATAAGTGGGTGGTTGATATTGTTAACTCTTGGAGAATTGATGAGCATGCTTAGTCTATATTTTAACTCATTAGTTGGTTTTCACATTACTTGCGAAATTTTTGAAAAATTTTACACATCCATTTGTTTAGCCAGTTGGGATTAAAATTTTTTTGGCTAAATGCTTATGAAAGATACCATTGCAACTTGAGAAATCTTATTTGAGCATCATTCGAAGTGAAAATTAGGCACTCACATAAGTTTGGGGGAAATCTTGGGGTATTTTTGAAAAAAAATATAAGAACCTTCCCGAGTTGAATAATTGAAGCATGTGGTGGGTCGAGATTGAGCGTAAAACGCACTCCCCATAAACACAGGCACGAGATGGAGCGTAAAATGCACTCGTTCAATGAAAAGTGAAAAACGAGATGGAGCGTAAAACACACTCGTTCAATGAATAGTGGAAAACGAGATGGAGCGTAAAACGCACTCGTTCATGAAAAGTGAAAAGTGAGATGTAGCGTAAAATGCACTCACTAAATAGAGAAAAGAAAATATGTATGTTTGAAATACTTGGGAAGGGTTCATATGTGCTTAAAAGTTTGAATATTTTTTTTGTGCTTTGTCTAGTTTAGCGATGATTGATGTGATAAGAAATTTTGAGAGTTGTTGAAAATCTTTTATGAGTGTTGGTTGATCTTAGCTAAATCATGACTAGTTTGAACATATGGATGCACACACACACACTTAAAGGATCATGAGTAGATGTGAAGCTAATGAAAGTTGTTGA
Organism: Panax quinquefolius; assembly: GCA_020205615.1. Classification (NCBI taxonomy): domain Eukaryota; kingdom Viridiplantae; phylum Streptophyta; class Magnoliopsida; order Apiales; family Araliaceae; genus Panax; species Panax quinquefolius. The sequence goes on from CM035168.1 coordinate 34,549,357, forward strand.
AATTTTAGACATGACATTGTTTTGAAATTTTCTGCGGGTTATTATTTTTTTGTAACCTTTGAGGCCATTGTGCGAATTCATATTGATTCATTGTTTGGGTGGATCATTGCTAGAGGATGATTTTTTTCTAAATTGTATTTTTGCTTGAGAACAAGCAAATATTTAAGTTTGGGGGTATTTGATGAGTTTTATACCCATGAATTGAGTGCGTTTGAGCTTAATCTTTTGGATGTATTTAAGTGTTTGTGTCTATTCATGCATGTTTTACGTTGTTTTGTAGAATTTGGGGCAAAAGTTACTTGGATCGATGTTTGGGGTTGCTAGATTCGCATTTTCGGCTTGCCATTTACACAGCAGCCACTTCAGGGCCAATTTCAACATTTCTCTTGACCTTATTTCGAAAAACTTAAAGAATAAAAGTTGTAGATCTACGTCTCCTCTTTCCGGAACATCTTGAATCATCGAAATCGGAGTTCAGACGAAGAAGTTATGGCCATTTTCCCAAAGGATGTCAGAGCAGAAAAATTCCAGAAATGAGGCCAGCGCGGGGGGCGCCCATTTCAAGCCTATTCCCAACGCCGGGGCGCTAGGAGGCAGTGGTGCAGCGCCGTGAACAGAGCTGGAACGCTGGGAAGGGCCTAGTCAGGCTTGAACGCGTTTTGGGACGAATTTTGACACTTTTTTTACTCCAAATTAGATTGGGTTTGTTCATAAGCTAAAAATTGGACTTGTAACCTATAAATACATGATGTAAGACATAAAATAAAGAGAGATTACATAGATTAGATTAGAGATACACTCCTTTAGATTAGGAATTCATTCATAACTGGAGTCTAATCAGGAATCAAGAGAGATTTTGTGAAGAAGAATTCCAATTGAAGATTGAAGCTTGGGAGATTTTCTTTAAGAGTTTCTCCTTATTTTTAATTGTGTAATTCTTTCAAGATAATTTTTATGAGATTGTTGGTTTTATTTTTCGTTATGAACTAACTCTTTTATTAAGACTACAAATTGAACCTTTTATGTCTATGAATTAATTATTTAATTTAGTCCAATTATTTATGTCAAGGTGAATTGTTTATCTTGTCATGTGCGTATTGATTAATTATTTGGCCAGTAATTACCGTATTACTCTAGAAGGATTCGGAAGATGAAATTTAGGGTTAGAACTGGACATGATAACATGTATGCTTGATTATTTGCATGAGACGAATAATTAGGGTCATGAATTGAATAGGAATATCTGTTCACTGCATATAACAAATTGGGAATTGGAATTTAATGGGTTTAATTTAATTATTTTGCATAGGAATATCGCAAGATTGATTGAATTGAATAAAAGTTAATTGATCACTTGGGAAAGGGCTTTTAACACTTAGAATTCCTGTTAACAATTCATTAGACATAATAATTGGATTAGTTGGATAATTGGTTTGTAGTACATAAATTGGGGATATTGTAGTCTTAACCTTTATTTATCTAAATTCATTCGTCGAGTCTTAATCTTTATTTATTTGAATTAATTTTAGAGTAATGTAGTTTTAATTGATTAATTTAGTTTTCTTAATTAGAAAAATCACACTTTGCAATTATTTAAATAAAATTAATTTGATTAAGAGTTAGTACTTGATAATTTTTATTAAATAATTCCTCGTGGGAACGATAATTTTCTTATCACTTTATTACTTGTTGACCGTGTATACTTGCACGTATTCATTGATTGCGAAATCGATCAACAATGGTATCAAAGCAGTAGTTTATAGCTCTAGGGTAACAGTGCCTTAGGATATAATCTTAAGAAAGTTAATTGAAACAGAGATAAACGGACTCATAACGAGTTCTTATGTGAAAAAAGATGAAATTAAGAAATATGTTGTGATTAATTGTTATGCAATGTGATGTGTATATGTGTAGTGGTATTATGTGTTTTTTTTTTTATAAATAGAAAATGGCGCCGAAAAGAATATCACATTCGGAGATAGATAGTGAGGGGGAACAAAGTGAGATTAACCCTATACCACAATTCGTAGACTTACTATTAGGGGCACTGCAGAATCGTCCCGTGTAAAACCAGAACCCACCCACAACACTTGGTACGTCGTTTAAAAACTTTAAGGGTGTAGGACCTCCCGAGTTTAAGGGAACCACCGAAACAATAGAGGCTCAGGGTGGATAAAAGAGATAGAGAAAGCATTTGTCATAGCTAGGGTCGGCGAAGACCAAAAGACGGTCTTTGCCACATATTTAATGAAAGATGAGGCAAACTTCTGGTGGGAAGCTAATCAAGTCAGGGCTGGGGAGGGAGTTGTTTTATGGGATAAGTTCAAGGAGATATTCTTCGAGAACTAATTCCCAAGGAGTATGCAGAATAGGATTGAAGTATGGTTTCTAGATTTAAAATAAGGGGACTTGACCGTACCCCAATACGCGGCCAAATTCAATGAATTGGTTAGATTTGCTCCGCGTCAAGTTGATACGGAGGAGAGGAAGACTAGGAGGTACGAACATGGTTTAAAACGCTGGATTTGTAACAATTTCTCTATAATGCAATTAGAAATCTTCGCGCAGATTCTGGAGAAGGCCATAATTGCCGAAGGCGGGTATGAAGCTTTAATTAAGTTCGATAAAGAGAAGAAAAATAAAGGGGAGGGAGAAAATGAAAAAGTAGGAACTGGTAGCGAGAAAAATGGTAATAAAAGGAAGTGGAATAATAAAGGAGAGGGAGAAAATAAAGGAGAGGAAGCATGTAAAACATGTGGTAAGAATCACGTGGGGAAATGTTGGAGGAGCGAAAATGTGTGTTATCGCTGTGGACAGAAGGGACATTACACTACCAACTGTCCAAATCCTAAGAATTTCGGTGTTTTAACTTTGGGTACCTAGACCATCAGGCGAGAAATTGCCTGAAAAAAGTGAAATGATCATGAGAAATCAAGAAGCTACGTGCGAGTTTGAGGATAAAATGAAGCAAAACTACCCTCATTTTGTTTATTTAGTATGTACTTAATTTCGGGGATGAAATTCTTAGAAGGAAGGGTGAATGTAATATTCTGAATTCTTATAAGACTTGTAATGTAACCTTATATGATTAATAAAGGATGTTTTTGTGATTGAAATTATGTGTTAAGTAATTGAATGTGTATGGTTTCATTATAAGTATAAGTACAGAAATTTTTTGTAAAACTTAACTAGGAAATTATTATTCATACAAACGCTACATCAATATTCATAAAACATAAAGTCAACAATATTTGACTAACCGAATTAGTTAGGAAAGGTAACTAATGAGTAACTAGAAGCTAAACTAAATTTGGAATAACTAAACTAAGTGGGATCCGGTTATGGTGTAAGCTAACTAGAAAGTAAACTAAGTTTGGAATAACTAAACTAAGCTTGTAAGTATTGATACTTGGTTTGTAGAGTTAGTCATCAAATTGATTTTTGTTTGCTTTGTAGTGTTGTCAAGCAATGGGAGGTGAGATGTGGCACAATGTCTTGCTTGAGGTGTGTTGTCCAGCTTTAAAAGGTGAGATGTGGCATCTTGTATGGCAAGTCATTGTTGCAAGACACAAGTGATAGGGCTTGGCTTTGTTGGCCAATTGTAAGTGGTGGAGTTGTTGGGGTGGCCTTATATGAACCATGGCTTGGTGGCCTTGTTAGCCACTTTGGTTGGTTGTGGTGTGATGACCATTATACCCTAAGTCTTGGATGCCTATAAATAAGACCCTCATGTCATGCTAAATAACCTTCATTAAATCACAAAGCAATTCTAAGAGAGAACATAGTAAGTATACTTTAATTGAGAGGAAGATCAAGTTTTGCTTATTCAAAATAAACGTAAAGCTTGCAACTTCAAGAGGTTAATCGAAGACGCAAAAATTAGCGAAAACTATAGAAGCGGAATCAAGCAAGTTTTTCGGACTATATGCAAGTTTCTAACTATTTTTAAGTGCAACGATGTGCTATAAAATTGTTTTGAATTTTCAGTTGTTGTGTGAAGTTAGTTGTGATATGTGAATTACTTGTATAACTTGAGTATTGTGAACTCTATAACTTGAGGATTGTGACCTCCATAACTTGGGCAGTGTGAACCGTATAACTTGGGCAGTGTGAACCCTATAACTTGAGTAGTGTGAACTCTATTATCTGTATAAACTTGAGAAGTGTAAAATGTGTTATCTGTTAGACTTGATAAGCATTTGTGCTCATTCTTGCGAATAAAATCTTATTTACAGTTAAGAAATAATTACCAACAGAATCTGATAGTAAAGAGAAAGTGAAAGAAGAGTAGTTAGGTTAAGAGAGATTATTATTGTTGTCTTCTTTTCATGTAATAAAACTTAAAGTTGTAATAACTTTGGATATATGATTAAAAGAGTTGAGAATTATTATAAGAATGTATTGTTTGTGTATTGTACATTTAAGCTAGTAGATGTAGGAGACATTTAACTATGCTAGATTAATATTATTGGCAATGTCTATAAAGTTCTGTCGAGTAAAGGGGTTAAGTTATCTAATTACGCGCCGATAAGGAGAAATCCTTATCGGAAAACCCCCTCTTTCATGGGAACTGACTAGTTGCTAATATTAAAAGTCTAGATTAGATAAATGGTGTTGAAGTTGAGAAGAAGGGTTAGTGTTAAATTGTGAGTCATAATTTATGACTTTAAAATGTAATAGGAAATTGTAAAATGTACGATTTTGGAATGAAGATTGTATTGTAAGTTTTAAATAAACGAGTTTTTACCAAGCATATTATTGGTGAATGTTACAGAAGATTTGTGCAGAAGATATAAACAAGTTTTTATCGCATCGGGGTTGAAGGAGACCCGGATTTGGGTGCATGACAATTATGATTATTTTAGAAAAAGGTTGAGGATAATTTTGTTTAGAAATTTTTAGTATCAATGGTGGGGATTATAATACATGGTTGAACAAGATATTAAATAATCTCTATATTATGTAATTTTATAATCTTTGAACTAATAGTCCAAGTCCAAATTTAAAAACAATCAAGACACTTGGGATTAATAGTTCTATCCCAAGTGTAATATAAGTAAATAAACATAACCCAAGTGCTATATAAGAGGATGATCCTGACCTACAAATCATAAAAAGAAGTTGTAATCATGCTTGTACAATGAAAATTTAAGAAAATAAGGAGGCTCTGGAACATATTTTGAAACTTTCTTACCAAATTCAATTCTACTGTGTTATTATTTGTTACTATTTTTTCGGTAACTATGGGTGTGACTATTTAACAAAGTATGGAGACAAGGTTAACTAAGATTCAAACTTACTACTTTTCCCTTAATTCGAAAAAACTAATGTCAGCAAAAGAATTGATTAAAAAGTAATGCAAATTGTGAGCGAGAACAGTATACTAGGTTAATAAAATTCAAGCTTAGAATAGAGTACACCAAAACAAAAAAAATTATAACTTAATTTTTCAAATAAAGAAAATTTATTTATTTTAAATAAAATATATAGTTGAATAGATAATCTATCAACATTCTTCTTAAATTTATATTCTAATTTTTTCACAAAAAAAGTCCCATCGGTCAAAATAAAAATTGATCCAAGAGAATAATTCCAGTTCTTTTTATGCCAGCTCAAATTTACTATTACAGTTTTCATGATCATATGCTATCAATACTAAATTAAAAACTCTATAAATTCAACAGCAAACATGAAACCAAAATATATCTTTAATAAAAAAAACAATAGCAACAAATAATGGGGAAGAACACAACTTGTTTATTTAATCTTATCTAATATATGTCTTGAAAAAAAAAGAGTAATAACAATAAATTTTAAATTTGATACGACTTGAAGAAAGGACAAATATTAGAACTACAGCTACTGAGAAAGCCAAAAGTAATAACCAGTAATTAAATATATGAAAACTGTAATAACCTGATTATTTATATTAGAAAGAAAGAAGATATGTATCTTACCTGTAAATCAATGGAGAATGTCTTCTATTCGCTTCACTCTTGCTTTCTCCCAAAAGAATCCAATCTCAATTTCACAGTCACAGGCATCAGACTACTTTTTAAACTTTCCAAGTCGACGCATGCGGTGAAGTCATCTGACGTCGTTAAATGGTTTGGAAAATGATTTATCTCCTTGCAATTTTTGTTGCGAGTAAATACATTTAAAATTAGGCTTATAGAATAAGAAATATTATTAATGTTTTTTTGATTAATTAAATTAGGTATAAAATCTTATTATTACCTTATTAGTTTTAATTGGAAAAATGAAACACAAATAAATTAAAATTTAATGTTTAAGGATAATATAAAAAATTAAATCACTAATTTTTTGAAATATATAAATGATAGATATAAAATAATAATCACTTGCTAAAAAGATGGATAAAAAAAAGAAAAAAAACGAGAGAGCAGTAACTTTCATTTATTTCAAAAAGAAAACTACTACTTTAGACGGTATATTTCTCTATAGAGTCGCACTTAAGTCTCAAAGTGGGTATACAATCTTTAAACTTTAAAGTCTGTTTTTATATAGTCCTTCTATATGGACATTTTTATTGAACATGTTTATTGAACATTTTCAGGAATTTTTTATTTTTTTTTGGCTTGTGACTCAAAAAATATATACTATTTATTTCAACAATTTTTTTTACAAAATATAGTGTTTTAAGTGTAATTTGGATATATCTAAAAACAGGTTATATGACTATATAACCCTGCTTTCCTTACATTTGTTGACGAAAAATTCAATATCTTGCTTTCTTCCGAATTTGTTGGACAAAAGTAGTGATGCACAACAGTAGGCTTTGGCTTTGGTCCTAACTAAGCTCGCCAAAGAGCTTAACTTAACTGACACTGACCTTGACTTTTGAACTGCAAGACCGGCCCAGGAACATAAAAATGTGACCTGTTGAGGCCTACAGGTCAGGCCTCGCTAGGCCAAAGTGAGCCTAAGTGCTCTTCACTTAAAAATATTTAACTCGGCTTCTCCTCCATATATAAAAGAAAGGCAGGGATAAATTTTTTTTATTAGACTATGTAGGACTATGCTAGGTCTAGCCAAACCCAAAACAAGCCTATGTACACTTTACTTGAAAATTTCTAACTTGACCTCTACTCTATTTATGGAAGAAAAGTAGGGACAAGAGATGTTAATTAAACTATGTGAGACTTTGAAACAAAAATGCAAATGAACTAAATGTAGCAAAAGAAGAAAGAAACTCACCAGTCAGAATTATGATGATGCGAAGTATCCAAGAACTAGCTCACCTCTGTAAGTTTAGTTGTACACTCTTTGGGCCAAGAACTGTATATAGCAAGGCAGAAAAACCTTGCTCAGTTCTAGCTCGAGTATTTGTTTACCGCATGTTACAATCATGAAATTCAATATTTTTTCAATTTGTTTCTCGCCCTCTACCTCAAACTGTACAGCTTTTTCCTGCAGTTTATTCTATTTTTGAAAGGTAGCTTTGGCCTCGAGTATATTCCATTATTATTATTTTGTAAATTGGATCGAGAGTCACCTCATCAATTTTATTTACTGAAGATTTTGTCACACTTGGAAAAAGGAGTGCAAAACTATACTTGAATATTCATTTCACCAATTTGCACTATAACACTTCACTTATGTCTACATAACACTTCACTAAGTTTGGGATTTATATAATTCTTTTCTTTGTAATTAGAAATGGAGTTCCAATTTCCATGTATGCTCCTTTCTTGTTAGTTCCCTGGATTTGAATTTTGTAAATGTGCTAGCGAGTTTTTGGGTTTGGTGTATCAATTTATTGAAACTAGTGAGCTGACTCAGTATTCACTAGTTATCTAGTTTTTAAACTAGAAAAATGTGAGCTTGTCTGGTTTGGACAGGTTTCTTATTTTTTATTATCTGTTTACCACTTTACCTTGAATAAATTTACAACCTTGTTTGAAAGGATATGTGCATTACAGAAGTATTCCTTTTTCTGTAACCCTCTTCCTCATTTTAAAAATTTGAACGGGAGTTGGGAAAAGTTAGACAAAACAAGAGAGACCAAGTTTATTATTTCGCTGATCATATGGGACCTTAGTTTAAGTCCCACATCTCTTAACCACTAATTTATCATAAGCTATTAAAACTATAAATTAAACATGCATCCTTCAAAAACATTTACACACCAGTATGGGACTATGGGTTATCAGCTTAGGAAATAACAAGAGAGGCCCGAGTTTTAGGTCATTTATTTCCATATAATAAGACCAGGCCTTGGGCCAGTCTAGGTTTCAGGAAGCCTCAGGCCAGGTCGGATCAGGCTTTTTGAAAGGCCAGGTTAGGCCGGATTTGTACTAAAATTCTTGATGCATTGTTTGCCTTGCAGTAAGACCTGGCCAGGTCCAGCTTTGACCAGTCGAGTCTAGGCGGGATCCAGGTCAGGCCTCAGGTCGCGGGCCATTTGTGCACCCCTAGATAGAAGTCACGGAACTACATAAAGTAGGTGATTGTTCTACATGATATTGAGTTTTGGGTTTTTTGGAACTGGAATTTGGCTTCTTCCACGAAGAAGGAATAGTTTTTAAAGTAGTAGAGTACATCGAATTCTGTTGCAAAATAACATTGGATACATATACAAAAATAGGGTTATACAGACTTTATAACCCTGTTTTTGTATATGTATCCAAAGTACACCTAAAACACTATATTTTGAAAAAATTCCTGTTGGAATAAATAGTATATATTTTTTGAGTCACAAGCAAAAAAAAAACTGAAAATGTCCAATTTTCCGGTCTGCCTATACTTTTCCTTTTATATATTCACTACTCATGTTTTATATTATGAATTTTTTTTGACGAATTAAGATTATAACGTCAAGATCCGTTCGCTTGTTTAATTACTAAACAACGAGTTAAATTATGCACAAAAACGAATAAATACATTGAGAAGTTTGACGACTAAAGTAATCGGGGGATAGTTCTAATTGTCTAATTCTATATAACAATTTTACGCAAGTATACGCGATCCATTATGAAATATAGGGCAAGAAGAGTATCGTTTCCACGAAGAGCGAATATAATCTTCAATTACTAATTACTAACTATGCACCAGTTTGATTCTATTTAGACCAATGAATTCAATATCTACTAAATAATCACTAACATGATAAATATTAATTTTATGAATAAAAACATTAAGGAATTCAAATTTCCCCGATGAATCAAGAAAATAACTTTTATTAATATTGCATTGAATTGATTAATCGAAATTGTAAATGGAAAATCACTAATTATTAATATAGTCATTTTCCAAACAATTATATTGCATACCTATTATTATTCATTTATTATATTCCTATGAGAAATAATAATAATAAATTCATTAAGATTCATTTTCCGATAGTTGTTTACGGTATCCAGGTATATGTCTATCCCGTTCACAAATTAACATTCACTATTAGGAAGAATTACTAATCACAAGTTACTACATCCAGATCTTAATTTAGGCTTCATTCTCAAATTCCATCTAAATCCATCCAATAATTGTTGATCAGACAATTATAACAAACATACTAAGATATAATAAATGTTAGAGTTTGCATATTTTAATTTGATGATGAATGAGCTTAATGTATATTTGTACCAGTATGATTTGTACAGTCCTAAGAAAGACTTGATCAAATGTACAAGGAATTAGAATAGAAAGATCAAAAAATGTTATGTTGATCTTAAAGAAGCTTGATTGATGTATAGTTGATAGGATGTTGTAAGATCGTAAGGTTACCCTGCTACTTTAAGTACAAGATCGCAGAGTAAGCACAAGATCACAATACATCAAGAGGATCGTTGAACTACTTGGAGTAATCAAAACTCTCTAATTCGTAAAGCCACTTCAGATCGTTAAGAAAACAAGTGATCCTTTTAGTCAAGCAAATGATCGTCGACATGAACTCGGTCGTAGAGCAGTCAGGCCTGACAAAACTGTTTGACAGTATAGCGTTGCAAATTAAAAGTCCCAATGCACTCCTCAAATATCCTTGGTGAAAATCGAAGATCAGATTGGGTGTTTAATAGTTAGTTGGTGACAGTGACACGTCAAGGGTATTAGGTGAGATAGCAAACTGATGTAACAGTCAAGGAAAAGGGAACTGTCTCCTAGGTTTAAAATGTCAACATCAAGGATCCTACGATATTTGAATATTAAATGCACAAATGGGCATCTTGCAACGGGGAGATTTTTGAGCAGAGCATAAAAGGTAATAAGGATTCAAACTTGAAAGGTGACGAACATTGATCATGAAGCCAAAAACTCTACAAAAGTCAAAGATTGAACTCAATGATCCAAAATACATGGTTCGAGCTGCTAAGTACTTGAGAAGAAAAGCTTAACGCAAACTTAGCAGCACCTCACAACCAACATCAATCATCAGAGCATCTGAGGGCTAATAGTCCTTGTATGTGTAACTAAATATCCAAGTCTATGGTGATTGAAGAGGGAAAAGTGTCCTTGTCTTTGTGACTAAATATCCAAGTCTCATGGGGGCTTGAAGAAGGCGGAGTATCTTTGTATGTGTGACTAAACCTTTAGTGGATTTCCTACTCGAAGAGTAGAAGTGTGGATTAGGAGTTATTCAATCTCCGAACAACTTAAATTTCTTGTGTCTTTGCTTGCTGGTTTTATCTCTTATCTGCTCATTTATTTATCTTGCAATCATTCAAAATTAATATTTATTTTTAAATCTTAAAGGGGTTTTCCAAAAGACATATTCTAATGTGCTTAATCAAATCAAATTAATTAATATTTGATAAAACTCTTTTAATCATCAGAAATTTTAAAAGATCTATTCAACCCCCCTTCTAGATTTATAAGTGCCTTTGAGAAATAACAAGTGGTTGAGCAAGTTCTCACGAACACAAAGCTTACATATTGAGTAGATCCATGGCACAAAATAAAAATGGTTGAGCTTGGTGGTGGAAGTAAGCCACCTCTTCTAAACAGAGAAAAATTTGCTAATTGGAAAGTGCGTATGCAGACATACATGGATGCTATTTGTGACGCCCCCCAAAATAGGTATACATCACCCATCTTGAGTCGCCAAATACATGGTACAAAATTCAAATACAACTTAATTATACAACAGTCGTGTAAAATACGACAAAACATAATCTAAGAGTTTTAATAAGAACATTGTCATCTAGACAATATCCACACTCAATGGAGTCCTCATTACATTTATTGTCACACTATTTAATAGAATAGTGAGGACTACTAATACTATCATCTGGACCGTCACTCCGTTCCCCGACTAGTCCCGCTCGTTCTCATTTCACAAGAGAATAGTGAAAGAAAAGGTGAGCTCAACTAGCCCGAAGAAATATTATGACTAAGATAATGCGAGAATAAATTATCATTAGTCTTCAATAATGTTAAACTGATAAAATACAATAGACATCAAGTTTAACTGTAGCGGAATAAGCAATCCATTAGAAGAGTCAAATAGAGCATGATATCTACTATCTTCTATGATTTAAAATGTTTTCATCAATTCTTATCATTTGAGACTCGACTTAATAAATAAACCACATCATCGAGTCATCCCTACACTACGGGCGAGGATATTCATTAAATCATCAATGGTCATGACTATCTGCGAATAATCTCGGTCATAATCATACACAAAACGGCCATCAATGCACTCACAAAGCTCTTGAGGACTTTTACCACATCATTTATAACATTACAGTCATGATTATACTTAGAATAATCCTCGGTCATAATCATACCAAGTCCATCTATGCACGTAAGCCAAAGATGACTTTCATCACAATATAAGCATGAGGATGATGACAATGACATAATAATTCAATAAAACAAGTTCAAGAATAAATTTTAAAGATTTATAAGTTAATTTATCTTGAAATCAATTACGTCAAATTATCAACATGATACTACTTTGTGGAGTAAAATTCAAGAACGCTCGTAAGAATATTTCCATGAAAAGATACTTGAATGAAGCCTTGAAATATCCGAGATATTCTACTAATTTCATGGAGTATAGAAGCGAAAACTTTAACCAAATGAGTATCATAGAATATATAAAAGCGCAAATGGATTTTCACCGCCATGCGGTAATCCACGTAGATAGATCATTTCCACAATTTAATAAGGAATGAATACGAAGGATCATTCACCATGCGTGTGATAATCCACATGACACGAGTTATTCCAACGAGAAAAATAAAGAATGGAACCAATTAAATGCGTAATTACATGCATGGATATTCCAATGAATAATAAAGAATGGAATAACGAAGAAATTCACCATGCATACGATGAATCGCACGAATGAGTTATTCCAACGTAATAATAAAGAATGGAACCCGGTCTGGCGTAATCGCATGAACAGAATATTCAACGTAATAATAAAGAATGGAATAACAAAGAATTCACCATGCATGCGATAGACCGCACAGACATGGTATTTCAACAAAATAATAAAGAATGGAACCAGGTTTAGCGTAATCCGCACAAACATGATATTCCAACAGAATAATAAAGAATAGAATAATAGAAGAATTTCACTATGTATGCGGTACTTCGCATAGACAGGTTATTCCAACATAATAATAAAAAATGGAATAACAGAAGAATTTCACCATGTATGCGGTATTTCGCATAGACAGGTTATTCCAACATAATAATAAAGAATGGAATAACAGAAGTTCTCGAAAGAAATAATACCCCTTACCTTAGAAAGGAACTGGATACTGGAGTAGATAGGTAGCAGACTTCTCTCCTTCTTTCTCTCTATAATTTCTCTCTATAATAATTGCTCTATAGCTTTAGTGAATTGGTGAGAAATGAAGAAAGAATGAGCTTCTATTTATAGGAAAATATAGTTTCGATAATTGCATGTTTTGGGGCTTGAAATATTACAGTACAATACCTTCAACTTTTCTTTCATTTTTAATTTAGTCCTGCAAGTATTATCAAACTTGCACCACCTCCCCTAATAGTAAATAATGTGAATCAATAGTTCAATCATGTGAATCAATAGTTATAATCATGTGAAAATACGAATTACAGTATAGTACCTCCATCTATACCTCTATTTTTAACTTAGTCATGGAAGTATTATCAATCTTGCACCAACTCCCCTAATAGTACAAGAATGTGAATCAATAGTACACACATGTGAACAAATTGTTATAATCATATGAATTAATAACAATTAATTTCTCATTTATCCGGTTAATTACCCGACTGGTCAGTATAACTTCCAGACATCAATTAATATCGAAATAAATGTCGATTTCTACTAACACTAATAATTCTAACACAATGGAACTATCAATTTCATCTTTAATCAACACAAAATTGTTCATAATTAATATTATAACTCACAATATTTAGCAACCAGGTCTTTCCCAGGAAAGAGGGGGCTTTCCGAGAAGGATTTCTCCTTATTAGCGCGCAATTATATGACCAAACCTCTCCTTGACAGAACTTCTAGACATTGTAAATATTGTAATTTAATAATATGAATAACTTTTGTAAGACTCCGAAATTTTTTTAAATAAAAAGGAATTTCCTTTATTTATTATTTTGAAATAGTAAGGGTTGATTTGATTAATGTGGATAGTTAAGGGTTAAATACGCAAATATTTCAAAATAAGCAAGTGGTTATAAAATATTCATTGTTGTTTGGGAATATTCGTTTGGTCGTGGAATATTCAGATCGCTTTCGGGGAATATTCGTGACGACGGTATGACCATGTGTGTGGGCCCCATAACGAAAAGCGATTGGATGAGGAAAACGACAAATATAAGTTGGTTAAAAATAACGGCAGAAGTTATTCTGAATTAAGATCGTTGGAATACCCGGTGGTTAAAATACGATGTCTGGCGTGGTTGCACAAAGATGCACACGGTATTGGATGATTGTTGAATTATTGATCCTTACGTAAGATGGCACTACTCAATAATTTTCACAAGAATTACTGCTCAATATTTTATTTTATTGATTCAATAATTGTCATATTGATATTTTATATTATTGTTGTTCAATAATTGTCATTTGCACGATGATTTCCCATTATCAGATCAATAATTCATATTATTTGAATAATATTATTAGATAACATTATTGGCAATGTCTAGAAAGTTCTGTCTAAGGAGAGGTTTGGTCACCTAATTGCGCGCCAGTAAGGAGAGATCCTTATTGGAAAGCCCCCTCTTTCCTGGGAACTGCTGGTTGTCATAATTGTGATTCTGTAATATTATTTGTGAATAATTAATTATTGATTCATATGATAAGGAAATATTTATTTTATATGAATATAAATGATGGATTTATTTATGTGGTTATTAATGAAGGAATTAATGCTGAGATGTTTTATTTGTATTTTATCGGATTGGAGGTATTAAAAGATCAAATCGGTGTTATTACAGCTTTATTGTGTGAGTTATAATATTTAATCCGACCGTTGGATCGTTGTAATTTTTGGATATGTTATACATATATAAGTTGAGTATATGTCCACAAATTTTGAACCGTTAAAATGAACGAATGATTTGTTATAAATTTTAAGAGATGTTTGATTCTTGAAAGTAGGGTTATAATTGATTTTGGTGGAAAATTCTAGAATTGAGTGGGCCCCACTTGTGGTTGGTGAAAAAATGTGCTGAATTTTATTTCAAATGTGGTGGGTGGCAATAGTAGCGAGTAAAGCCATCGTGTAGCAGTCAAGTCCTGCTTTGGTGGGCTAACATTTTCCTATAAATAGAGGGCTAAGTTAGAATTGAAAATCACACCGTAAACAAAGTTTTCTCTTTCTCTCTCTATATTATTGAGCGTATTTTGTGAGTATTTAGATACTTTGAGAGTTCTTTATTGTCAAGACAAGTTTCATTCAAAGATCACTCTTGACCTTTCCTTCCGGCAAATCTTGATTCTTCGAGGTAAGGGATATTATTTTTTTCGTAATGATATTATTTCTTCAATATCATTATCTTTGAAATGTTGATCTGAAGTTTTTATCAAATTTGGAACTTTTTCATGTCGGGTTACTATTCATGAGTTACTATTCATGAGTTACTATTCATGAGTTACTATTCACGAGTTACTATTCACGAGTACTATTCATGAAGTGTGAAAATGTTTTTTTGTGGAATTTCTATCTTTTGGTGTGAGTTACTATTCACGATACTGGACTATTCACGATATCTGACACTATTCAATGAAAAATAAAATTTCTTCTTTTAAGTCTAAAATATCTATTCTCGGATACTAGCTTTGATTGTATCCATGTTTTGATCATTCTTGAATTTTACACCACTATGATTATTTTTGAGGTATTGTTGGACATGGATAAAACAAAGTACTGAATCATTAATCCTTAATCCTTGTCATTTTGTTTCAATTTGGATTCGCTCTTTAAAAATATTTTTCATCATCCTCGCCTTAAATGATGATATTATTGAATATCTTTGGCACAAGAGTGCAAAGATGAATGATTTCAAGAATATCTTTGGCACTGTAGTGCAAAGATGAGCAGTGTTTAAATGAACATGACCAATCGATGAATATCTTTGGCCAGTAGTGCAAAGATGAACAGTGTTGAGATGAATATGACCGATTGATGAATATCTTTGGCTCAGAGTGTAAAGATGAATATTTGATTTGAGATGAATATTGATTGATGTTACAGGGATAAAATATTGATGATGGATCGTTAAATTCATAGATTATAGTAGATTTCATTCTCTACGTAACTCTTTTATGAATTATTATTTCCATTGCGAATATTGATCCAAAACTTGTTGTCTATCAGATTCTATCGATTTTTCCTCGTTGGAGACTAACGATAATTTGTTGTATATTATCTTAGTCATAGTATTCTTTATTGAGCTAGTTGAGCTCACCCTTTTCCTTTTTGTTCCATTCTTCTCGTGGAGGCGAGAATATAGCAAGTACGAAGTCTGGGTATGGAATGAAGGTTTTAGAAAGGATTGTTTAGTAGTCCTCACCATTTTGTAAAAATAATGTATCAATAAATGTGATGAGGATTTATTTGAGTATAGATATTGTCTAGAAGATAATATTTGTATTTAAACTCACAAGATATATTGTCGTATTTCACACGACATTTGTATTATTGAAGTTGTAGTTTGCTTCATGTACCATGTATTTGGCGACTCGAAATGGGTGTTGTGTATACCTATTTTGGGGCGCCACGGTTATATCGAGCTTAGGGATATGATCTCCAAGCGAGATCGGAAATAGAACTAGGAGGGAGAGACGAGTAAATCCTTCGCTAGTGTGTCCTACCTAAGCTTATTTGTTAGTTGGTCAAGATATAAGGGATATTATGTGATATATTGATTTCCTTAATTAACCCTTGTTTTATGACAAGATTTGAGAATGTCGATGAGAATATTAACAATGGAAATGAGAACGTGGAGACCTCAGACTCACCAACGAGGAGAACGTGCAACAGTCGGGCAATGTTCCTCCCCGTGAACAACACCATGGAGCGAGATGATGAACGAGGGATGTTTAGAAGTTTTTGCGGTTCATGCAAAATCGATTTAGGAGACTTCGTGTTCAAAATACAGAGGAGGAAATGATAGCAATTCACGGGTTGTCACAAACGCGATTCGAAGAGTCAGGACCACCAGAATTTAAGGGAAAGCCGATCCGATCACGGCGGAAACATGGGTCAAACAAATTACCAAGATATTCGATGTCTTGGGATGCACGGAGGAACAGAAGGTTCCATTCGCCACCTTTATGTTCCGTGGCGAAGCGGACTCTTGGTGGGAGTCTCATGAAGCGTACCCATCCAAATACGCACTTTCAAAGATGTCTTGGGAGACATTTCAGAGACTATTTAATGACAAATACTTTCACGAAAGTGTTCGTATATGAAGGAAGTGGAGTTCATCGATTAGAGCAAAACAACAACACTACGGTGTCTCAAGACGAGGCAAAGTTTGCAGAGTTATCCAGTTTGCACCTCATTTGGTGGAGAATGAGGAACGATGACGTGGATGTTTCTTAGAGGTTTGAAACCCGGCGTCGCCAAGATCTCATTTCTCATAAACTTTCTCTTTATTCGAGATGTTGTAAAATGTGGCTCAATTATTAGAGCGAGATAACGAGTAATACTACCAACTGAGGACCATAACCAGATCGTACTGAGATAGCGAGACAACGAATAATGATAACTCGGAGAAAGAAATGAATGAACGAAATGGTAACCACTCCGGTGGTAATCATGGGTCGTGAAAATGTAAGAAGCGAAGTCGAGGAGATTTTAAAAGAGGAGATTTAACAACGACTATGTGAAGACGACGGTCTTGGAAAGAATCGGGTTCTAAGGGAGGAGAACGACCACCCATATACTGCTAAATGCGAAAAGAGGGACATATCGGTCAAACCGCCCACAACAGCTCAAGGTATGCTATAGTTGTGGAAAGGAAGGACATATCGCTCGAGATTATGCGCAGAATGAAACCTAGTTCAATGGGGACGGTGACTCAAATGACTATCCCGAAAAGTCAAAGTCAACGATTCCGGAAGAGCGTTTGTTGTGGATCGGGTCATAATGCGAGGAACCCAAACGAGGTGATCACGGTAAGCTATTTATAAATTCTTGCGAAGTTTATACCTTACTTGATACCGGGGTGCTACCCATTCATTTATCTCTCCCGCATGCTCTCAACGCTTAAATTTGACTCGGAGAAATTAGACTTTGATCTATCTCGTGGAAACTCCGCTAGGAGAAACTTTCATCACATCCACTTTATAAATCTTGTTTGATTCAAGTTGGCACCATTATCTTACCATTGACCTTATCTCTTTAAAGATACTTGCTTTTGATGTGATTTTGGGATTGATTGGTTAACTACTCATCATGCCAAAATTGATTGTTTTCGTAAGGTTGTTAGTTTTCATATTCCTAACCAACCCATTTATATTTAATTCAAGCAACTAAACCATTAAAATCAATCATCGCTATATCTAATCATAAAGCTATTCGTTTATTGAAAAACGGATGTCAAGCTTTCTTAGCCCATGTTATGGATTTGAATAAAGACACGCCAAATTTGAATAATATTCCCCGTCTTGTTATTGACTTTCCCGACGATTTCAAGAACTTCCTTCCGGCCTACCCCGTAACGTGAAGTTGAATTCTTTATTGATCTTGAACCCGGTACAAAGCCCATTTCTAAAACCCCATATCGAATGGCTCCTATTGAACTTCAGAGTTAAAGGTCCAACTACAGAATTGTTGGACATCCGCTTTCATTCGGCCCTAAGACATCTCCTCGGGGTGCTCTTGTTTTATTCAGAAGAAGAAAGACGGAGTATGCGACTTTGTATTGACTATCGGGAATTGAACCATGTCACCATCAAGAATAGGTATCCTCTACCTCGTATTGATGACTTGTTTGACCAATTCTGCAAGGGCACAATTCTTTTCAAAATCGATCTTCGCTCGGATATCATCACCAAGATTAGAATCGAGGATATTCCAAAGACGCCTTCGAACTTCGGTATGGGCATTATGAATTCTTAGTCATGTCTTTCGGACTAACTAATGCTCCTCGGCTTTCATGGATATGATGAACCGAGTATTCAAGGAATATTTGGATCGATTCGTTGTTGTCTTTATTGATGACATCCTTATATATTCCAAAAGTCGTGAAGATCATGAGCACCATTTGAAGTCGGGTACTCCAAAGGCTTCGTGAAAACCAACTATATGCCAAATTGAAGAAATGCGAGTTCGGCTTGAGGAAGTAGCATTTCTTGGGCATGGTGTGTCAAAACATGGAGTATCTGTTGATCCGTGAAGATTGAAGCAATACAAAGTTGGAGCAACCAAGTCGGTGGATCAAGTATCGTAGCTTTTGGGCTTAGTTTGTTATTATCGGAGATTCGTGGAAGGGTTTTCTCGAATCGCTACTCCATTAACTCATTAACTTCGGAAGGATACAAAATTCGTTTGGAGCGAAGAATGCGAGAAAAGTTTCCAAGAGCTTAAGAGGAGACTTATTTCTAAGACTGTTCTAACAATACCATCTGGTTCGGATGGATTTGTTATCTATAAGCGATGCTTGAGCAAAGGGTTAGGATGTGTTCTCATGCAACGTGGGAAAGTCATAGCCTATGCCTCGCGACAACTTAAAGAGTATGAGAGGAATTATCCTACTCATGATCTAGAGTTAGCGGCAATCGTTTTCTATTAAAGATATGGAGGCACTATCTATATGGGGAGAAAGTGGAGATATATTCGCACCATAAAAGCCTTAAATATTTCTTCACTCAAAAGAACTCAACATGCTGGCAATGACGTTGGCTCGAACTATTGAAAGACTACGACCACACTATTCAATACCATCCCGGAAAAGCGAACGTGGTAGTGGACGCGTTGAGTAGAAGATCATATCATATGAACGAAAAGCGATGATGTCAAGTATACGCGTAGAGCCAACTTTAATAGAAAAAGTTAAGGTTGCTTTCAAGCCACCGGCCCGAGCTTATGCGTATGAAGAAGAAAGTACAAGAAGGAGCTATTCCTAAGCGAGAATTGATGAAGAAGGAATACTTGAGTCCACTCTAGACTTTGTGTTCCTAATGACTGATTTGAAGTACAAGATTATGATGGAGGCACACATACACCATTTGCAATCCATCTCGAAGTACTAAAATGTATCGTGATCTTCGACATACATTTTGGTGGAACAATATGAAGAGAGATTGCAAAGTTTATCTCAATGTGTTTAAATTGTCAATGTGTAAAGTGCGGAGCATCTAGTACCTAAGGGTCCGTTGCAACCACTTGAGATTCCTAATGGAAGTGGGAACACATTACCATGGATTTCGTTCTGAGTCTTCCTACGGCTTCTCAGGCATCAATGCTTATTTGGGTTATTGTTGATAGATTAACCAAGTCTCGCTCATTTCTTGCCGATCACGGAGACTTATTCCTTGAACGTCTTGCTAGTATGTACGTAAATGAGATTGTGAGGTTGCATGGCATGCCCAGATCCATAGTTTCGGATCGTGACCCAAGATTCACTTCAAGATTTTGGGTTAGCTTGCAAAAAGCTATGGGCACGCATTTGCGATTTAGTTCGCATACCATCCCCAAACGGACGGATAATCGAGAGGACTATTCAAACTCTTGAAGATTTATTAAGACTCGTGTCCTGAACTTCAAGGGCGCTTGGGATAAGTATTTACCATTGGTGGAATTCTCCTACAACAACAGTTATCGAGGCAAGTATAGGTGTGGCTCCATTCAAGCATTATATGGACCGAAAATGTCGTTCTCCAATATGTTGGGATGAGGTGGGTGAAGCAACATTATTGGGACCCGAGTTAATACGATGATTTGACTCACCGAAAAGATCCAAATGATTCGACAAACGATACAAACCAAGCACAAGATCGACAAAAGAGTTATGCGGATCTTCATCGAAAGGACGTGGAATTTAATGTAGGGGATCATGTATTGTCATGAGAGTTGCTCCATGGAAGGGAGTTACAAGATTTGGAAAGAGAGGAAAGCTCAATCCACGATTTATTGGTCCATTTCAAATTCTTGACCGAGTAGGAAATGTAGCCTATAGACTCGCGTTACCTCCAGAATATGTCTCGTGTTCATAATGTGTTTCACATATCGATGCTTCAGAATATGTGAAAGACCCGAACCACGCTATAGAAGTTAGAACCGGGACGAGATAGCCAAGACTTAACGTATGAGGAGGTACTTGTCAAGATTTTGGATAGGAAGGAGCATGTCCCACGCCAGAAAGGTCATACCACAAGTTAAAGTTTTGTGGAGGAATCATGCTATAGAGGAAATGACCTGGGAATTGGAAATAGAAATGAAAGCGAGGTATCCTCACCTTTTCAAACACTAAATACGTCGTCAATTTCGAGGACGAAATTTCATAAGGAGGGAGGTTGTAAGACCTCAAATTTTTTTAAATAAAAAGGAATTTCCTTTATTTATTATTTTGAAATAGTAAGGGTTGATTTGATTAATGTGGATAATTAAGAGTTAAATACGCAAATATTTCAAAATAAGCAAGTGGTTATAAAATATTCATTGTTGTTTGGAATATTCGTTTGGTCGTGGAATATTCGTCTCGTCGGGAATATTCGCAATGCGACACAGCGACCATGTGTGGGCCCATAACCGAAAAAGCGATTGGATGAGGAAAACGACAAATATAAGTTGGTTAAAAATAACTAAGTAGTTGTTATTACAATTAAGACTGTTGGAATACCTTTATGGTTAAAATACGATGTCTGGCGTGGTTGCGCACAAAGAAGTACACCTGCGATTGCATTGCAAGATTGTTGAATTATTGATCCTTACGTAAGATGGCACTTACTCAATAATTTTCACAAGAGTTACTCGCTCAATATTTTATTTTATTGATTCAATAATTGCTTTGCGTTGATATTTTATATTATTGTTGTTCAATAATTGTCACCGCACAAAGATTTTCCATTATCGGATCAATAATTCATATTATTTGAATAATATTATTAGATAACATTATTGGCAATGTCTAGAAAGTTCATCTAAGGAGAGGTTTGGTCACCTAATTGCGCTACCAAGAAGGAGAGATCCTTATTGAAAGCCCCTCTTCCTTAGGAACTACTGGTCATTATAAATTGTGATTCTCGTAATATTATTTGTGAATAATTAATTATTGATTCATATGATAAGAAATATTTATTTTATATGAATATAAATGATGGATTTATTTATGTGGTTATTAATGAAGGAATTAATGTTTGAGATGTTTTATTTGTATTTTGTCGGATTGGAGGTATTAAAAGATCAAATCGGTTATTATTATAGCTTTATTGTGTGAGTTATAATATTTAATCCGACCGTTGGATCGTTGTAATTTTTGGATATGTTATACATATATAAGTTGAGTATATGTCCACAAATTTGAGCGATTTAAAATGAACGAATGATTTGTTATAAATTTTAAGAGGTGTTTGATTCGAAAAGTAGGGTTATAATTGATTTTGGTGGAAAATTCTAGAATTGAGTGGGCCCCACTTGTGGTTGGTGAAAAATGTGCTGAATTTTATTTCAAATGTGGTGGGTGGCAATAGTAGCGGTAAAGCCATCGTGTAGCGGTCAAGTCCGCTTTGGTAATTTAACATTTTCCTATAAATAGAGGGCTAAGTTAGAATTGAAAATCACACCGTAAACAAAGTTTTCTCTCTTTCTCTCTATATTATTGAGCGTATTTTGTGAGTATTTAGATACTTTGAGAGTTCTTTGTTCAAAGATAAGTTTCATTCAAAGATCACTTGGAATTTCCTTCCGGCACCGATTCTTTGAGGTAAGGGATATTATTTTTTTCGTAAATGATATTATTTCTTCAATATCATTATCTTTGAAATGTTGATCCAAGTTTTATCAAATTTGGAACTTTTTCATGTCTGGGTTACTTATTCATGAGTTACTATTCATGAGTTACTATTCATGAGTTACTATTCACGAGTTACTATTCACGAGTACTATTCATGAAGCGTGAAAATGTTTTTTTGTAGAATTTCTATCTTTTGGTGTCTGAGTTACTATTCACGATATCTGACACACTATTCACGATATCTGACTATTCACTATTCACCAAAATAAAATTTCTTCTTTTAGTCTAAAATATCTATTCTGATACTAGCTTTGATTGTATCCATGTTTTGATCATTCTTGAATTTTACACCACTATGATTATTTTTGAGGTATTGTTGGACATGGATAAAACAAAGTACGAATCATTAATCCTTAATCCTTGTCATTTTGTTTCAATTTGGATTCGTTCTTTAAAAATATTTTTCATCATCCTCGATCTTAAATGATGATATTATTGAATATCTTTGGCCCAGTAGTGCAAAGATAAATTATTTCAAGAATATCTTTGGCAGTGTAGTGCAAAGATGAACAGTGTTTAAATGAACACGACCAATCGATGAATATCTTTGGCCTTAGAGTGCAAAGATGAACAGTGTTGAGATGAACATGACCGATTGATGAATATCTTTGGCTCAGAGGTGCAAAGATGAATATTTGATTTGAGATGAATATTGATTGATGTTACAGGATAAAATATTGATGATGGATCGTTAAATTCATAGATTATAGTAGATTTCATTCTCTACGTAACTCTTTTATGAATTATTATTTCACCATGAATATTGATCCGAAACTTGTTGTCTATTGTATTCTATCGATTTTTCCTGTTGGAGACTAACGATAATTTGTTGTATATTATCTTAGTCATAGTATTCTTTATCGAGCTAGTTGAGCTCACCCTTTTCCTTTTTGTTCCATTCTTCTCGGGAGGCGAGAATATAGCAAATGCAGTCGGGGTATGGAATGAAGGTTTTAGAAAGGATTGTTTAGTAGTCCTCACCATTTTTGTAAAATAATGTATCAATAAATGTGATGAGGATTTATTTGAGTATAGATATTGTCTAGAAGATAATATTTGTATTTAAACTCACAGTATATATTGTCGTATTTCACACGATATTTGTATTATTGAAGTTGTAGTTTGCTTCTTGTACCATGTATTTGGCGACTCAGAATGGGTGTTGTGTATACCTATTTTGGGGGCGTCACAACTTTGTCATCTTAATTATTGATTTAATAATATATCATATAATGCAGATGATACTGTGACAATAATCGAATCAATAATATGAGAGATATGATGCAACAATTCGTAGCAATAATTGAGTATAACCGGTGACTTCTCACGTAAGCATCAATAATCAATACCGTGTGCTCTATGCAACCACGCCATTCATCGTACTTTTACTCTTTGGGTAGTTCAATAGTTTAACGGTAAAACTTCCGCCGTTATTTTTATAAAAAGATAATTATGTCATTTTCTAACTACGACAATACTTTCGTTGTGGGGTCCACCAATGATTGTGTTGTCGTATGAATATTCCCTGTTAAAACGAATATTCCCCGACCAATCGAATATTATATAACCACTTACTTTCTTTGCAAAATTTATAAATATTATCCACAACTATAACATTATATCAAATCTACACCATAATATTCAAAAATATATTTCAAGAAAATTATTCTTTATTCATAAAAGTTGGGGTCTTACAACCTCCCCTTCTTATGAAATTTTGTCCTCGAAATTAGGGTGCGTACCTGGTATGTCGAAGAGGTGAGGATACCTTGATTTCATCTCAGATTCTAACTCCTAGGTCATTTCCTCCACATCGTGGTTTCTCCACAAAACTTTGACTTGAGGTATAACTTTAGAGCGTAGAATATGATCCTTCTTATCCAAGATTTTAACAGGTAACTCTTCATACTTTAAATCTTCCTCTATCTCTTCTGGTTCTAATTCAATAATATGGTTCGGGTCTTTCATATATTTACGTAACATAGATATGTGAAAAACGTTATGAACACGAGACATAGTTGGCGGTAAGGCGAGTCTATAGGCCACAGTTCCTACTCAATCGAGGATTAAAAATGAGCTAATGAATCGAGGATTGAGCTTTCCTCTCTTTCCAAATCTTGTAACTCCTTTCCATGGAGCAATACGTAATAACACATGATCTCCAATATTGAATTCCACGTCTTTTCGATGAAGATCAGCATAACTCTTTTGTCAATCTTGTGAGATTTTTATACGTTGTCGGATCGTTTGAATCTTTTCCGTAGTCATACGTACCAAATTCGGTCCCAACAACGTTGCTTCACCCACCTCATCCCAACATACTGGAGAACGACACTTTCTTCCATATAACGCCTCAAATGGAGCCATGCCAATACTTGCTTAATAATTATTGTTGTAGGAAAACTCCACCAATGGTAAGAACGTGTCCCAACTTCCCTTGAAGTGAAGGACACAAAGTCTTAATAAATCTTCAAGAGTTTGAATAGTCCTTTCCGACTGCCCATCCGTTTGAGGATGATATGTCGAACTAAATCATAAATCCGTGCCCATAGCTTTTTGCAAACTAACCCAAAATCTTAAAGTGAATCTTGGGTCTCGATTAGAAACTATGGATACTGGCATCCCATGCAATCTTACGATCTCGTTTATGTATATACTAGCAAGACGTTCAAGTGTAAAAGTTTCTCGTATTGGTAAGAAATGAGCAGACTTGGTCAATCTATTAACAATGACCCAAATCGAATCTATGCCTTGAGAAACCTTGGGAAGACCAGTAACGAAATCCATGGTAATGTACTCCCATTTCCATTCTGGAATTTCAAGTGGTTGCAATGGACCTTTTGGCACTTGATGCTCCGCCTTGACTCGTTGACAAGTTAGATACCTTGAGATAAACCCCACTATCTCTCTCTTCATATTGCTCCACCAAAATGTATGTCGAAGATCACGATACATTTTGGTACTCCCAGATGGATTGCAAATGGTGTGTTGTGCGCCTCCATCATGATTTTATACTTCAAGTCAGAATCGTTAGGAACCCAAAGTCTGGAGTTGACTCGAAGTATTCCTTCTTCATCGATTCTTGCTTCTGGAATAGCACCTTCTTGCAGTTTCTTCTTCATACGCATCAGCTCCAGATCTGTAGTTTGAGCAGCTTTAACTTTATCGATTAAAGTTGGTTCCACTCGTATATTCGCCATCATCACATGGGTCCCTGGAGTCTTTAACTCTATTTCCCTCCTTTCCAAGTCATACAAAATGGGTCTTTGCGTTGACAATATTGCACTCGTACCCGCATATGATCTTCTACTCAATGCGTCATCTACTACGTTCGCTTTTACAGGATAGTATTGGATGGTATGATCATAATCTTTTAACAACTCAAGCCATCGTCGTTGCTGCATGTTGAGTTCCTTTTGAGTGAAGAAATATTTGAGGCTTTTATGATTCGTATAGATCTCCACCTTCTCTCCATATAAGTAATGCCTCCAAATCTTAAGCTCAAAAACGACTGCTTCCAACTCTAGATCATGAGTAGGATAATTCCTCTCATATTCTTTGAGTTTTCGAGAGGCATAGGCTATGACTTTCCCATGTTGCATGAGAACACATCCTAACCCTTTGCCTGAAGCATCACTGTAGATGATGAATCCCTCCGAGCCAGATGGTATTGTCAGAACAGGTGCTGAAATGAGTCTCCTCTTGAGTTCTTGAAAACTCTTTTCACATTCCTCGCTCCAATCGAATTTTGTATCTTTTCGAGTCAACTGAGTTAATGGAGTAGCGATTCGAGAAAACCCTTCTACGAATCTCCGATAATAACCAGTTAAGTCAAGAAAGCTACGTACTTCGGTCACTAACTTAGGTTGCTCCCAGCTTTAAATTGCTTCAATCTTTGCCGGGTCAACATATATTCCATGATTTGATATCACGTGCCCAAGGAATGCAACTTCCTCAAGCCAGAACTCGCATTTCTTCAACTTGGCATAAAGCTTGTTTTCACGAAGCTTTTGGAGTATCAGCCTCAAGTGTTTCTCATGGTCTTCGCGGGTTTTGGAGTATATGAGGATGTCATCAATAAAGATTTACCACAAAGTGATCCAAATATTCCTTGAATACTTTCGTTCATCATATCCATGAAGGCGGCGAGGAGCATTAGTCAATCCAAAAGACATGACTAGGAATTCATAATTCCGTCTCGAAGTTCTGAAAGCAGTCTTTGGAATGTCATCAGTTTTAATCTTCAACTGATGATATCCGAAACGAAGATCAATCTTTGAAAAGAATTTGGCTCCTTGCAACTAGCCAAACATGTCATCAATGTGAGGCAACGAAAGTACTATTTTTTTGATGGTGACATGATTCAACTCCGATAATCAATACAAAGTCGCATACTTCCATCTTTCTTTTTCATGAATTGAGCAGAGCACCCCAAGGAGACGCGTCTTGGACCAATGAAACCGATGTCTAACAATTCCTATATTTAGGTTTTTAACTCCTGAAGTTCAATAGGAGCCATTCGATATGGGGTTTTGGAAATGGGTTTTGTACCGGATTCAAGGTCGATACAAAATTCAATTTCACGCTTTCTGGGGTAGGCGAAGTTCTTCAGGGAATACGTCAGGAAATTTATTAACAATAGAAATATCATTCAAATCTGACGTATCTTTATTTAAATCCGTGACATGGGCTAAGAAAGCTTGACATCCATTTTTTAATAAACGAATAGCTTTATGACTTGATATGACAGTGATTGATTTTAGTTGTTTGGTTTCTTGAATTCGCATAATAGGTTGGTTAGGAATATGAAAGGTAACAACCTTATAAAAATAATCGATTTTAGCATGATGAGTAGTTAACCAATCAACCCCTAAAATCACATCAAATGCAAGTATTTTCAAAGATATAAGATCGACAGGTAACACGCAGTTACCTTTTTGAATCAAACAAGACTTATAAATCGTGGATGTAATGAAGGTTTCTCCCAACGGAGTTTCAAAAAATAAGTCAAAGTCTAATTTCTCCGGAGTCAAATTTAAACGTTGACCGCAAGTAGGAGAAATATAGGAATGGGTAGAACTGGTCTCAAATAAAGTATAAACTTCGCTAGAGTTTATGATTAGCTTACCCGTAATCACCTCGTTCGGATTCCTCGCTTTTTGGGAGGTTACGACAAACGCTCTCCCTTGAACTACCGGTTTTGTCTTATTTGGGACACCCTTTGATGCCTCCATCCCAGCTGGACTTGACTTTGGTGCACGATAAAATCGGGCTAGGTGACCTTCTTTTCCATAATTATAACACGTTTTGGACTGCATCGTGCAGTTTGGACTTATGTGTCCTTTCCCTCCACATTTGTAACATACGACCGGTGGTTGTTCTCCTTCCTTAACAACAGGTGTTGGTGTTGACGTCTTTCCATCCTTGTTGAATCTCCTCTTCTTGAAATGTCCACTCTTATTGTCATGGCCATGATTACCACCGAAGTGATTATCATTTCGGCATGTTGATTCCTCTCACGTTTGTTATCAACGCTTCGATGATCGCTACCACTGGTATTATCGACTTGTTGGTTACTCTCTCTTGGTTGGGTTGACTCATTATCGCGCTCTAATAACTGAGCCCTATTCACAACATCTGAATACAAACACAGTTTGTGAGAAATTAGGTATTGACATATCTCGGGTTTCAAACCTCTTAGAAACATCCGCGTCATTCTCTCCTCATTATCAACCAAGTGGGGCCTTGGCCATGAGACAACTCGTAAACTTAGCTTCATACTGCGCCACAGTCATATTATTTTGCTCAAGCTTGATGAACTCTACCTCCTTTATGTGATGAATACTTTCACGAAAGTACTTGTCATTGAACAACTCTTGAAACTTCTCCCAAGACATTTTGAGTGCGGCAGGTTGAGTACGCTTTACAGATTCCCACCAATAATCTGCCTCTGCTCGCAACATGAAGGTGTCAAAGGGAACCTTTTACTCCTTGGAGCATCCCAAGACATCAAATTTCTTGTTGATCTGCTTTATCCATGTCTCCGCCTTAAGTGGTTTTGGCTCTCCAAAAAACTCCGGTGGTCCCAGCTCCTTGAACTGCTTAGCGGTGATTGTCCGAGAGTTGTCAGTGTTTCCACCTGTATTTTGGACAGGAGCCGCTTTCGCCTGATGTTGCATGAATTGCATAAAGCCTCTGAACATCCCATCGTTCACCATTTCATCGATGTTATTGTTTACATGAGGATTATTGTCTTCCTGTTGCACATTATCCTGGGCATTAATCTATGGTGACTCAACGATGTCATGTGCTTCATTATTTATCTCAACATTTTCGGATGCCATTTTCAAATTCTGCCACAAAACAAGGGTTAATTAACATATCACATATTATCCCTATACTCTGACCGACCAATTAAATACCAAATAAACTTAGGTAGGTCATACTAGCGTAGGAATTCCCCGTCTCTCCCCTTCTAGTTCTTGTCTCACATCTCAGCCAGGGATCATATCCCTAAGCTTTGATACCAACTGTGACGACCCCAAAACAGGTATACATCACCCATCTTGAGTCGCCAAATACATGGTACAAATTTCAAATACAACTTAATTATACAACAGTCGTGTAAAACACGACAAAACATAATCTAAGAGTTTTAATAAGAATATTGTAATCTAGACAATATCCACACTCAATGGAGCCTCATTACATTTATTGTCACACTATTTAACAGGATAGTGAGGACTACTAATGCTATCATCTGGATCGTCACTCCGTTCCCAAGACTAGTCCCGCTCGTTCTCATTTCAAGAGAAACGGTGAAAGAAAGGGTGAGCTCAACTAGCCCGAAGAAATATTATGACTAAGATAATGCGTAATAAATTATCATTAGTCTTCAACAATGTTAAACCGATAAAATACAATAGACATCAAGTTTAATCGTAGCGAATAAGCAATCCATTAGAAGAGTCAATAGAGCATGATATCTACTATCTTCTATGATTTAAAATGTTTTCATCAATTTTATCATTTGAGACTCGACAATAAATAAACCACATCATCGAGTCATCCCCGCACTACGGGCGAGGATATTCATTAAATCATCAATGGTCATGACTATACCGAATAATCTCGGTCATAATCATACACAAAAGCGGCCATCAATGCACTACTGAAGCTCTTGAGGACTTTTACCACATCATTTATAACATTACAAGTCATGATTATCTTTGAATAATCCACAGTCATAATCATACCAAGTCCATCTATGCACGTAAGCCAAAGATGACTTTCATCACAATATAAGCATGAGGATGATGACAATGACATAATAATTCAATAAAACAAGTTCAAGAATAAATTTTAAAGATTTATAAGTTAATTTATCTTGAAATCAATTACGTCCAAATTGTCAACATGATACTACTTTGTGGAGTAAAATTCAAGAATGCTCAGAAGAATATTTCCATGAAAAGATACCGGAAGAAACGCAAATATCCAGGATATTCTACTAATTTCATGGAGTATAGAAGCCAAAACTTTAACCAAATGAGTATCATAGAATATATAAAACTGCAAATGGATTTTCACCTGCCATGCGGTAATCCACGTAGATAGATCATTTCCACAATTCAATAAAGAATGAATACGAAGGATCATTCACCATGCATGTGATAATCCACATAGACAGGTTATTCCAACATAATAATAAAG
Source organism: Panax quinquefolius (assembly GCA_020205615.1). Classification (NCBI taxonomy): domain Eukaryota; kingdom Viridiplantae; phylum Streptophyta; class Magnoliopsida; order Apiales; family Araliaceae; genus Panax; species Panax quinquefolius. The sequence goes on from CM035168.1 coordinate 34,579,513, forward strand.
AATGGAACCAGGTCATGCGTAATCCGCACAGACAGGATATTCCAACAGAATAATAAAGAATGGAATAACAGAAGAATTCACCATGCATACGATGAGGCCTTAAAAAAACAGGTTATTCCAATGAAATAGTAAAGAATGGAACCAGTCTAGCGTGTCCGTGCATGCATGCGAGGATATTCAAATGAATAATAAAGAATGGAATAACAAAGAATTCACCATAAATGCGATAGACCTTACGCAGACGAGTTATTCTAACAAAATAATAAAGAATGGAACTGGGTCTAGCGTAATCCACACAGACAGAATATTTCAACAAAATAATAAAGAATGGATTAACAGAAGAATTTCACCATGTATGCGGTACTTTGCATAGACAGGTTATTCCAACATAATAATAAAGAATGGAATAATAGAAGAATTTCACCGTGTATGCGATACTTTGCATAGACAGGTTATTCTAACATAATAATAAAGAATGGAATAACAGAAGCTCTCGAAAGAAATAATACCCCTTACCTTAGAAAGAAACTGGATACTGGAGTAGAGAGGTAGCAGACTTCTCTTCTTCTTTCTCTCTATAATAATTGCTCTATAGCTTTAGTGAATTGGTGAGAAATGAAGAAAGAATGAGCTTCTATTTATAGGAAAATATAGTTTCGATAATTACACGTTTTGGGGCTCGAAATATTACAAATCTGATACCTTGACTTTTCTTTCATTTTTAATTTAGTCCTGCAAGTATTATCAAACTTGCACCACCTCCCCTAATAGTAAATAATGTGAATCAATAGTTCAATCATGTGAATCAATAGTTATAATCATGTGAAAATATGAATTACAAAGATAATACCTCCATCTATACCTCCATTTTTAACTTAGTCATGCAAGTATTATCAATCTTGCACCAACTCCCCTAATAGTACAAGAATGTGAATCAATAGTACACACATGTGAACAAATAGTTATAATCATGTGAATTAATATCAATTAATTGCTCATTTATCCGGTTAATTACCCGACTGGTCAGTATAACTTCCAGACATCAATTAATATCGAAATAAATGTCGATTTCTACTAACACTAATAATTCCAACACAATGGAACTATCAATTTCATCTTTAATCAACATGAACTTATTCATCATTAATATTATAACTCACAATATTTAACAACTAGGTCGTTCCCAGGAAAGAGGGGGTTTTTCGATAAGGATTTCTCCTTATTGGCGCGCAATTAGATGACCAAACCTCTCCTTGACAGAACTTCTAGACATTGTAAATATTACAATTTATTAATATAAATAACTTTTTCGTCTCAATTATTGATTTAATAATATATCATATAATGCAGATGATACTGTGACAATAATCGAATCAATAATATGAGAGATATGATGTAGCAATTACTGTAGCAATAATTGAGTATAACCATGTGACTTCTCACGTAAGCATCAATAATCAATACTGGTGTACTACTTAACCACCACCAGACATCGTCTTGTACTTTTACTCTTTACCGGGTAGTTCAACGGTTTAACGGTAAAACTTTCGTTGTTATTTTTATAAAAGATAATTATGTCGTTTTCTAACTACGACAATACTTCCGTTAATGGGGTCCACTAATGATTGTCTTTGTCGTCACGAATATTCCCCTGTTAAAACGAATATTCCCAGACCAATCGAATATTATATAACCACTTGCTTACTTTGCAAAATTTGTAAATATTATCCACAACTATAACATTATATCAAATCCACACCATAATATTCAAAAATATATTTCCAGAAAATTATTCTTTATTCATAAAAGTTGGGGTCTTACACTATTGATGATGATCTGTTTAAAGTTGTTCTAGTTGGTCCATATGTTCCTACAAAGTTGGCTCCTACAACAGATGATCCTAATAAGGAGGTTGTGAAAATGCGTGAAGAATGGACAAAAAATGAGAAGAAACATGTGCAGCTAGACAAAAGGACCAAGAATATTCTATTCATGGCCTTGGAGGATGAACTCTTCACAAATGTTATAAACTACACTACTGCCAAGAAAGTTTGGGAGGCACTACAGGTGATGCATGAGGGGACAAAAGAAATTAGAGAAAACAAGCAATCTCTCCTGACTCAACAATACGAGATGTTTACTAATATTCCTAGAGAAAACATTACAACAACATATGAAAGATTCAACATTCTCCTAAATGCTCTAAAGTCTTATGGAAAGGTATATCCAAATAAAGATCTTAATATAAAAGTTCATGCGCGCACTACCCAACAAATGGGATGCCAAAACCACAACCATTCGAGAGTCATAGAATTTGCATGAAATGACTATGCAAAAACTCTATGTTAATCTTCTTAAAACATCTTAAGATATATCCAAAACTCAAGTTAAAACTTGAGAAGATGATCAATAAGGTGTAGATGATGATAATGATATAGCATTGCTTGCTCGAAGATTAATAAAATTCATGAGGAAAAGTAGCAACTAAAAACCAAGAAAAAATTTCAACAAAGGAAGTAGCAGCAGAGAACAAGAAAAGGACTTGTGTTACAACTACAAAAAGCCTGGTCACTTTATAGCAGAATGTACCAAGTCTCTACGAGAGGATCTCAAAAAGCATGAACAAAAGTCTGACAAGAAGAAAGAATACAAAGACTACAAGAAGTCTCACAAGAAAGAAAGAGGTCTAGTAGTTGACAGCTCGTGGAGCGACTCAGATGATGATACGGGCTCAGACTCAAATGATGATGAAGAATCTCAAGTAGCCAACCTGATGAGGACATGACTAGATTGGATTCAAATAGAGATCATGGTTCAGATCAGGTGCAAGTACCAGTTGGACCCGTGACGAGGCAACGAGCTAAATGGTTCAAGGAAGAGCTTATGGGATTAGTGCAAGCAATGTGGAAGGAGTATGACATGCATACTTGGTCTATGGAGGATTAGACTATACCCAAGTTTGTTAACATGATCCAAGGTTGCGTCATATTAGATCATTCTAATACAAACTAGGAGCAAACTTCAGGATTGAATTTTCATCAAATCCGCCCAGCGGGTTTTTAAGCCTGGTAAACTCCGTCCCGATGAAGACCTCTCTGCCAATATCCGCCCTAGTGAGCTCTGACCCCGCCCTGACGGACTTTACAAGCTAAAAATATCCTCCCCGGTAGAGTGGCCTAGATTTGGTTGGTGCGTTTTTTGAGGCATTCTCGTTTTGATAGATTTTGAGCGTGGATTTATTTCCTAAATTTAGTATTTACCATATATTATAATATTTATTTGTTTCCAAATACACTTATCAGATATATTATTGATTTATTTATTTATTATCAGATTTATTTGTTTCTAAATACACTTATTGATTCCTTTTAGGATCTCTAGGGTTTCAAGTATTACTATTAAAGTTTATGGATATAAGGCATTATTCAATATTATTCAGATTTATTTTACTTGTGAGATTATTCTCTACTTTTGTTTCTTTGAAGAATTTCTAAGTGATTTCTTAGTTTATTGTTTGAGATTCAATTTGACTTATCATACAACAATACATAGTTGTGTGTGGCGTCTTCTACCGCATCAATCGTCGATTGTGCTGAGGTTCCTATTTCAATATAAACAAGGGGTTTAGGTGTCGTTGGTGTTCCATTTAATGCTGATTTCATTGTTTGATTGATTGTACCAAGGTTCTCGTCTCAATATAGACGTTTGGTTGAGATGTTGAGAGACTTCCACTCTATCAACTATGCTAGATACGATCCAGGCGACGACCACCTCACGCAAGCCGTAGAGTCTATCACTTCGTATCAAAGCTAAGTCTTCTAGCGAGTTACTTATTCTTTAATTTTTTGTTTGAAAATTGTTGAGCAAAAAAAAGTATAATTTTTTTTCTTCAGATTTTAAAATTTTGTTAATTGCATGCTATTGTGAGGATTCCTACCATCTATATTTTATTTTGTGATACGTTATTTTTGACTTGATTAGTAAAACTGAGAATTTAGTTAGGTGACTTCAAGAAGAACCTATTAGAGAGAATATGTAAGAACCGTGAATTTTATGAATAAAAATTTATAATGATATTAATAAGAATGGGAATATTTATTTTATATAAATATTTATGTGTCATGAGATGAGTAGCTCAATTAGATTAAATTGAATTTATGATAATTGAGAAAATGTGGGGAAATATGATGAGACCTGTGAAATGCCTTGTGTGGCATGAGAATGGAAATTATGATTGTTTAATTAAATTAAAGAATGAATGATTTAAGAAGTGAATGATTAATTAATATCATATTGTTAATTAATTGTTATTGGGTGTAATAGAATATTAATGAGAAAAATAATTAATATAATAAGATTTATATTTATTCAAATTATTGTTGTGTGCAAGATATGTGATAATTAATTGTATTATATATGGTACCTACATTCAATTAAAAATGATGTGTAGTGTGACACTTTAATGTGACTATGTAATATATAAAACTATATAGTAAAAATTAAATGAGTTATAAGGAGGTTTATGTGACAACATGTATGTGTGAGAACATTAAAGATGCACCTTATGTAATATTAAATCGATGAGTTGCAAATTATTAATTATTTCAATAAGTAAATATAATTGGAATAATAAAGTTTTGTGGAAATAATGGGTTGCTACTACCCAACTATTTATGTTCCAACCCAAGTTAAATATTTAATTGGACTAGACTAATGTACATGAATTATATGCTAGGGGTACATATATAATCCCTAAGTTTTCATTTTTTTGTAATAGCATTAAGTTATCAAATGTGGAATTATAAGCCAAAAAGGAAATAAACGTAAGTGTATTTGTAACCTTTTCGTTACTACAAATCAGAACAAATCATTGTCCCATAATAAGTGACCAAAACAGTGCCCAAAAGTAGCCTATTTTGCATTTGCATGAACTCCAACTGCTATAATTTGTGGTGATGATGGCTATGAAAATGGTGGGGAAAGGGTGGTTGGCCAACTTCTTCATGTCCAATGTTTCCTTCTATCTCCCATTGGTTCAAACTATAGTGCAAAGCCATAAACTGAGAAGCCATTTCTCTATAAGTAGAGGTCTCCTTCTTCATTCTGCAAACTTTGAAATCACTGAGATTAATTGCTAAGTTGCTATAGAGAGGGTTGAGGGAGTAATCTGATTTTGGGAAGAAGCTCTATCCAATTCAAGCACAAAAGTATAACATTACCTTGTGTTCTTAATTCAAGTTGATTGATGATTAAATATGCATGAATTTCTTGTTAACTAGTTTGGTAACTGTTATCCATGTGTTATCTGAGTTTATATGCATGCTTAGAAGGAATGTAGTTGGTCTGGATTACAGATAGAAGGTTTAGCAATATTTGTGTTGAGGCTCTGCAGAAGCAAAGCCATTTTTTTTACCTCTGGCCGAAGTGGCGCTGCCGCACCACTTCTATAGTACTACACCGCGCGGCTTTAATACCCGAGAATTTCCATACATTAACAAATAAAAATATTAATGGAAATAAATATTTATTTTAAAATAAATGATTTTGTGTTACGAAGTTAACTCAATTATATTAAATAAGTGAATAATTGAGAATATATGGAGTTGGCGAGGAACTCGTGGAAAGCCTTGTGTGGCACAGTGATGGAAAATATTAATAATGATCGACGAAGGAATTATTAAGTAAACAACTGATTAATAATCATTGTTAATTGTTATTGTAGAGTATTAATTTATTGTTAATGGTGATTAATTAATGAGATGTGATTATTATTGTTAGCAACATGTCTATAGATATAATGAGATTTATATAGATGATTAATTGTTATAGAGATCAATAATTACATTAATCAATGAGGAATGGATTAATTAATATCGGTGTTAATTAATCAAGAAGGTGAATAATTTATTTATTTGACATAAACAAATAAGTAAGTTAATAAGATTATATTGATTTATTATGTGCAAGTGTGCAATAATTAAAAATATAAAATATATGGAATACAACTATATTATATAGTGTAGTGTGACACTTATGTGACTATACTATACATAACAACCATATATTAAGTTTTATTAAAACTATATTGTATGAAGCAATGTGATTGAACATATTGGAACTATATGTTATAAATACATCATGAAATGTGTATGTGACAATACGTATGTGGGTATACATTAAAATAAAATATACATGGATTATATGATGTGGGTACATAAATAATCCCTAACTTTTTATTATGTAGTAGCATTAACACATTAAAATTATATTTTGGGAATTAAAAGAAACAAACTAAGCATTATAATCACGTTGCTGGGATTTAAAACCCGTGTCCCAAAATCAGTGACCTTCATAGTACATAAAAAGTAGCCTATACTTCATCATTCATTAACTTGAACTTGCAAACTCTGAATCTATGGTGATGATGGCTACGGGTTGGGCGGGTTAAATAACCCTTCCATGACCAAAATTTCTTTTCAATTTCCTTTGAATCAAACCATGGTGCAATGCCATGAACTGGGCAATCCATTCTCTATATATAGCACCCTTTCCATCTCATTTTCTGTTGCTTAAAAATTGTCTGAGAAGTGCATTAGAGAGTGTGAGTTGCTGAGCTATTAGGGAGTATTATCAGAGGGGTGAGGGAATTCAATTCAAGCTTTAAGGAGGTATAATTTCTGTTTTTGTTCTTAGTTTGAGTTTTGTCAAATTCTTGCAATTCTCATGAAATCTCTGTTAAGTAGTATGAATTAGCATGTCTCTGTGTTACTTGAGTTGGTATGAATGCTCTGAAGTGTTACGGATGGTCTGGTTTTTGAATGGGCTATACATATGCTAAGGCTCTGCTAAAATAAAGCCATTTATTTTTATTTCTGAATGAAGTGGCGCGGCCGCGCCATCTATAGCTATACGCCGCGCGACCGCGCGTGGTTTTCCTTAGATACGGCTTTAATGAACCAGTAATAGGATGAGCATGCTACTTTGGTTATTATATGCTTGTAAACAACCTTAACACATGGAGTGAGGATGCTATGTATATAGTGAGCCATGATTAGTTATTTTAGTTTAAATATTCAAGGAAACTTAGAGTTTCAAAATGGACATTGACTTATTATATTCGTTTTGATATTTTGATCTTGCAAGCATGGTAGTATGGTTTTGAAATGCATGTCAGACATACTAACTTACGTATATGGATTTCATTATGAAGCATGATCATACGAACTTATTAGTAAATTTTACTAAATGAAAATACGAACTTTGAACGTGAATATTAACATACTACTTTGAGAGTTAAAATGTGATATTTGTGAACATGTTTGATGATACTCTTAAACTCACTCGTGTATCATGAATATGTATATATACCATGCTTAGGTAGCGTAATTCAAGTGAAGCGTAATTCAAGCATTTTTTCAAACCAAAACGATGCTAATTACACGCATGTTGTAACAATCTAGAATTTTAATTATAATTTTTAAATATTTATTGAATTATATAAATATTTAATGGATGTGTTTATTGTTGAATTAATAATTATTTAATTTGATTTGATTTGGTTAATTATTTGTTTAATAAATAATTAATGGGCTAAGGAAAATAATTATTATGAGATAATATTCTAATTTAATTTAATAATTAAGTTAGAGAGTGTATAATGATTAAATGATTTATTCAATAAATTGTTATTAGAATTAATTAAATTAAGTATGAAAACTTAATTAAATAAAGTGTGACAAATAACTATACTATAAAGGAGTTATTAAAATAAATTAAAGGAGTTTAATTTAGTTTTGCGAAAAAAGACTTAAATATATTAAATATTTAATTTTTAAAGAGTTTTGCCAAACAGAACCTTATGGCTTTTGGATTTTTGATTTTTGAATTTTTAAATAATGTAAATAAAATAAATCAAATAATAAATAAAATATATTTATAATCTATACGTTATATTTTGTAACTGATATTAGTTATTAGGCTTATTATGGCCATATCAGTTTCTTTTATTTTACGCTTGATTATCAGTTGGTTTTGTTTTCGTATTCTAGACATTTGGCTTAAGTCTAAGAAAAGAAAAGAAAGGGAGGTTTTCAGAGAGAAAGTTGAGAGAGACTAGAGTGAGTTGAGAGGAGAAAAGGTCTGTGAAGTTGCGATTCTCAGAGGTTAGTAAGGATTTTCAAAGCAACAAAAGGTATTTTTCCATAACCTTAATGTTATATTTACATATATGTGTTAATATGTTTTACAACATAGTTTAAAGTCTCCGTGTTCTTGACGGTAGTATAAAGTCTTTACAAATTTTATGTAATCCCAAATGTTATAATTGGTGATGAAAATGATGTGCATATATAATTGTAATGTTATAACTAGCATATATATATATGTAATTGTATATAATTACGTTTAAAAGAAAGAGAATGTTTTTACAGTGAACAAATGTATGAACGTAGTTTGTAGGGGTACCAAAATTAGTATTTTATTGTGAGCCAATTGTGAAATTGAACCATGTATATGTTAATTGGGTAGGAAATAAAGATAACGAATTTCAAAGGAATCAAGTTGGAGTATATTTGTGGTTACTGTTTACTGTGTCAAGAAATATCAAAAAAATAGAGTTTTGTTGGTTTAAAAATTAGCTTTCAAGGATTTAAGTTTTCTGATATTGTTGTTTAGTTGTGTTAAATTAGTATATGTATGATGGGTAACGTGTATGTGTAATTTGCATAAGTTATACATGTTAATTGGTGTTAGAAATTAAGATCTGATAGCTTTATTACATTTCTAAGCTCTGAGCTCAAAATTCGGTAAAATCCGCCGCCTTGAGAGCTCTAAATTTCAGCGTCTCGGTACCAAAGTCGAAACCAAGTTTCGACTTTCGCGCACACAATAATGAATTAATAGCTTTGGGCTTCATGGCAAGAAGATTACACTCATCAATGTCATATACTACCATTAAATAAATCGTGGCCAGCAATACTTGATTAGCGATAGGGCCAAGAATGAGTTTTCTTTTACACAAATTCTGTAAATGCCAACATAATGTAATATTATATCTGTTAAAAATGTCATCGTGTTAGTATGGTATTATAATGCTATGAATGAGCATATTATTAATACTTAGCGAGTGTTATTATTATTTTATTCATATAACTTGATTATGTGGTTAAAAATCAAGACATACATGAAATGGGTACTTATTGGTATACAAGTATCTATAGTGACTAATTGTATCCTAATGATATGTGATTAGAATATTGTGAATCAAATTATTACGGTTTAGCCTACACGCAAGGCAAGTTCTCTAACTCAAACTCGAGTTGTTATTTTTTTCAAGCACGTTAGTGGATAATTGTTGTTGATGATTCCACATCTAATATTATTATTGAATATTCGCATTATGGCAAGTTTTCTAACTCTACACTTTCGTTGAGCTAGTTCTATTGTTATTATTGTACAAGTTTACTTATCTTATCTCAATTATAATTATGCAAGTTTCTTGTATCTAGTTTGTTTATGATGATGCAAGTTTTCTAAACTTTATTTTGATATTGAGAAAGTTATTCTCGTACTTAACTTGTTATTTAGCATGCAAGTTTATATATTCTGATATACTAATGTTGAACAGTTTTATAGTTCAATTTACTATTTGTTATGCATGCTTAGTACTCAATTCTAAATAACCTTGACTTAATATTGTTCAAGAAAAGGTATGTTATAATTATTCAATGTTTATGCTCTTAGATTATTCCTAAAGCATGACCTTATATACAACATTGATTCTGTTATGATTTATTTCATAACATAAAGTTATTACCTTTTTATTCTACTACTCCGTAGTTGATGTTCGTTGAATTCCAAATTACCTTGAAACTTATCCAAACCAAACTTACTTTGGTGAAGACTCGTAATCTAAATGCTGAGATGAACAACCCTATTATTAGGGGATAATTTACGCATAGCGTTGAAATATTTGTGCATAATACATTGTACAAAGGGCTGATCCCCCAAAGTACGAGGAGTCCCTATAGTTTTATGATTGTTAAAGTTTAAGTTGAAAGATTACTTATAACTATGGACATAGTTCGTGGTCTTATGACCCTTAGATGTATATATTTCAGAATTTTGATTTTCTTTAATAGAGCATGTTGTTCTGTTCTATTGAGCCTATTATCTGGCAATTGTTGTAAAGTTTTATTCATTTTCATTTCAAGTGAGCCTTGTTTGCTCACTCTTGCTTATATAACTATTTCAACTAAAGTAGAGAAGGTCGACGTACCTAACACTAGTAAAGGGAAAGGAAAGATGAACAAGTATTGAAGACTTGTAATATGTTGACAGTTTATTGTCGGACTTTATTTGGATTATTGTAATGAAGTTATTTAATTTTCTGCATATGAATGTTTGTATTTAAAGGTTAGATAACCTGAGATATTTTGGATTTAATGATGTAACCCTTTTATAGGGAGGATTTATGGTTTAAATGTTATTTTATTTGGGTAGATAGTATAAATGTATGGAAAGTGAACACCAAGTCTTAAGGGAATGAAGTAACCGGATATGGGGGTGTCACAGGTTGGTAGCAAAGCTTTAGGTTATGAACCTTAGGTGAGGAAAAGCCTTAGGAAGTAACCTTTGAAAAGATAGTGGTGATAAACTCTTATCGGGTTTTAAGGAAGAAGTAATAAAACACTTATGTGCTTATGTGATTACAACTTATGTGCTCGTTAGTGTCGAGTAGTAATGATTAGTAATTAAAACTTAAAATTTTGTTGTCAGGATGATTAATGTAGGAGAATCCAGTCAGGCTAGGGAGGAAGGATCCCAGATGCCTAGAAAGGAGGAGCCTTGAGATATTCAGGTGGTTTGGGAACAACTATTGCCACGGGAAACAACTCCGTTGGTCACAGTGGTTGAGCAGGAGAGGTTACCTGAGGATGATGAGATAGAGACGGACCCTGAGGAGCTGCCACAGTCAAATGAGGATGAGGAGGACGAGGAGGAAGGGATTACACTTAACTCGATCGCTGCCCGTATGTAAGACGAAGTATACGACCGAAATGTAGAACTTCAGGATAGCGTCGAGGAGTTGAGAGAGATAGTAGCTGAACAACAGACCTCAAGGGCACAGAAGGACGACGAGATCTTGGATCGAGAGGAACGTCTGAATAATGTTGAAGAGAAGCTGTTCCACACCGAAGAAGAGAATGAACAAATGACAGTGGAGATTGCAGAGCTGAAGAACAAGCTGAAGGAAGAATTTACTAAGAGGGCAAGAGCCAAAGACGCGTACGAAGAAGCTTATCAACGAGCTAAGATAGTAGAGAGAGAGAGGCACAATCAAAGAGGATCAAGATGGAAGAGATGAATAACGTATTCAACACCGTGATTAATCGAGCTCAAGATCGGGTCATGGGTTATCTGATTCAGTTCGAGACGCTGCCATCGTACATATTAGATCACCGAACAATGTTCCGAATTATGGAGGAAGAGCGTCGTAAGGCTACGCAGTATCTTAGTAGGACATCGTAGGGAATGTACTTGATATGTGATTTATGATATGATAAATAAAATGTAAATCCCAAGTGTTATATAACCTATGGGATATGATGATGATGTTATGGAACTTTAGTAGTTCAGGAAAGTAATGTAAATAGCAGTGATGCTATGACCCTTATGTTTTCAAAAAGATTATGAATGCATAAAAGTTATTATTTTATTCAAAATGTTATGTGTTACGTGATGATGCTAATTAAGTAGAAAATACTTAAAGAAATTGAGTAATAGTCTAATGAGTGTATTTTAACAGAAAATGCCTCCAAGACGTCAACCACGACAAAGAACCATTGAGGGAACTACCAATAACGACAATGTTGAGGCTAACCCAGTTCAACAGCTAGTGACGTTATTGACTGGTGCATTGCAAAATCAACCGCAAAATCAAGCTACAACTTTTAAGGATTTCAAGGCGGTTGGACCACCAGAGTTCTGTGGGTCCATGAATCCAGTTGAGACACAGACCTAGATCATGGAGATAGAAAAGGTGTTTAATGTAGCTAGGGTAGGGGAGGATCAGAAGACTGCTTTTGCAACATTTATGTTGAAAGTAGAGGCTAGTTATTGGTGGCATACCAATAAAACTCGAGGAGGACAAGGGGTGATGACATGGGATAGGTTTAAGGAGATATTCTTTGAGACCTATTTCCTAGAGAGTTCGAAGAATCAGATGGAGGTACAGTTTACAACCCAGGCGAGGATCGATATGCTCTGTGACGGAGTATACCGCAAAATTTAACGAGTTGGCGAGGTTTGTACCATATCAAGTCAACACAGATGAACGCAAGGCTAGGAGGTTTGAGCAGGGACTGAAACCCTGGTTACACAGTAGGCTCTCTCTGTTCCAGCTGAAGACATTCGCAGCGGTGCTTGAGAAGGCAATTCTCACTGAGAGTGGAGGCGAGGCGGTAACAAAGCACAACTAAGAACAGAGAAAGAAGAAGAATGAGGGCGAAGTTAAGAATGGTGGTGGTAACAGTGGAAATGGTAGCAATAACCTGAAGAGGAAATGAAATAGAAATGTGGGTTCAGGAAACCAGTAGGGTAATTAATAGAAGAAGAAGTTTGAAGCATGTGCTACGTACGGGAAGTTTCACGTGGGTGTGTGCTTAAGGGGGAAGCGTGTATGCTTTAAGTATGGCCAGGAGGGTCACATTGCCCCAAAGGATCATTTTGCTCGTGTGTGCCCTAAGAAGAAAGTTGAAGAGACGACAGGAAACAAGGGAGGTAGCAGTGGAGGTACCTTGACCATTGCGGGACCAACGTCATCCAACAGACCCACAGCCAGAACCTTCAACATGACTATGCAGGATGCAGTGTAATCAAAAGATGTTGTGTCAGGTATTATCCCAATCAATGATATTAATGCTTATATATTATTTGATTTGAGTGCTACTTGCTCATTTATATCTGATGAATTTGCTAAGAGGTTAGGATTGCCTAGTGAAGAATTGAATTTCCCTTTAAATATAGAAATTGCGAATAGGGAAGTGATTCCTGTTAGGTTCGTATACAAGAATTGTAGGGTGAACATTAAGGGAAATGTAACGCCTCAGAAAATTGAACCTTTTGTAAATACTTTTAATAATGAATAAAATAATATTATTTATTATTATTATGTATTCTTAAGATGAATGTTGTTCTATAACCTAGAAACCCCGAAATGTCATAGTATTTTAACTACGTGGGGGAAATAAAGTGTTTGAATTTCTAAGACGAAAATAAAAGCTTTTCGAGAAATTTTCTGAAAAATACTATTCATCGATTTATGCTCGGGAATTATTTTTGAACTTCCGAGAAATACGTAATGTTATAATATCAAGGTGAGATGGATTATGTAATAATAATCTAAGTATGGAAAACGTAATATTTCGCATGCGGACTTAATTTGGGAACTTTAGGTTTATTAAGCGTTAAGGAAAGAAAGTTGTAATCATATGATGCGCATGCATTGTACGAGGTAATGAACGTAAGTATAATACGATGTATTATACTATTAAGAATGGAGAATGAAATAATGTATATTACGAATAAATATACGAGCTAGCATACAAGAATTATACGTGGTGTATATATGTTAAGTTGTTAATTAAATGTAATGGACTTGTAGGATTATTAGCATAATGGGAGAAGTCCAATAGAATGTGATACTCAAGCCCAATTGTTTGATAAATCATAGGTCCAATCTATTGTAGCATAAGCCCAACAAGAAATTAGCTAGATTAATTAGCAAGCCCAATGTGATTAAGCCATGATCCATGGAGCAAACCAAGTGTAAAGTGTGTAGTCTTGATGGGCAAGATTTTTGTGTGATGACCAAGTGTTGTGATGGCCAAGAAATAGAAGTAACTAGCAAGTTTACTTGGTTGATAGGTTATGAATAGTAAGGAGGTGGCAGTTGAGGAGGTTAACTAAGGAGGTGGGATGGCCTAAATGTCCATAATGCCCTAACTTAGGAATGCCTATAAATAGAGAAGCCTCATTTCATTTGTTGGTTGATAAATTTCTCCCAACTCCTCTCAAGATAAGAAACTTAATTGGTGGAGAGAATAAGCCACATAAGCACTTATAAGCCACTTCAACCTTTGCTAGATTTTCTAAAGTGAAGTGAAGTAATAGTCTTCAAGGGTAAGACTCATACCTATTATCTTTATCTCTTCTATGATAGGATTGATAGAGAAGGGGGATTGTTTGTTAAGAACATTTTAGAAGTCAATGATGAATGAACTTAAGCTGAATAAGTTGAATAAGAAACTTGAACCTAAATAAGTTGATAAACTTGTGAAGAACTTGTCATATGTTTGTCATATGATGTTAGTATGTTCAATATAGTATGAGAATATTGATTGATGGACTTAAGTTCATATTAAGTTATAAGCATGAGAAATTGTAGTTAATAAGTTAAATAAGTCATTGACTTATGAGAATAAGTCAAAACCTACTTTGTCAATAAGTTGGTGTAATAAGTAACTTGAAATGTTCATGTGTTGGTTAAAAGCCATTTAGAACGTGTAGCATCCCCAAATCCAGGTCCCAAATCACCGCAGATCTGGTATGCTAAATCTATAACTATTGCGGAAGATATAAACATAAATTGTTTATACACTAAACATACACATTTTTCCCCAAGTTCGAGTAACCTTAACTTATTACACAATTCATAATCTGTCTAACATCTAACGTTACTATCACACTATACTATTACAATTAAGCTACATATTTTATCCCAAGCTGAACTTGGCATTATCCTTTTCCTGTATTCGAACGCATTCGCCTTATCTGCAATATTTATCATGATATAGCAAGGGTGAGCATGAAATTTGCCCAACAAGTTTAAATTTATTAAGATATATCATGATTGAAAGAGTCTGAATAATAAGCTAGCTATAATTCATCAATATAGTTGTGAATTAGCATGAACAAAATTTTGACTGAACAAGTATTCAACATGAACAAATATATTTGTACCAATTGGTAATGAAGGTGATCAGCTTTTCATACCTGACTTATACATGCAATATGTACTGAGTGCAATTCTAAAGTGGCAATCAGCAATGATTAACCATAAGCATATCTGAATGAAACAACTCTTAGTAGAGTTAAGTAAAAACTTGCCTGAACCGTTGATTACCGCTAAGCAATTTAATAAGCTTCGTCTGAAGACCTAATATTAATAATATAGATATACAAATTAGAATAATATCATCACAATATAATACTATTATATATATATATATATATATATATATATACATAGAATAACTTAAACACATAACACATAACCCTATCAGTCTATACATCACATAACTCTTAGCATCAAGTCAGACTATTTAAGTCCGAGCTGAATCTGACAAAATTCTAACATCCCGACGGTCTAGTCGGATAATACTTGAGATTAAGTTTAATTAAACTCTGCCTAAACACTTAAAAATTATCTTAGATAATCATATTATCCGTCAAAATAATTTTCAAAGACTTGAAATAATTTTCAGATAATTAATATCATTTATCATAATTTTTCAATCATTAATATCGTAATTAATTAATATAAATACCACATAATTCCTTAATCATTAATATTTATTTAATATTAAATATTAATGAAAATCATAACATAATATTATAATATATTTATAATATCACAAAGTATTTTAATACCTTAAAATCATATTTATATGATTTTAAACACTTAAATCCATTATCCGATAATTGATATTAATATTAAAATATTAATATTTTCATGAAAAAATATCAAAAGTTATATTTTATATCTTAAAATATTTTTATAACACTTAAATCATTTTTATACGATTTTTAAATCATTAATTCTATTTTTCCATAATTTATATAATATATTTATTAAATAAAATAATTACCAAAAATATTAATTTATTAATGAATTTCATCACAAAATATCAAAAGTTATTAAAAATAACTTCAAATATTTTCTTATACCATAATATAATTTTTCATGATTTTTAAAGTATTAAAATCATTTTTAAATAATTTATTTAATATTGTAATTAAATAAATTAAATACCATTTATATTCCAAAATATTAAATATTTATGAAATATACTCAAAATAATTAAAAACTAATTTTCGGACTTTAAAATAATTTTTTCATAATTTTTTTGTATTTTTTAATAATTAAAACCATTTTTATAATTTTATTAATTAAAATAATTAATTTCTTAAATAAACCGTCATTAAAAGGCCTATATAGCGACGCATCTGTCGCTATATAATTGTTCTTGGTGTTCATCAGCCCAAACCCAGATCTTCATGTTAGACTTCGAGGTTACCACTTTGACCAGAAATAAATTCATGTTTCTGTTATAATCTGGGCAGCTAATGGTACCTAAAATGTAGTATAAATGTAATACTATGATTATCAATCGATAACATGGCCATCCAACAACAAAACAACAAGATCCGGGTAATCAAAACCTTGTCGACGCGTTACGGGTTCTTCGAAACCCAGCAAAATCAAGTAACCATCTTGTCACTCGATTAATTTAATGTTCCGGTCATGTTTCATGTAATGTTAAGGTTCCAATATGTAGAGAATATGTCAGACTTCAATTCTATACCATCAGAGCATCACCAAAACATCACAAATAACAAATAATGGTTGGTCAAACCGTGTCAGAATTATTACTCAACCATTTTCCGGGTTTTCGAAACCAGAAATACGATCAATCTGCTTAGTTTGACCAACTACCACCGATCCGTTGATTACTTGTGGGATCTAAAGCCATAACTTTAAAGTGCATATACCCGTGCCAAGTTGTTTATAACAAAACATTAAAACACCTTAAATCATCCGGATCCGGGCCGCTCAAAAGGTCACGACGATGTTCATGCTGTTCTGGGTTGCCCAGATTTTCATAAGGCCAGTTGGTCAATGGTGGTTTGACCACAATTATCTACGATCCTTTTGTTAATCAAGGTGATCTGATGGCATGTATTAGTAGTTCATGTACCAGCCTACAACATCCGACCAACAACACAACCAAAATCATAAAACACTAGCAAGAACAGAAGCCATGAAAACCTCATCGAGATAAACCGGAAATCTGGGAATTTTTGGGTTTTCCGAAAATTGATCTTATATGGTCATCAACCATGTTTGACCGATCATAACTTCAAATCTAGACACGATCCAACCCCGATTCAAGTTTCGGATGAAAGCCTACATGACATAGAACATATCCATAACATAAAACACAATAAACAAACAATGTTGAAGGATCTAAGGCCTCGACATACGGGTCATCGGCCATATTTTTCAAGTTTTCCAGATTTTAAAATCTTCAAAATCATGCATCTAGATGTTATAGATCTATGATCTATCAACCTAGATCACTCAAAGTCACTCTAAAACACATATCTAACCAAATATTTACAACATATAACATAGAATCATAGGATTTCTAATATTTAGGGTTTTTATACCTTTAAGTGAGCAAATCTTTGATTCCTCGATCACGATTTGTTATTATGTGAGTTGGTGGGGCTGATTTTAGTGACCAAATGCTATAAGAATTGTGGGTTTGAGCTTAGAGAGAGTATGGCTAAGTGTGGGTTGCACAAATGAAGTAATAATACACTTTCTCTCTCTTAATCTTTGTAATTAATTGATGCAATGAACTTGTATGCTAATAGCTGATGTACTGGTGTTGTAGCCCATATCTAGGTTAGGGAAATGATGACTTGCAAGATATGGTAGGATTTTCTAGCAATAATTCACCAAATGGGACAAAAAGGGTAAATTAGACTTTTAGCTTCCTAAATTTAAGGGCATATTACACATTGGCTACAACCCTTAGGGTTTAACCCTTAGGGTTAAAACCTAAGGTTCCCAAAGATTAATTTTCTAATATTTTTAATTTAGATTTTCTAAATAGAAAATTAATATCTCTAAATTATAATTAGGATTTCTAATTATATTCTAATTTATAAATCAATCTTGACAATTAGGATTAAAAATTCCTAATTAAAATTGCTAATTTAGCAATTTAGGTCAATAGGGTTTCAAACAGAACAATTAGGGTTTTAAACTTTAAAATTAGCGTTTCCCAAATAGTCAATTAGGGTTATCCCTAATTATATTTATAATCGAAAATACTAATACCATTACATTTAGCCTTTAAATTCTCAAATTAGGGTTTCATATTCCGAATTAGGGTTTCAGATTCTCGGAACTGAATTTAGAGTTTCCCGAACCGATTTCTAGGGTTATCTTATAAATTGTAAGAATTTTCTAACTTAACGTGGACGTTCTAAATATATATATATAGTGTTTGGACACTGATAAAATTTATCTGGTCAACCCTTGACCCTTGACCACATTCTGTACACATATAATACCATATTCACAGAACATATACACATATACCCTTAATCCTGAATAATTCACCACAAAAATTTTAAATTCACAAAATTCCTTACCAGAAAACTCAAATCCATTCACTTATTTTATGTCTAAGTTTATTATTTAACTTTAATTTAAGATTTAATAATTTTCTAAATTCTCGGGTCGTCACATTCACCCCTTCTTCTAAGAATTTTGTCCCCGAAATTCAACTTACACCGTATACCATACTGCTTACACCATTCATACACATCATCACATGCTACCCAATACACCACTCACAAGTGTAATATTTTAAAATTGTACTGAGGAGTTACATAGACTATTTGTCTGTCATTTTCGCAAAGGTTTTATGAAAATTCATCCGCAAACCGTCATAACTTACGGACATAGAGGGTAATTAGCCTGGTATGCCCTGTACTGGCCAAGTACTGCTGGTCTGATCTGTTTCTCATCATTGCCATAGGCATAAAATTTTACCTCAGTCTTATTATAGGATTCCGTACCAAAACAATTTGATTCGAGAAATTTTTCTCAATGAACACTTAGAGTTTTCATAACATTAGTCTAGCTGAATCGAATAACGTAGACTCATATCAATAATTCAATTCAATCGAATTATTTAAGTATAGCCAAACCCCGTTGGAAAATTAAAATTTTTGAAAACATTTTCGAGAATGACATCATGAAGCTGTACTGTATTAACAGTCCGTTTAAGGATGCAGTCATCGTATGACTTTGTCATAACACATCATACAATAGTGGAATAACGATTTTAGATCAAATTCACACTATGTATTCCTGTATTTATAACTCCATCACCTTTTTATCATCTCTCGCACTTGATTCATACGGTACATAAGTGATAAATAAAAATATATTTTGATATTTCAAATCATTTGTGTCTAGCTGAAATAAGTAACATAGAATATACTTTAAACCGTTTCAAAAATGATTACGAGTCTACATTTTTTTTAAAAGCACATAGTGTGTATTTAGCTTGATGTCAAAATTTCGAAATCTAGCATATCTAGGAGTTTTGAAAAACTTATGTCTCCACTAATAATCATTTTCTTAGTAATCTATCTATTCCAATTATCCTCAATACTCCATTCACACAAAACTATACCCAGTTCGTCAAACTTACCACACTTATGATTTCAGGAACTTGCCACAATCAAATGAGTTTAAGAACTTGTCCTCGTCAGACCTTTCGCGTCCATTTGCTGAGGATTCATAAACATTTCATATAATCATGAGTCACGAACGTACGATAAGTATGAGTTTTAAGAACTCGCACTTAACCTAATATTCTCTACTTAGAACCTATCTATCTGTTATACACCTGAGAAAGGAATCACCATCTCAACATGCATATAGCAAATAGCGCGACACAAACATTTTAATGAGTATTAGTGCCAAAAACTAAGTGGTTGTTACACCAAGTACAATTCAACTCTCATACGAAGAATCATACAACTTAGCTGCTAACATGAGTCCTCAATTGAAATCCCCACCTAATACTAACTCCCTTCTCAATACGAGTTTTATTCAACTCATATTCATAAACCTTTCCTGAATCTGTACCAATTCATAGTACCATTGACACACAGAAATCTTGCTGTAAACTTTTTAATCATTCGATTGATCCACATCAGATCACGAGGTGATCTCATCGTATATATTATGATTCATTTCTATACTATGATCATTTTGTTTAACGATCTCCTATCCCTGTACCTTTAGTCTTTTAGACTCTATTTATTCATCACTACTGTTCAATTTTATTATCAGAGTTAGGAAACTCTGTATCTTATAGCTCGCAGAGATTCGTCTTTGAATCTTATTGACACACTAACTCTATTTGAGTTAGTACTTATCTTAATCACTGCGGTTATTAGACTAAGGTATCACTACCCTAGGTTTATAACCAACAGCTCTGATACCAACTATAGCATCCCCAAATCCAGGTCCCAAATCACCGCGGATCTGGTATGCTAAATCTATAACTATTGCGGAAGATATAAACATAAATTGTTTATACACTAAACATACACATTTTCCCCCAAGTTCGAGTAACCTTAACTTATTACACAATTCATAACCTGTCTAACATCTAACGTTACTATCACACTATACTATTACAATTAAGCTGCACATTTTATCCCAAGCTGAACTTGGCATTATCCTTTTCCTGTATTCGAGCGCATTCGCCTTATCTGCAATATTTATCATGATATAGCAAGGGTGAACATGAAAGTTGCCCAACAAGTTTAAATTTATTAAGATATATCATGATTGAAAGAGTCTGAATAATAAGCTAGCTATAATACATCAATATAGTTGTGGATTAGCACGAACAAAATTTTGACTGAACAAGTATTGAACATGAACAAATATATCTGTACCAACTGGTAATGAAGGTGATCAGCCTTTCATACCTGACTTATACATGCAATATGTATTGAGTGCAATTCTAAAGTGGCAATCAGCAATGATTTACTATAAGCATATCTGAATGAAACAACTCTTAGTAGAGTTAAGTAAAAACTTGCCTGAACCGTTGATTACCGCTAAGCAATTTAATAAGCTTCGTCTGAAGACCTAATATTAATAATATAGATATACAAATTAGAATAATATCATCACAATATAATACTATTATATATATATATATTTACATAGAATAACTTAAACACATAACACATAACCCTATCAGTCTATACATCACATAACTCTTAGCATCAAATCAGACTATTTAAGTCCGGGCTGAATTTGACAAAATTCTAACATCCCGACGGTCTAGTCGGATAATACTTGAGATTAAGTTTAATTAAACTCTGCCTAAATGTAAGACCCCGAAATTTTTTAAATAAAAAGGAATTTCCTTTATTTATTATTTTGAAATAGTAAGGGTTGATTTGATTAATGTGGATAGTTAAGGGTTAAATACGCAAATATTTCAAAATAAGCAAGTGGTTATAAAATATTCATTTTGTCGGGAATATTCGTTTGGTCGTGGAATATTAAATGCATCGTCAGAATATTCGTTTGGTCGTGGAATATTCGTCTCGCTTCGAGAATATTCGTAATGCGACCAAGCAGCGACCGATGTGTGGGCCCCATAACTAAAAGCGATTGGATGAGGAAAACGACAAAGTTTGGGTGGTTATAAATAACTTGGCGTAGTTATTACTGAATTAAGACTGTTGGAATACCCGTTGGTTAAAATACAAGATGTCGCGTGGTTGCACGATGGCACTACAGTATTGCGACAAGATTGTTGAATTATTGATTAAACGTAAGATGGCACTACTCAATAATTTTCACGATGAATTCTTATTCAATATTTTATTTTATTGATTCAATAATTCTTTGCGTTGATATTTTATATTATTGTTGTTCAATAATTGTCAACGCACAAGATTTCCCATTATCGGATCAATAATTCATATTATTTGAATAATATTATTAGATAACATTATTGGCAATGTCTAGAAAGTTCTGCTCTAAGGAGAGGTTTGGTCACCTAATTGCTGCCGCCATGAAGGAGAGATCCTTATTGAAAGCCCTCTTCCTGGGAGCGACTGGTTGTCATAAATGTGATTCTGTAATATTATTTGTGAATAATTAATTATTGATTCATATGATAAGGAAATATTTATTTTATATGAATATAAATGATGGATTTATTTATGTGGTTATTAATGAAGGAATTAATCTTTGAGATGTTTTATTTTGCCGGATTGAGGTATTAAAGATCAAATCGGTTATTATTACGACTTTATTGTGTGAGTTATAATATTTAATCCGACCGTTGGATCGTTGTAATTTTTGGATATGTTATACATATATAAGTTGAGTATATGTCCACAAATTTTGAACCGTTAAAAATGCACGAATGATTTGTTATGAATTTTAAGAGGTGTCTGATTCGGAAATTAGGGTTATAATTGATTTTGGTGGAAAATTCTAGAATTGAGTGGGCCCCACTTGTGGTTGGTGAAGAAATGTGCTTAATTTTATTTCAAATGTGGTGGGTGGCAATAGTAGCGGTAAAAGCCATCGGTGTGGTCAAAGTCCGCCTTGGTAGCTAACATTTTCCTATAAATAGAGGGCTAAGTTAGAATTGAAAATCACACCGAAACAAAGTTTTCTCTTTTCTCTCTATATTATTGAGCGTATTTTGTGAGTATTTAGATACTTTGAGAGTTCTTTGTTCAAAGAAAGTTTCATTCAAAGATCACTTCCGACCTTTCCTTCCGGCGTAATCGATTCTTTGAGGTAAGGGATGTTATTTTCTTCTCAAATGATATTAATTCTTCAATATCATTATCTTTGAAATATTGGTTGGTATTTTTATCAAATTTGGAACTTTTTCATGTCGGGGTTACTATTCATGAGTTACTATTCACGAAGTTACTATTCATGAGTTACTATTCACGAGTACTATTCATGAAGCGTGAAGATGTTTTTTGTGGAATTTCTATCTTTGGGTGTGAGTTACTATTCACGTATCTGCCTATTCACGTATACTGACCTTTATTCACGAATCACGACACTATTCAATAGAAAAATGAAAATTTTTCTTTTAAATCCTAAAATATCTATTCGGATACTAGCTTTGATTGTATCCATGTTTTGATCATTCTTGAATTTTACACCACTATGATTATTTTTGAGGTATTATTGACATGGATAAAACCAAGTATGAATCCTTAATCCTTAATCCTTGTCATTTTGTTTCACCGGATTCGTTCTTTAAAGATATATTTCATCATCCTCGGTCTTAAATGATGATATTATTGAATATCTTTGGCACAGAGTGCAAAGATGAATGATTTCAAAGAATATCTTTGGCCTTTAGTGCAAAGATGAACAGTGTTGAGATGAACATAATGGACCGATTGATGAATATCTTTGGCTCAGTAGTGCAAAGATGAATATTTGATTTGAGATGAATATTGATTGATGTTACGGGGATAAAATATTGATGATGGATCGTTAAATTCATAGATTATAGTAGATTTCATTCTCTACGTAACTCTTCTATGAATTATTATTTCATTGCGAATATTGATCTCGAAACTTGTTTGTCTATTGTATTCTATCGATTTTTTTCTGTTGGAGACTAACGATAATTTGTTGTATATTATCTTAGTCATAATATTCTTCTTGGGCTAGTTGAGCTCACCCTTTTCCTTTTGTTCCATTTTTCTCGGGAGGCGAGAATATAGCAAAATACAAGCCTGGGTATGGAATGAGGTTTTAGAAAGGATTGTTTAGTAGTCCTCACCATTTTGTAAAATAATGTATCAATAAATGTGATGAGGATTTATTTGAGTATAGATATTATGCAGAAGATAATATTTGTATTCAAACTCACGCTTTCTTGTTGTAATAATAAAGTTGTAGTTATTTCTGTACCATGTATTTGGCGACTCAGAATGGGTTGGATGGAATGGACCTATTTTGGGGGCGTCACACTAAACACTTAAAAATTATCTTAGATAATCATATTATCAGTCAAAATAATTTTCAAAGACTTGAAATAATTTTCAGATAATTAATATCATTTATCATAATTTTTTAATCATTAATATCGTAATTAATTAATATAAATACCACATAATTCCTTAATCATTAATATTTATTTAATATTAAATATTAATGAAAATCATAACATAATATTATAATATATTTATAATATCACAAAGTATTTTTAATACCTTAAAATCATATTTATATGATTTTAAACACTTAAATCCATTATCCGATAATTGATATTAATATTAAAATATTAATATTTTCATGACAAAATATCAAAAGTTATATTTTATATCTTAAAATATTTTTATAACACTTAAATCATTTTTATACAATTTTAAATCATTAATTCTATTTTTCCATAATTTATTTAATATATTTATTAAATAAAATAATTACCAAAAATATTAATTTATTAATGAATTTCATCACAAAATATCAAAAGTTATTAAAAATAACTTCAAATATTTTCTTATACCATAATATAATTTTTCATGATTTTTAAAGTATTAAAATCATTTTTAAATAATTTATTTAATATTGTAATTAAATAAATTAAATACCATTTATATTCTAAAATATTAAATATTTATGAAATATACTCAAAATAATTAAAAACTAATTTTCGGACTTTAAAATAATTTTTTCATAATTTTTTTGTATTTTAATAATTAAAAACCATTTTTATAATTTTATTAATTAAAATAATTAATTTCTTAAATAAACTGTCAAGCTAGTATATTCTATAGCGACGCATCTGCCGCTATAGGTGTTCTTGGTGTTCATCATTGACCCGCATCTTCATGTTGAACTTGAGGTTACCACTTTGACTAGAAATAAATTCATGTTTCATTATAATCTGGCAAATTAATGGTACCTAAAATGTAGTATAAATGTAATACTATGATTATCAATCGATAACATGGCCATCCAACAACAAAACAACAAGATCTGGGTAATCAAAAACCTTGTCAGACGTTACACAGGTTCTTCGAAAACTCAGCGGTCCGAGTAGCCATCTTGTCACTCGATTAATTTAATGTTCCGGTCATGTTTCATGTAATGTTAAGGTTCCAATATGTAGAGAATATGTCAGACTTCAATTCTATACCATCAGAGCATCACCAAAACATCACAAATAACAAATAATGGTTGGTCAAACCGTAGTCGTAATTATTACTCAACCATTTTTGGGTTTTCCAAGAAGCAGTAAACACGATCAATCACTTTAGTTTGACCAACCACCACGCCCGATCTGTTGATTACTTGTGGGATCTAAAGCCATAACTTTAAAGTACATATACTAGGCTACAAGTTGTTTATAACAAAAACATTAAAACACCTTAAATCTGTCAGATCTGGGCCGTTCAAAAGGTCGGGGACGATGTTACATGCTGCTTACAGGTTGCCCAGATTTTCATAAGGCCAGTTGGTCAATGGTGGTTTGACCACAATTATCTACGATCCTTTTGTTAATCAAGGTGATCTGATGGCATGTATTAGTAGTTCATATACCAACCTACAACATCCGACTAACAACACAACCAAAATCATAAAACACTAGCAAGAACAGAAGCCATGAAAACCTTGTCAGAGATAAACTGGAAATGTGGGAATTTTTTGGGTTTTCCAGATACAGTCTTACATGGTCGGTCAACCATGTTTGACTGATCATAATTTCAAATCTAGACACGATCCAACCCTGATTCAAGTTTCAGATGAAAGCCTACATGACATAGAACATATCCATAACATAAAACACAATAAACAAATAACAGTGAAGGATCTAAGGCCTCTGACATATGGCTGTCAGGCCATATTTTTCAAGTTTTTCAAATTTTTAAAATCTTCAAAATCGTGCATCTAGATGTTATAGATCTATGATCTATCAACCCTGATCACTCAAAGTCACTCTAAAACTCATATCTAACCAAATATTTACAACATATAACATAGAATCATAGGATTTCTAAGATATAGGGTTTTTATACCTTTAACTGAGCAAATCTTTGATTCCTTGACTGCTGATTTGTTATGTGAGTTGGTGGGGCTGATTTTAGTGACTGAAATGCTATAAGAATTCGTGGGTTTGAGCTTAGAGAGAGTATGGCTAAGTGTGGGTTGCACAAATGAAGTAATAATACACTTTCTCTCTCTTAATCTTTGTAATTAATTGATGCAATGAACTTGTATGCTAATAGCTGATGTATTGGTGTTGTAGCCCATATCTAGGTTAGGGAAATGTTGACTTGCAAGATATGGTAGGATTTTCTAGCAATAATTCACCAAATGGGACAAAAAGGGTAAATTAGACTTTTAGCTTCCTAAATTTAAGGGCATATTAGACATTGGCTACAACCCTTAGGGTTTGACCCTTAGGATTTAACCCTTAGGGTTTAGCCCTTAGGGTTAAAACCTAAGGTTTCCAAAGATTAATTTTCTAATATTTTTAATTTAGGTTTTCTAAATAGAAAATTAATATCTCTAAATTATAATTAGGATTTCTAATTATATTCTAATTTATAAATCAATCTTGACAATTAGAATTAAAAATTCCTAATTAAAATTGCTAATTTAGCAATTTAGTCCATTAGGGTTTCAAACAGAACAATTAGGGTTTTAAACTTTAAAATTAGGGTTTCCCAAATAGTCAATTAGGGTTATCCTTAATTATATTTATAATCGAAAATACTAATACCATTACATTTAGCCTTTAAATTTTCAAATTAGGGTTTCATATTTTGAATTAGGGTTTCGAATTCCTGAAGCTGAATGTAGGGTTTCCAGAACCGATTTCTAAGGTTTTGTTATAAATTATAAGAATTTTCTAACTGAACGTAGACGTTCTATATATATACATAGGGTTTGGACACTGATAAAATTTATCTGGTCAACCCTTGACTCTTAACCACATTCTGTACACATATAATACCATATTCACAGAACATATACACATATACCCTTAATCTTGAATAATTCACCACAGAAATTTTAAATTCACAAAATTCCTTACCAGAAAACTCAAATCCATTCATTTATTTTCTGTCTAAGTTTATTATTTAATTTAAATTTAAGATTTAATAATTTTCTAAATTCTCGGGTCGTCACAGAATGTTTAGTATTGAAGGTTTGCCGGAATTCACACGATTAGACGATAATCGTCGAATTCGTGAAATTCTCGGAATGGATGTCGTATTTTGTGTTTGAAGTCGGAAACGTTGGTTTTCGATGGATACAAGTCATATTTGGCATTATAGAGTTGTGGACTCAAAAATGATCGAATTCTGACTTAGAACGAAGAAACGAGCATTGAACGTTCACGAACGTTTATCATTTTCGTTAAAAATGAACTAATAGGTGAAATTTTAGTAAAAGAAGTCAAATAGATAAAATTCTTGCATGAACGCATAGAGTACGTAATTTGTGAACCGTAGGCCTTTGAACGAGTCAATTCGGACGTATAACGAAGAAGTTATGCGTCCGGGAAGTTCACAAAATTTAAAAATTTGCAAAATTATCTGAGGCACAGAGTCCGCGCTACAAGCGACTCACATCCTTAAAGCTCACGCGCATGACATGAAGATGAGGTCGAATCGAAAGCATATCGCTAACTCGCGCCATGGCGTGAGATGCAGAGTTAAGTGTGGCGCCGATGCGCCAATCCCTGAGTTTTGACATATAAGAATGTTTACAAGTATAGAATGAAAGATAATTCAATAGTATTGAACTAAGGTTTTAATATAACATTTTTAAGGCATTGTTAGACACTTAATGTATGATGATTAAAGGTTAATAATCAATTGAATGTGAACGTAATGTGAATGACGTAATGAAAAGCCGGAAACTATAATAACAGATCTAAGTCAGAATTTAGATTGAGATGAAGGGTAAGATATAATAATATACTTACTTGATTATATAAGACCTAATGTGGTATGTTATATGATCATGTATTGTAGAAACTTAGAGACCTAAAGTGTACGTGTGATAATCAGTAAGCAGACGCTGAAGGCAAGTATTCTAACCGTTGTTCCAATTCAGTTTGGACAAGCTGTGTAATTCATGTATTCTTTTGCATGAAGTTTTTAACGATGAAGTCTAAAGCCAATTCTTTCGGCTAGACTTATATTATGATTTTGTCAAGCATGATTAATGTTTACCAAGTTATATTGGTATGGTTTTCAATCGAAGACCAAGTATGCTAAAATGTTTTTGTCGTTTAACGACAGGCACATGAGGTTGCCACAACTTAAACATACACGTTTAATGAATGTAGTGTTGATCAACATAAAGTACTATGGGTTGATCACCCAGAAGTACTCATAAGCTATGCCGGACTTACGGACTTAATGCTGGGTTGTCCTTTGTAAAAGAAATTATGAACTGCTCATAGTCTTGAGCCTTAGTTGATATTCTACTGAATATTGTTGTTGGAAAACGTTTTGACTGAAAAGAAGTGCTATTTTGAATTATCAATAATACTTCGTAACTATTGTTCAGTTACTGAAGATATATGAGTTCTATGTTTTAAGCATGTTGTTTATTAGAATTGTAGTACTTGCTGAGCTAGTCATGCTCACTCTTGCTTGAACCATATGAACACAACCAAGATCGAGCGGATCAAGGCTCGAAAGGACAAGACAAAGCGAAAGACGAACCCTTAGATTACTTATGTAATAAAATAGTTGAATGTCTGTAATATATTGAATATTATGACAAGAACAAACGAATGGGTTACAAAGAACCTGGGAAATGTAATATTATTTTGGATATATAGAAGTTATATTAGTCCTTTTGAGACTATTCAATTGAATGAATGAATGAATGAATGGAAGTACCGTGTAGCACCATCTGTCGGGTTGGAAGAGACCCGGATTTGGGGGCGTCACAGGTTGGTATCAAAGCATTAGGTTATAAAACTTAAGGGGGGATTAAAAACCTTAAGTCATAACCTTTAGAGAAGTTAAAGAAGTACAAGAAGAAAATAACCTTATAAAAATGCATTATGATTATGTTATGTGTTTTTATTATTCTACTATCGTGTACTAATCAACTTAATTATTTTGTGTAGATGTCAGGAGTAAACGGAATGTATGTAGATGGTCAAGCCATTAGTGAAGAGTCGGTGAACCAAGTAGAGGTTATACCGAACCCTATAGCGGCAGAGCCTAAAGTTGTGGTTATTGAGTCTGGAGACTCAGATGATGCTGACTACATGTCAGTATTCGACGGGATGCTAGAGGAGGAAGTAGAGATAGTGTCCTTTAATCTGGTAGCTATAACAGCGGAGATAGCTCCTTGGTGGTCGATGATGTCTTTATTCATGTCAGTGTTGGATAGAAATATCCATTACTGTCAGGAGGTCAAGGAGCTGAAAGCAGAGCTCCAAATGGTTATAGAGGACAAGACTGATGTCGAGTCCATGTGGGAGCAAGAACATGACGAGAGGATTTTGGCTAAGGACAAAGTCCACGAGTTAAAGCATGAGGTCTTTAAGCTCAAGGAGGAGCTAAAGACCAAACGTCAGAAGATAGGGAGAATGTCCTATATCCATAGGAGTTCTCACATAGATTTCAAAGACAGTAGTAGCCGGTTATCCCAGAGGGTGGGAGTAGACATCAGATACTATCACCGTGATATTATTACTTGGCCTTGCCAAGGCAGATTTCAATAATTCCTTAAGGCAGATGTAGACTAGTAGTAGTCAGAGTAATATGTAAATATTTTGTAATTAGTAGTGACGTAAAACCCTTTTTGTATAGTAAAGGGTAGTCTTTTGTAAATCCCAATTTTTGGAAAGCAATAGCGGAAAAGTAATGTAAGCAGCTTAGGCTGTGTATGTAACCGATGTAGTATTATACTACGAAGAATGAATATAAGTCCTTTTGATGGAAAGCAATGAGTTATGGATGTTGGAGTTATTGTTTAATATCAATGATAACTAATAAAGAAAGGAATAATAACGAAATGTGTTTATTGTATCAGCAAAATGCCTCCAAGAAGAGTACAATGTAATCAAGGTGCTAACGTGAATCAACCGGAGGGAGGTCCGGTTAACCCGATGCAGGAGTTTATTAATTTATTAACAGCTTCCTTTAATAGAATCAGGGCTAATATCCTCAGAATCCGTGAGTAGCACGAGCTACTACCTTTAAGGATTTCAAGAGCGTGGGTCCACCGGAGTTCAAAGGAACTACGAACCCTATTGAAGCCCAACGCGGGTTAAGGAAATAGAGAAGGCATTTGTGATAGCAAATGTTGACGAGGCCCAAAAGGTTGCCTTTGCGACCTATATGATGAAGGGAGAGGCTAAATTTTGGTGGGAAGCCAATCAGGCTAGGGCCGGAATAGCGAATCTGACATGGGAGAGGTTCAAGGAGATATTCTTCGAGAACTACTTTCCCACGAGCATGCAAGGAAGGATGGAGATGCGGTTTCTGGAGTTGAAACAAGGGGACATGACGGTTCCCCAATATGCTGCCAAGTTTAATGAACTGGCAAGGTTCGCTCCACATCAAGTGGATACTGAGGTGAGGAAGGCGTGACGGTTCGAGCAGGGCTTGAAACCCTAACTCTATAACCGCATATCGGTGTTCCAAAGTACTTCTTTTGGGACCGTTTTAGAGAAGGCGATAATCGCCGAGGGTGGTAGTGAAGCTTTAAGTCAATACCACAAGGACAAGAAGAGCAAGGTTAAAGTAGACGGGAGAGTAAAGATCGAGGGAGCCAGTGGTAGTGGCGAGGGTTAGAAGAGGAAGGTATTTAGCTCTGGGAATACCGGAGTGAAGCAAGGAGACCCAAAGAGAAGAATGGAGGCCTGTAAGACCTGTGGGAAGACTCACTTAGGAGTCTGTCTCAAGGGGAAGGCCGTCTGTTACAACTGTGGATAGGAGGGGCACATTGCACCTAACTGTCCGAGTCCGAAGAAGAATCATGGATGCTTTGTGTGTGGCTCAACCGACCACATGGCAAAGAACTGCCCGAAGAAGGGGACGGACGGGAACCGGGGCACTAATAGCGGTAAGTTAGCTATTAGTGGACCAGCACAGCTGGGTAAGCCGATGGGTCGTACCTTTAACATGATAGTCCAAGATGCAGTTGCATTAGGGGACGTTGTCGAAGGTATTATTCCAATCAACGACATAAATGCTTACGTGATGTTTGATTCGGGTGCTACTTGTTCGTTCATAGCTTGTGATTTTGCTAAACGATTAGAATTACTTCCCAAAAAGTTGTCTATACCTTTAAATATTAAGGTAGCGAATGAAGAGATAATTTCTGTTGAATATATTCATAGGAGTTATTGCGTAGACATACGGGGTTGTAAATTATCGGTAGATTTGTTACCGATAAAGTTAGGAGAATTCGATGTAATTCTCGGAATCGATTGGTTAGTGAACCATGGGGCAATTATAGATTGTCAAAAGAAATGTGTGAACATTAAGACGTTAGAACAACCTCATGTAGTATTTTATGGGAATAGATCGCCGGGACGTTCATGTTGTCTAACCATGACACGAACTAGGAAATTACTGAGGAAGGGATGTGTAGGTTACCTGTGCCATGTTGTTGATACCCAGAGAGTGGTAGCAACCATGGAACAAATACCTGTAGTGAGAGAATTTGCCGATGTATTTTTGAGTGAATTGCCGGGTCTTCCGTCGGATAGGGAGACCGAGTTTGTTATAGACATTATGCCAGGAGCGGCACCAATTTCCAGGGCACCGTATCGTATGGCGCCAGTGGAGATGAAGGAGTTGATGGTGCAATTGCAAGAACTGTTGGACCGGAAGTACATTCAATCGAGTGTTTCGCCGTGGGGAGCACCGGTACTATTTGTCAAGAAGAAGGACGAATCGTTAAGACTGTGTATCGACTATCAAGAGTTGAACAAGTTAACGATAAAGAAGAAATACCCATTGCCCAGGATCAATGATCTTTTTGATCAGTTAAAAGGGGCTAAGTATTTTTCTAAATTAGATTTAAGAACGGGGTATCACCAGTTGAAGGTTAGGAAGGAGGATGTACCAAAGACAACATTCAGGACTCGTTATGGTCATTACGAGTTCCTGGTAATGTCGTTTGGGTTGACAAATGCACCATCTGCATTTATGGATATAATGAACAGAGTGTTCAAATAATATTTGGACAAGTTCATCGTGGTGTTTATAGATGATATTCTAGTCTATTCTAAGATGCCAGAAGATCATGCTGAACACCTAAGATTAGTGTTGGAGACACTAAGAAAGGAGTTGTATGCGAAGTTCACTAAGTGTGAATTTTGGTTAGAGAAGGTGTAGTTTTTAGGTCATATCGTTGACCATAAGGGGATTTCAGTAGATCCAGCGAAGGTGGAAGCCGTGATGAATTGGGAACAGCCGAAAACGCCGACTGAGGTGCGGAGTTTCCTAGGGTTAGCGGGTTACTATCGAAGATTCATCCAGGATTTTTCGAAGATAGCTACTCCGTTGACTAACTTAACAAGGAAGACGGTGAAACACACTTGAACTGACAAGTGCGAGGACAATTTCCAAGAACTGAAGAAGAGGTTAAGTGAAGCGCCTGTTTTGTCATTACCCGATGACACAGGAAATTTTGTAGTTTATAGTGATGCTTCGCATAGAGGACTTGGTTGCGTGCTCACGCAAAGATATTGAAGGTCATTAAGTATGCATCTAAAGCGCTTAAAGGATTATGTGAAAGTTTATCCTACTCATGATCTAGAACTGGCCGCAGTAGTTTTTGCTCTAAAGATATAGAGACATTATCTTTATGGAGAAAAATGTGAGATATACACGGACCACAAGAGTCTAAAATATATCTTCACTGTCGTAGGAGTTGAATATGAGGCGGAGAGATGGCTGGAGTTGATAAAGGATTATGACTATGAAATCCTGTATAACCCTGGAAAAGCCAATGTAGTTGCCGACGCCTGAAGTAGAAAGGGTCAGGAAAAGTTGTCTATGTTAACGGCTCAAACTGAGTTAATAACAGAGATGGATAGGATGGAGATAGAAGTGAAGTTGCCAAGTGAATTAGAGCAGATACTTTTTACGACAGAGATACAATCTACTATCGTAGAAAGAATCAAGGAGGTGCAGCTCAGAACGAATGAGTGTGATCGAGCAAAGGAGCGATTAACCAATAAAAAAGAGACTAAGTACAGTCTTAATAACGAGGGGTTATTATGATTTGAAGGAAGAATTTGGGTTCTGAATGAGACGGAATTAAGGGAGCAGGTTCTACAAGAGGCTCATAGTTCAAGGTTTTCGATTCATCCTGGTAGCACTAAGATGTATCAAGATCTTCGACAGAGTTTCTGGTGGTCGAACATGAAGAGAGAGATCGCCGAATATGTGAGTAGGTGCTTGACTTGTCAGAGAGTTAAGGCAGAAAATCAACGACCTAGTGGCTTGCTACAGTCATTAGAAATCCTAGAGTGGAAGTGGGAGAATATCACGATGGATTTTGTGGTAGGACTTCCGACTACTCAGAAGGGGTATGATGCGATCTGGGTAATAGTAGACCGATTGATGAAGTCGGCTCACTTTTTACCAATAAGGGTTAAGTATAACTTAGACCAGTTAGCTAGACTCTATATTAAGGAAATAATCTCCAGACATGGAGTACCTGTAAGACCCCAGCTTTTATAAATAAAGATGAATTTTCTATAAATATTATTTTTGAATATTATGGAATAAATTTGATATAATGTTATAGTTGTGGGTAATATTTATAAATTTTGCAAAGTAAGCAAGTTGTTATAAAATGTTACGTTTGGTGGGGAATATTCTTTTTGTCGGGGAATATTCGTGATTTACTACCAAATCATTAGTGGACCCCATTAACGGAAGTATTGTCGTAGTTAGAAAACGACAAAATTATCTTTCTATAAAAATAACGGCAGAGGTGTTACCATTAAAAACCGTTGAACTACCCTTAGTAGTAAAAAAGTACGATGTCTGCCGTGGTTGTATAGTAGCACACGACATCGATTATTGATGCTTACGTGAGAAGTCACTCAAATATGCTCAATTATTACTACGATAATTGTTGCATCATATCTCTTATATTATTGATTCAATTATTGTCACAAGATTATCATCAGATAATATGTTATAGTATTAAATTATTAATTGAAACGACAAGTTATAAATGATTAATAATTGTTGAAAGATTAAATATGTGTTGATTAAAAATAAAATGATTTGTGGTAATATTTATTCAATCCTTGATGTATATAAAGAGTCTCATGAGACGTTTGTGGTAAGTTTGATTATTTTATGGGGGGGCCCATATGTCATCATCTAAGAGTCCTTCAATCGATAGTAATTACCTTTGTGAATAGTAATTACCTTCATCGATAGTAATTACCTTTGTGAATAGTAATTACCTTCACAATAGTATTTACCTTCGTCAATAGTAATTACCTTCACAATAGTAATTACCCCTTCGCAAATAGTAGTTGTCCCTTCAATATTACCAAAAGTTAACTCGCCTCTTCTTGTGTTCCAAGGGTTAATTACCCCTTCATGAAATAGTAGTTGTCTCTTCAATATTACCAAGAGTCATTTTGACCCTTCATTAAGACCAAGAGCCACCCTCGCTTTTTCTATAAATAGAAAGCTCATTCCTTCATTATTTCTTACGAATTCAATTTGAAACTCTAGAGAGAGAAACTATAGAGAGAAAGAAGAAAAGTATTTTGCTACTTCACTTTTCCAATATTCATTCTTCTAAGGTAGGGAATATTATTTGTTGTACTCGTAAGGGTGTTATTCTTTTTATTCATGAAGAGAACTTCATTATTCCATTCTTTATTATTCTCATTGGAATAACTTTGTAAAAGTGGCATACCCTATACATGACTTCGTATATGCGGAATACCCTATACTTGGTGAAATCCTTATATTATTCCATTCTTATTTATTACATTGGAATAACTCAGTATCACGCTAAATCCCCTATACTTGGTGACATTCTTCTATTATTTTATTATTCCGTTGAAACATTCTGTCTGTTCTTTACGCCGGACCTGGTTCCGTCTTTATTATTCTGTCTTTATTATTCTATTGGAATATCCTGTCTGTGTGTTTTACATCGGACCTGGTTTCGTCTTTATTATTCTATCTTTATTATTCTATTGGAATATCCTGTCTGTGTGTTTTACACCGGACCTGGTTCCGTCTTTATTATTCTGTTGGAATAACCTGTCTCTGCGAAGTACAGCATGCATGGTGATTTCTTTTGTTATTTCATTCGCTATTATACTCAGTTGGTTAAAATTTTGACTTCTATACTCCATGAATTTAGTGGAATATCCTTGATATTTGCGCTTCATCTAGTATTTTCATGAAAATATTTTTACGAGCATTCTTGAATTTTACTCTACAAAGCAAAGATCATGTTGACAATTTGGGCGTTATTAGTTTTTGAATAAATTAATTCGTGAACTTGTTTTATTGAATTATTATGTCATTGTCATCATCCTCATGTTATATTATGTTATCTTTGGCTTACGTGCATAGATGAACTTAGTATGATTATGACCGAGGATCATTCGGTATAATCATGGCTTGTTATAAATGATGTGATAAAAGTCCTCGTGGCATTCGTAATGCAGATGATGGATAGTTTTGGTATGATTATGACCGGGGGTGATTCGGTATAATCATGACCATTGATGATTTGATGAAAATCCTTGACCGTGTAGTACGTGGATGATTAGATATTGTGGTTTATTCATTAAACCGAGTCTTAGTGATAAAAATTGATGAAAACCTTTTAAAACCTAAAAGATAGTAGACTTTATTTTCTACTTGACTCTTTTAATGGATTGCGATATTCATTGCCGCAGCTTAAACCGGTTGTCTATTGTATTTTATCGGGCTTAACATTGTTGAAGACTATTGATAATTTATTCTGCATTATCTTACTTATAATATTTCTTCTCGGGCTAGTTGAGCTCACCCTTTCTTTCACCGTTTCTCTTGTGAAATGAGAATATAGCCGGGACGAGTAGGGAAAAGAGTGATGGTCCTGAAGATAGCATTAGTAGTCCTCACTATTCTCATAAATAGTGTGACAATAAATGTAATGAGGACTCCTTGAGTATGGATATTATCTAAATGACAATATTCCTATTAGAACTCTCAGTTTATGTATTGTCGTATGTTACACGACAGATGTATAATTAAGTTTGTATTTGTATTTTGTACCATGTATCTGGCGACTCAGAATGGGTGATGAATACCTAATTTTGGGGGCGTCACAGTACCTGTATTGATTGTGTCAGATCGTGACCCACGATTCACGTTGAACTTTTGGAGGAGTCTACAAGCGCAGTTAGGAATGCAGTTGAATTTGAGTACAGCGTATCATCCACAAACGGATGGACAGAGCGAGAGAACAATTCATACGTTAAAAGATATGCTAAGATCTTCCGTCATGGATTTCAAGGGTAGTTGGGATGATCATCTACCATTAGTGGAGTTTGCGTATAACAATAGTTATCATGCAAGCATAGGTATACCGCCTTATGAAGCTTTGTAAGGGAGGAAATGCGCATGCCACCAGATTGGGATGAGGTAGGAGAACGCAGAATCTTTGGGACCGAATTAGTCAAAGAAATAAGCGAACATTGTTAAACCGATACAGATGCGTTTGGTAGCAATTTCAAGATGCATGTAAGAAGTTTAAGTTCTGATTAAGCATAGAGAGAATAGAGAATTTGAAGTAGGTTCAGATGTATTTCTAAAAGTATCTCCCTAGAAAGGAAAGATACGTTTTGGAAAGAAGGAAAGTTAAGTCCGAGGTTTATAGGACCTTTTGAGGTATTAAAAGCGGGTGGGTGAGGTAGCTTATATGATAGCATTACCTCCGGACTCTAGAACGAATACATAATGTATTTCACGTATATCGGTATTGCGTTCTCAGATAAGCTAGATTATAAGCGCGTGATAGAGTATGAACCTATTCATATCGAGAAGGACTTAACGTCTGAGGAAACGCCATTCAAATTGTCGATGTAAAAGAACAAGTTTTTATGAATAAAGTCATACCTTCGGTGAAGGTGATATGGAAGAACCACGATGCAGAAGAAGCAACGTGGGAGTTAGAAGAAATGATGAAAAAGAATTACCCTCAATTATTTGTGTAATTTTTTTTATATAACGAGATTCTGGGGACAGAATCCTTATAAGGGGGAGAGAATGTAACACCCCGGAAAATTGAACCTTTTGTAAATACTTTTAATAATGAATAAAATAATATTATTTATTATAATTATGTATTCGTAAGATGAATGTCGTTCTATAACCTAGAAACCCCAAAACATCGTAGTATTTTAACTACGTGGGGGGAAATAAAGTGTTTGAATTTCTAAGACAAAAATAAAAGCTTTTCGAGAAATTTGCTGAAAAACACTATTCATCGATTTCTGCTCGGGAATTATTTTTGAACTTCTGAGAAATATGTAACGTTATAATATCAAGGTGAGATGGATTATGTAATAATAATCTAAGTATGAAAAACGTAATATTTCATGATGCGACTTAATTTGGGAACGTTAGGTTTATTAAGCGTTAAGGAAAGAAAGTTGTAATCATATGATGCGATGCATTATGCGAGGTAATGAATGTAAGTATAATACTGACGATTATACTATTAATAATGGAGAATGAAATAATGTATATTACGAATAAATATACGAGCTAGCATACGAGAATTATACGTGGTGTATATATGTTAAGTTGTTAATTAAATGTAATGGACTTGTAGGATTATTAGCATAATGGGAGAAGTCCAATAGAATGTGATACTCAAGCCCAAGTGTTTGATAAATCATAGGTCCAATCTATTGTAGCATAAGCCCAACAAGAAATTAGCTAGATTAATTAGCAAGCCTAATGTGATTAAGCCATGATCCATAGAGCAAACCAAGTGTAAAGTGGGTAGTTTTGATGGGCAAGATTTTTGTGTGATGACCAAGTGTTGTGATGGCCAAGAAATAGAAGTAACTAGCAAGTTTACTTGGTTGATAGGTTATGAATAGTAAGGAGGTGGAAGTTGAGGAGGTTAAGTAAGGAGGTGGGATGGCCTAAATGTCCATAATGCCTTAACTTAGGATTGCCTATAAATAGAGAAGCCTCATTTCATTTGTTGGTTGATAAATTTCTCCCAACTCCTCTCAAGATAAGCAACTTAATTGGTAGAGAGAATAAGCCACATAAGCACTTATAAGCCACTTCAACCTTTGCTAGATTTTCCAAAGTGAAGTGAAGTAATAGTCTTCAAGGGTAGGACTCATACCTATTATCTTTATCTCTTCT
Source organism: Panax quinquefolius (assembly GCA_020205615.1). Taxonomy (NCBI): domain Eukaryota; kingdom Viridiplantae; phylum Streptophyta; class Magnoliopsida; order Apiales; family Araliaceae; genus Panax; species Panax quinquefolius. Next base: position 34,617,820 of record CM035168.1, read on the forward strand.
ATGATAGGATTGATAGAGAAGGGGGATTGTTTGTTAAGAACATTTTAGAAGTCATTGATGAATGAACTTAAGCCAAATAAGTTGAATAAGCAACTTGAACCTAAATAAGTTGATAAACTTGTGAAGAACTTGTCATATGTTTGTCATATGATGTTAGTATGTTCAATATAGTATGAGAACATTGTGATAGACTTAAGTTCATATTAAGTTATAAGCATGAGAAATTATAGTTAATAAGTTAAATAAGTCATTGACTTATGAGAATAAGTCAAAACCTACTTTGTCAATAAGTTGGTGTAATAAGTAACTTGAAATGTTCATGTGTTGGTTAAAAGCCATTTAGAACGTTTAGTATTGAAGCTTTGCCGGAATTCACACGATTAGACGATAATCGTCGAATTCATGAAATTCTCGGAATGGAGCTCGTATTTTGTGTTTGAAGTTGGAAACGTTGGTTTTTGATGGAGACATGTCATATTTGGCATTATAGAGTTGCAGACTCAAAAATGAACGAATTCTGACTTAGAACGAAGAAACGAGCATTGAACGTTCACGAACGTTTATCTTTTTAGTTAAAAATGAACTAATAGGTGAAATTTTAGTAAACGAAGTCAAATAGATAAAATTCTTGCATGAACGCATAGAGTTCGTAATTTGTGAACCGTAGGCTTTTGAACGAGCCAATTCAGACGTATAACGAAGAAGTTATGTGTTCGAGAAGTTCACAAAATTTAAAAATCTACAAAATTATCTGAGGCACAGAGTCTGCGCCGCGGCGCGACTCACATCCTTAAAGCCCGCTACGCATGAGATGAGGTCGGGCCGAAAGCATATTGCTAACTCAAGGCATGGCATGCGATATGCAGAAGTTAAGTGTAGCCACACAGGCCATCCCCAGTAGTTTTGACATATAAGAATGTTTACAAGTATAGAATGAAAGATAATTCAATAGTCTTGAACTAAGGTTTTAATATAACATTTTTAAGGAATTGTTAGACACTTAATGTATGATAATTAAAGGTTAAAAATCAATTGAATGTGAACGTAATGTGAATGACGTAATGAAAAGCCAGAAACCATAATAACAGATCTAAGTCAGAATTTAGATTGAGATGAAGGGTAAGATATAATAATATACTTACTTGATTATATAAGACCTAATGTGGTATGTTATATGATCATGTATTGTAGAAACTTAGAGACCTAAAGTGTACGTATGATAATCAATAAGCAGACGCTGAAGGCAAGTATTCTAACCCTTGTTCCAATTCAGTCTGGACAAGCTGTGTAATTCATGTATTCTTTCGCATGAAGTTTTTAACGATGAAGTCTAAAGCCAATTCTTTCGGCTAGAATTATATTATGATTTTGTCAAGCATGATTAATGTTTACCAAGTTATATTGGTATGATTTTCAATCGAAGACCAAGTATGCTAAAATGTTTTTGTCGTTTAACGACAGGCACGTGAGGTTGCCACAACTTAAACGTATACACGTTTAATGAATGTATTATTGATCAACATAGAGTACTATGGGCTAATCACCCAGAAGTGCTCGTGGTTACGCCTTAAACTTACTTGACTTAATGCCGGGTTGTCCTTTTCAAAAGAAATTATGAACTGCTCATAGTCTTGAGCCTTAGTTGATATTCTACTGAATATTGTTGTTGGAAAACGTTTTTGAATGAAAAGAAGTGCTATTTTGAATTATCAATAATACTTCATAACTATTGTTCAGTTACTGAAGATATATGAGTTCTATGTTTTAAGCATGTTGTTTATTAGAATTGTAGTACTTGCTGAGCTAGTCATTCTCACTTTTTCTTGAACCATATGAACACAACCAAGATCGAGCAGACCGAAGGCTCAGGCAAGGACAAAGGCAAGGCGAAGACGAACCCTTAGATTACTTATGTAATAGAATAGTTGAATGTCTGTAATATATTGAATATTATGACAAGAACAAACGAATGGGTTACAAAGAACCTGGGAAATGTAATATTATTTTGGATATATAGAAGTTATATTAGTCCTTTTGAGACTATTCAATTGAATGAATGGAAGTACCGTGTAGCACCATCTGTCGGGTTGGAAGAGACCCTGATTTGGGGGCGTCACAGGAAATGTTATGATGGTAGATTTAATTCCAATAAAACTTAGAGAGTTTGATGTTATTTTGGGAATGGATTGGCTATTCAATTATGGAGCGATAATTGATTGCCAAAAGAAATGTGTAAACCTTATGACTCCGTCAAAGGTAGTTTTCTTTGGTAGTAGATCACCTAGATATGCGAGATGTCTGACAATTATGCAGGCCAAGAAGTTGTTGAATAAAGGCTGTGTGGGTTATTTAGCTTACATAGTCGATACTCAGAGGAAGGGGGTGAAGCTGGAAGAGATACCCGTGGTTAGGGAATTCGTGGATGTGTTTCCGAAAGATTTGCCAGGACTTCCGCCAGATCGAGAGATTGAATTCGTGATCGACTTAGCGCCAGGAACCGCTCCGATATCGAAGGCCCCGCACAGAATGGCTCCTGTAGAGATGAAGGAACTGATGGTATAATTACAAGATCTGTTAGACAAGAAGTACATTTAGCCGAGTGTATCGCTGTGGGGAGCATCGGTGTTATTCGTGAAGAAGAAGGATGGGTTAATGCGTCTTTACATTGATTATAGGGAATTAAACAAAGTCACTATTAAGAATAAATATCCATTGCCAAGAATAGATGAGTTGTTTGATCAATTGAAGGGTGTTAGATACTTCTCAAAAATAGATTTGAGAAGTGGGTATCACCAATTGAAAGTAAGAAAGGAGGATGTACCAAAGATGGCATTCAGAACTCGGTATGGACATTACGAGTTTCTGGTGATGTCTTTCGGATTGACCAATGCCTCTGCTGCATTCATGGATTTGATGAACAGGGTGTTCAAACCATTCTTGGATAAGTTTGTTGTGGTATTCATTGATGACATCCTGGTGTACTCCAAATCTCAAGAAGAACATGTGGAACATTTACGTTTGATGTTGGAGGCACTAAGAAAGGAAAGGTTGTAAGCGAAATTCTCTAAGTGTGAATTTTGGCTAGAACGTGTACAATTTCTTGGGCATGTGATTGACAAAAATGGGATTTCAGTGGATCCATCAAAAGTTGAAGCTGTAATCCATCGGGAACAACCAAAAACACCTTTGGAGGTGAGGAGTTTCTTGGGACTGGCCGGCTATTATAGACGGTTTATTCAGGATTTTTCCAAGATTGCCACTCCGTTAACAAATTTGACAAGGAAAGCTGCAAAATTTGTTTGGACGGAGAAGTGAAGAAAGTTTCCAAGAATTGAAAAAGAAGTTAAGTGCGGCACCTGTGTTGTCATTACCAGATAATACAAGAAATTTTGTGGTGTATAGTGATGCCTCACATAAAGGGCTAGGTTGTGTTCTTATGCAAAACGACAAAGTCATTGCGAATGCATCGAGGCAATTGAAAGACTATGAGAAAAGGTATCCGACTCATGATTTAGAGTTGGCTACAGTGGTATTTGCTCTAAAGATATGGAGGCACTATCTCTATGGAGAAAAATATGAAATATACACAGACCATAAGAGTCTAAAGTATATTTTCACTCAGAAGGACCTAAACATGCGTCAAAGGAGATGGATGGAATTGATAAAAGATTACGATTGTGAGATCTTTTATCATCCAGGCAAAGCGAATGTGGTTGCAGATGCTTTAAGCAGGAAAGGTCGGGAGAAGTTGATGTTGTTAACCAACCAGGAGGAGCTCATTTCAGCAATGACAAGACTAGAGTTAGAAATCAAATTTCCTAAAGAAATCGATGAAAGATTATTCCAGATAGAAGCTAGTTCAACTTTGATTGACAAGGTGAAGAATGCTCAACTACAAGATGAAGAATGTGGAAAGATCAAAGAGGAAATGGTTGAGGGAAGTGATGCGAAATACAAGATCGATACCGAAGGGTTACTAAGGTTTGAGGGAAGAATTTGGATTCCAGCAGTACCATATATTAAAGAAGAAGTCTTGACCGAAGCTCATAACTCAAGATATTCGATACACCCGGGAAGTACGAAGATGTATCAAGATTTACGACAACACTTTTGGTGGCCAAACATGAAAAGAGATGTCGCAGAATGTGTTGCAAAATGCTTGACATGTCAAAGAGTCAAGTCCGAGCATCAAAGACCAAGAGAATTACTTCAACCATTGGAAATACCGGAATGGAAGTGGTAACACATCACAATGGATTTTGTGGTGGGTCTTCCAACTACTTAGAAAGGATACGATGCGATTTGGGTGATAGTGGATAGATTAACGAAATCAGCACACTTTTTGCCAATAAAGATAAGATTAAATCTTGATCAGTTGGCAAAGTTGTACGTTAAAAAGATTGTTTCGAGACATGGAGTTCCAGTGTTAATTATGTCGGATAGAGATCCGCGATTCACGTCAAACTTCTGGAGGAGACTACAAGAATGAATGGGAACATAGTTGAGAATGAGTACGGCTTATCATCCACAAACAGATGGCCAAAGTGAACGAACAATCCAGACGTTGGAAGATATGCTTAGAGCATGCATCATGGATTTTAAAGGGAGTTGGGATGAATATTTACCGTTGGTGGAATTTGCCTACAACAACAACTACCACGCAAGCATCAACATGCTGCCTTACAAAGCATTATACTGAGAAATGCGAACTCCACCGTCTTTGGGATGAAGTCGGTGAACGTCAACTGTTAGGACCAGAACTGGTACAACAAACTGCTGAGGTTGTCAAACTCATCAGGACAAGATTGGTAGCTGCTCAAGACAGACAGAAAAAGTATGCTGATCAACATAGACAAGATCATGCATTCGACGTAGGAAATTTCATGTTCTTAAAAGTTTCTCCTTGGAAGGGGAAAATTCATTTTGGTAAAAAGGGAAAGCTAAGCCCGAGGTTTATTGGACCCTTCGAAGTGTTGCGAAGAGTAGGAGAAGTGGCTTACGAGGTAGCTCTACCTCCAGAGTTAGAAAACGTTCATAATGTTTTTCATATTTCGACCGTATAAACCCGATTACAAGCACGTGATCGAGTACGAACCATTGCAGTTTGATAAAGACTTGCCCTATGAAAAGGTTCCTATCCAGATAGTTGACAGGAAATAACAAGTGCTCAGGAATAAGGTGATACCTTCTATGAAGGTAATATGGAGGAACCACAATGTCGACAAGGCTACGTGGGAACTCGAAGCTGAAATGATGAAGAATTACCCTGAGTTATTTGTTTAATCTGTGTCTTCGATTCTGGGGACAGAATCTTTGTAAGGAGGGAAGAATGTGACGAATGATTTATTTGAGTTGGGATTCTGGGGACAGAATCCTTGTAAGGAAGGAAGGATGTAACAATCCAGAATTTTAATTATAATTTTTAAAAATTTATTGAATTATATAAATATTTAATGGATGTGTTTATTGTTGAATTAATAATTGTTTAATTTGATTTGATTTGGTTAATTATTTGTTTAATAAATAATTAATGGGCTAAGGAAATTAATTATTATGAGATAATATTCTAATTTAATTTAATAATTAAGTTAGAGTGTATAATGATTAAATGATTTATTCAATAAATTGTTATTAAAATTAATTAAATTAAGTATGAAAAATTAATTAAATAAAGTGTGACAAATAACTATACTATAAAGGAGTTATTAAAATAAATTAAAGGAGTTTAATTTAGTTTTGCCAAACAAGGCTTAAATATATTATGTCTTTAATTTTTAAAGGGTTTTGCCAAACGAGCCTTATGGCTTTTGGATTTTTGATTTTGAATTTTAAATAATATAAATAAAATAAATCAAATAATAAATAAAATATATTTATAATCTATACGTTATATTTTGTAACTGATATTAGTTATTAGGCTTATTATGGCCATATCAGTTTCTTTTATTTTACGCATGATTATCAATTGATTTTATTTACGTATTCTAGACATTTGGCTTAAGTCTAAGAAAAGAAAAGAAAGAAAGGTTTTCAGAGAGAAAGTTGAGAGAGACTAGAGTGAGTTGAGAGGAGAAAATGTTTGTGAAGTTGCGATTCTCAAAGGTTAGCAAGGATTTTCAAAGCAACAAAAGGTATTTTTCCATAACCTTAATGTTATATTTACATATATGTGTTAATATGTTTTACGACATAGTTTAAAATATCTATGTTCTTGATGGTAGTATAAAGTTTTTACAAATTTTCTGTAATCCCAAATGTTATAATTGGTGATGAAAATGATGTGCATATATAATTGTAATTTTATAACTAGCACACACACACACACACACACACACACACACACACACATATATATATATATATGTAATTGTATATAATTACGTTTAAAAGAAAGAGAATGTTTTTACAGTGAACATATTTATGAACGTAGTTTGTAGGGGTACCAAAATTAGTATTTTATTGTGAGCCAATTGTGAAATTAAACCTTGTATATTTTAATTGGGTAGGAAATAAAGATAATGAAGTTAAAAGGAATCAAGTTGGTGTATATTTGTGGTTACTGTTCAATGTGTCAAGAAATATCAAAAAATGGAGTTTTGTTGGTTTAAAAATTAGCTTTCAAGGATTTAAGTTTTTTGATATTGTTGTTTAGTTGTGTTAAATTAGTATATGTATGATGGGTAACGTGTATGTGTAATTTACATAAGTTATACATGTTAATTGGTGTTAGAAATTAAGATACAGTAGCTTTGTTCTGTTCTTCATTTTGTGTTCTCTAAGCTCGGAGCCTCAGCGCCAAAATCCGCGCCCCAGCTCTAAATTTCGCGTCTCAAAAAAAAGTCGAGCCGAAGCTCGATTTTCGGCATGTGGCCACCAACCAATGGTCTGGCTTCACACCGGCCTATACTACGTCACTTGTGTCAGCGCAATATCTACCACAAGGTAAATCGCATCCGTAGCCATGGCAATAATTGAACAATGCCAAGAATGAGTTTTCTTTTACACGAATTCTGTAAATGCCAACATAATGTAATATTATATCTGTTAAAAATGTCATCGTGTTTGTATGGTATTATAATGCTATGAATGAGCATATTATTAATACTTAGCGAGTGTTATTATTGTTTTATTCATGTAACTTGATTATGTGGTTCAAAATCAAGACATACATGAAATGGGTACTTATTGGTATACAAGTATCTATAATGACTAATTGTATCCTAATGATATGTGATTAGGATATTGTGAATCAAATTATTACGGTTTAGCCTACACGCAAGGCAAGTTCTCTAACTCAAACTCGAGTTGTTATTTTTTTCAAGCACGTTAGTGGATAATTATTGTTGATGATTCCACATCTAATATTATTATTGAATATTCACATTATGGCAAGTTTTCTAACTCTACACTTTCGTTGAGCTAGTTCTATTGTTATTATTGTACAAGTTTACTTATCCTATCTCAATTATAATTACGCAAGTTTCTTGTATCTAGTTTGTTTATGATGATGCAAGTTTTCTAAACTTTATTTTGATATTGAGCAAGTTATTCTCGTACTTAAATTGTTATTTAGCATGTAAGTTTATATATTCTGATATACTAATGTTGAATAGTTTTATCGTTCAATTTACTATTTGTTATGCATGCTTAGTACTCAATTCAAAATAACCTTGGCTTAATATTGTTCAAGCAAGGTATGTTATAATTATTCAATGTTTATGCTCTTAGATTATTCCTAAAGCATGACCTTAGTATACAACGTTGATTCCATTATGATTTATTTCATAACATAAAGTTATTACCTTTTTATTCAACTACTCCGTAGTTGATGTTTGTTGAATTCCAAATTACCTTGAAACTTATCCAAACCAAACTTACTTTGGTGCGGACTCGTAATCTAATTGCTGAGATGAACAACCCTATTATTAGGGGATAATTTACGCATATCATTGAAATGTTTGTCTATAATACATTGTACGAAGGGCTGATCCCCCTAAGTACGAGGAGTCCCTATAGTTTTATGACTGTAAAGTTTAAGTTAAAAGATTACTTATAACTATGTACATAGTTCATGGTCTTATGACCCTCAGATGTATATATTTCAAAATTTTGATTTTCATTAATAGAGCATGTTGTTCTGTTCTATTGAGCCTATTATCTGGCAATTGTTGTATAGTTTTATTCATTGTCATTTCAAGTGAGCCTTGTTTGCTCACTCTTGCTTATATAACTATTACAACTAAAGTAGAGAAGGTCAACGTACCTAGCACCAGTAAAGGGAAAGGAAAGATGAACAAGTATTGAAGACTTGTAATATGTTGACAGTTTATTGTCGGACTTTATTTAGATTATTGTAATAAAGTTATTTAATTTTCCATATATAAATGTTTGTATTTAAAGGTTAGATAACCTGGGATATTTTGGATTTAATGATGTAACCCTTTTATAAGGAGGATTTATGGTTTAAATGTTATTTTAATTGGGGAGATAGTATAAATGTATAGAAAGTGAACACCAAGTCTTAAGGGAATGAAGTACCCAGATTTGGGGGTGTCACACATGTGATATGAATACTCACAAGCATGTCTAATATGAGTTATATGACTACCTTATACGTTTAAAAATCAAACATGTTAAACTTTATGGTTTCATAACCTTGAATGGCCTTAACTTGTTGAGATGTTCAAACTTAGAACCATATTATGAAAGAAGGGATCTAGATTGAACTTGAGAGATACGAAGGGACCCTTTGAATGTTAATATATGTTATGTGTGTAAGGATGGGCAAGCTAGGCCAAACAAGTGATTGCTCATCCCCAGTTTGAATCGGGAGCCAGCAGTAGTGCCTCTCCTTAGTATAAATCGGTAGCGCATGCATATTTCTGCGCAGACTTGGAAGTGACTTTGTGATTTCAAGTATGTAGCATGCTAAGATAACTTCATTATGCTTATTTCTGTCCATGACATACTGACAGAGGTAGCCTTGCATGTTAACACCTATCTTAGCTTGAATTGACAAGGTGTTTTTAAAATGATGAAGTCTAACGATAGTTCTGAGCTACGTAATAACATACGTCTAAGATTTTATGATTGAGTCATGTGTGTATACTTGAACTATATATTAGGATTGTTTATCGAATATGTTTAACTAATGGGAATCCTATACTTGTAATACACTATAAATAGGGTTCGAAAGTGTTAATTTCTTAACTTCGATAAACTACGCTTAAGGCAAGTATCCTAAACCCTTGCATTACTTTATTCAACGAATACAGTAAGCAAGTATCTAAACCTTATCTCTTTGAATGCAAGTTATCTTACTTATTAGTTTAGTTGAGCTAGTATGTTTAAACTCTTGTGAAAACTATTATTCATGTTGAACTTGGTATTATTCTTGAATATTGTGAAAGTGTCTATGCCATTTAATTCGGCTAGACTATATGCATGTTTAGAAAACTGTCCAAACCAATTGACTGGTGCGAAAATCCTAAAAATTGAGTTGAACAACCCTTATGGTAAAGGGAGTGTATATTGTTGGAAGCCCCAACACACGCGTGAATATTACTGTTGTGTTATGCATAACATAGAGTATTGTAGACTGATCATCTATAGTACTTGATTCTTTTGGGTTATTAGTTTAATATTGATAATTCTAGTAGATGTTCAATAGTATTTAGTGACTGCTGTGACGCCCCCAAATTTAGGTATTTGAAACCCGAATTCAGTGCTTCACGATACCATTTCTTTGAGCAGAATAATAATAATAATGTCATAAATATCAAACTTAATTTACATATCAGAGTTTTCTAAATTCCAGGTACGTGGCCTTAAAACATTTCATTACATGATAGATAATAAATAACATCATCTTATTTAAATCTAGCTATTACATAAGATAACACAAACTTATTTTGACAGCTTTCCTTTCCCTTTATTCCTGGCAGAGCCCTCTGGCTGGTCATACTTAACTGAAAATATTTAATTTAAGCAAGGATGACCATTTGAGTGCCCAGTAAGTAATAACAATTATAAATATTAGCTGAAAGGATTAAATGTTTTCTTTGTACTACCCTTCTACAACAAATCAAAAGTTGTGAAGTAATCTGAACCAATAATAATAACATAACAACTCTCTATCAAATTTTTGAAACTACGTACTGACTATAAATAGGGTTAAGGTGACATACTATGAACATTGTTCTTAATTTTCGAAAAGGTTTAGCAGAACTTCATCCGCAAACTGTGACGCCCCCAAAATAGGTATACACAACACCCATTCTGAGTCGCCAAATACATGGTACAAAAAGCAAACTACAACTTCAATAATACAAATGTCGTGTGAAATACGACAATATATCTTAATGAGTTTAAATATAATATTGTCTTCTAGACAATATCCACATGCAAATAAATCCCCATCATAATTATTGATTCATTATTTTACAAAATGGTGAGGACTACTAAACAACTCTCTCTAGAACCTTCATTCCATACCCCGACTAGTACTCGCTACATTCTCGCCTCCCGAGAAGAAAAATGGAACAACAAGGAAAAGGTGAGCTCAACTAGCTCGGTAAAGAATATTATGACTAAGATAATATACAACAAATTATCGTTAGTCTTCAACAGGAAAAATATAATAGAATAGAATACAATAGACAACAAATTTTAAATCAATATTCGCAATGAAATAATAATTCATTAGAAGAGTTAAGTAGAGAATGCAAACTACTATCTTCTATGTATGAATTTAAAAGTTCATCGTCTATCTTTTATCCTGTAACATCAATCAATATACATCTGGAATCAAATATTCATCTTTGCACTACAATGCCAAAGATATTCATCATTAGTCATGTTCATTTAAACACTGTTCATCTTTGCTACTACGGCCAAGATATTCTTCGAAAATCATTCATCTTTGCACTACAAGGCAAAGATATTCTTAAGAAATCATTCATCTTTGCACTACGGGCCAAAGATATTCTATAATATCATCATTTAAGACCGAGGATGATGAAAATATTTTTTTAAAGAAACGAATCCGATTGAAACAAAATGACAAGGATTAAGGATTAAGGATTCATACTTGGTTTTATCCACGTCCAAAAATACCTCAAAATAATCATAGTGGTGTAAAATTCAAGAATGATCAAAACATGGATACAATCGAGTTAGTATCCGAATAGATGTTTTGAGACGAAAAGAAGAAATTTTATTTTTCTATGAATAGTACCAGTATCGTGAATAGTGTTAGTATCGTGAATAGTCTTAAATATCGTGAATAGTAACTCAGACACCAAAAGATAGAAATTCCACAAAAACATCTTCACGCTTCATGAATAATAGACTTTCGTGAATAGTAACTCGTGAATAGTAACTCATGAATAGTAACCCATGAATAGTAACCCCGATGAAAAAGTTCCAAATTTGATAAAAACTTCAGATCAACATTTCAAATAATGATATTGAAGAAATAATATCATTACGAAAAAAAATAATACCCTTACCTCGAAAGACAAGATTTAGTTGAAACACCTGATATAGGCTATGACTTGAACTTGCACCGAGTATAGCAATACTCAAAGTATACTCAAAATACTCACAAGAATACGCTTCGATAATATAGAGAGAAAACTTGATTTAAATGTGATTTTCAATTCTAACCTAAGCACCCTATTTATAGGAAATTGCTTAGAACAACACCAAAGCGTAAAATTGAATATAATAATATTATATATAAACAAAATTCATACGCCCACATCTTGAATCTGAATTCAGCCACCATGCACATGTTAAATGAGTTTCAAAATTGGAAAAAACGTTTTGTAATTAAAATATTTTAAACTTCCAAAATCAATTATTTGAACTTGAACTTCAATAATTCACAATAAATAGGTCTTTTATCGAAAAATTCGAATCTCGCGATTTTTTATAGGAAATTCAATTCTATACAACTTTGCGAGAAGAAAGTTTTCCAAATTCCAAATGTAAATTGGTAGAAATCCTCAAACGAGGCGATTTTACAGTATAATCAATTTTCAATCAAGAAATGGGGTCCACCGACACACAAAACATGTGTTAATCATTTATTGCAACAAAATACTCTTCCTCCTCGTATACTCATATATCCCACATTCGTTGTAAAAATATCACCGATTAATATATTATTAAAATAATATATTTAAATGAATTATTTTATCGTAAAAAGATAAAATATTAATTTTCAACAATTGTCATTTTAAAATTTTTCTCCATCTATATCCACATAAAATCAATATTTTCCTCATCATATGAATCAATAATTAATTATTCACAAATAATATTACGAAATCACAATATTGACAACCGTGCGGTTCAGGAAAGAGGGGCTTTCAATAAGAATTTCTTCTTCTTGCGCCTTGATTAGGTGACCAAACCTCTCCTTAGATGTAACTTTCTAGACATTGCCAATAATGTTATCTAATAATATTATTCGGATAATATGAATTATTGCTTCGATAATGAAAAATACCCGTAATGACAATTATTGAAACAACAACGAATATAAAATATCAACGCAAAGAAATTATTAACTCAATAAAATACTCGAATATAATTAATTACCGTAACCATTATTGAGTAGTGCCTTCTTCGTAAGAATCAATAATTGGTGCAATACTGGTATTATCTTGTTCAACAACGCGTATTAGTGTGTTTTAATCACCGGGTATTCCAACAAGTATTAATTGGTAACAACTACTGCTTATTTAAAACAACTTATATTTGTCGTTTTCTTCATCCAATCGCTTTCCGTTATGGGGCCCACACATGGTCTGCTAGATCGCATTTAATATTCCCGACAGATGACGAATATTCCACGACCAAACGAATATTCCCCGACGATAATGAATATTTTATAACCACTTGCTTAATTTGAAATATTTGCATATTTAACCCTTAACTATCTACATTAATCAAATCAACCCTTACTATTTCAAATAATAAATAAAGGAAATTCCTTTTATTTAAAAAATTTCGGGGTCTTACAACCTCCTCCTTATGAAATTTCGTCCTCGAAATTGACGTGCGTACTGTGTGTTTTGAAAAGGTGAGGATACCTCGCTTTCATTTCCGTTTCCAACTCCTGTGTCATTTCTCTATAGCATGATTCCTCCACAAAACTTTAACTTGTGGTATGACCTTTCTTGGCGTAGGACATGCTCCTTCCTATCCAAGATCTTGACAGTACCTCCTCATACGTTAAGTCTTCACTATCTCGTCCGGGTTCTAACTCAATAACGTGGTTGGGTCTTTCACATATTTACTGAAGTACAGATATGTGAAACACATTATGAACACGAGACATACTTTTGAGGTAACGCAAGTCTATAGGCTACATTTCCTACTTCGGTCAAGAATTTGAAATGGACCAATAAATCGTGGATATAGCTTTCCTCTCTTCCCAAATCTTGTAACTCCTTCCATGGAGCAACTCGCAACAATACATGATCCCCACATTAAATTCCACGTCCTTTCGATGAAGATCCGTATAACTCTTTTGTCGATCTTGTGCCGCTTTGTATACGTTGTCGAATCATTTGGATCTTTTCGGTGATCATACGTCTTAACTTCGGGTCCCAACAATGTTGCTTCACCCACCTCATCCCAACATATTGGAGAACGACATTTTCGTCCATATAATGCTTCGAATGGAACCATGCCTATATTTGTTTAATAACTATTGTTGTATGAGAATTCCACCAATGGCAAATACTTATCCCAACTACCCTTGAAGTCTAGGACACAGAGTCTTAATAGATCTTCAAGAGTTTGAATAGTCCTCTCTGATTGTCCGTCCGTTTGGGGATGGTATGCCGAACTAAATCGCAAATCCGTGCCCATAGCTTTTTGCAAGCTAACCCAAAATCTTGAAGTGAATCTTGGGTCACGATCCAAAACTATGGATACAGGCATGCCATGCAACCTCACAATCTCATTCACGTACATACTAGCAAGACGTTCAAGGGAATAAGTCTCCCGTATCGGTAAGAAATGAGCAGACTTGGTTAATCTATCAACAATAACCCAAATAGCATTGATGCCTTGAGAAACCGTAGGAAGACCCGTAACGAAATCCATAGTAATGTGTTCCCACTTCCATTCCGGAATCTCAAGTGGTTGCAACGGACCCTTAGGTACAAGATGCTCCGCCTTTACACGTTGGCAAGTTAAACACATCGAGATAAACTTTGCAATCTCTCTCTTCATATTGTTCCACCAAAATGTATGTCGAAGATCATGATACATTTTAGTACTTCCAGGATGGATTGCAAATGGCGTATTGTGTGCCTCCATCATAATCTTGTACTTCAAATCAGAGTCGTTAGGAACACAAAGTCTAGAGTGGACTCGAAGTATTCCTTCTTCATCAATTCTAAGCTTCGGAATAGCTCCTTCTTGTACTTTTTTCTTCATACGCATCGACTTTCAAGGGTGGGTGGCTCGAGCAACCTTAACTTTTCTATTAAAGTTGGTTCTATCGTATACTTGACATCATCGCTTTTCGTTCCGCATATATGATCTTCTACTCACCGCGTCGGCTACCACGTTAAACTTTTCGGGATGGCATGATCGAACATGTCTTTGAAATGAGTCTCCTCTTGAGTTCTTGAAGCTCTTCCCACATTCCTTGCTCCATTCGAATTTTGTATCTCTACGAGTCAATTTGCGTTAATGGAATAGCGATTCGAGAATATCCTTCAACGAATCTCCGATAATAACCAACTAAGCTTAGAAAAGCTACGTCTTTCGATAATCGACTTAGGTTGCTCTCAACTGTGACTCATATCCCAATCTTGGATAAAGACGTCACAATGACACCTATCGATTTACTATCGCATCGAATATGACGTCCCCTACGGAGAGTGCGGCTTAGTGAATTCCACAAAGGAAGTCACAAGATAAAGGCTCGGTACCAAATTCTATAGTTGAATTTTAACTCACGAAGTTCAATAGAGCCATTCGATATGAGATTTTTAGAAATGAGTTTTGTCTGGGGTTCAAAGTCGATACAAAATTTAATATCGAGCTTTGGGAGTAAGCCAAGAAATTCTTCAGAAATACATCGGGAAAAATCAATAACAACAGAATATTATTCAAATCGACGTGTCTTTATTCAAATCCATAACATGGACTAAGAAAACTTGACATCCGTAATAAACGAATGACTTCATGGCTTGATATGAAAATGTTTGACTACAATGGTTTGATTGCTTGAATTGAATAACGAGGTTGCTTAGGAATATGAAAACTAACAACCTTACAAAAAAGCAATCAATTTGGCATGATGAGTAGTTAACCTTAAAATCACATCAAAAGCAAATATCTCTCGTAGAAATAAGGTTAACGGTAATGTGATAGTGCCAACTTGAATCAAGCAAGATTTTTAAACAACGGATGTAATGAAAGTTTCTCCTAATGGAGTCTCCACAGATAGGTCAAAGTTTAATTTCTCCGTAGTCAAGTTCAAACGTTGAGCGCAAGTAAGAGAGATAAAAAGAATGGGTAGAACCAATATCTAGTAAGGTATATACTTAAGAATTTATAATTAACTAACCCGCTAACTTCGTTCGGGTTCCTCGCATTTTGACCGATCCACAACAAACGCTCTTCCCTAATCGTTGACTTTGACTTTTCTCGGGACGATCTTTTTGAGTCACCGATCCCCATTGAACTAGGTTTCACCTTCGTACAATCTCGAGCGATATGTCCTTCCTTTCCACAATTATAGCATACCTTGAACTGTTGTGGGCGGTTTGACCGATATGTCCCTCTTTTCCGCATTTGTAGCGTATGACCGGTGGTCGATTCTCCTCCCTTAGAACCGATTCTTCGCAAGACTGCCATCTTCACATAATTATCATTAAATCTCCTCTTTTAAAATCTCCTCCTCGACTCACTTCTTCTATTTTCATGGCCATGATTACCACCAGTGGTGGTTACCATTTTGTCCGTCTGTTTCTTTTCCGCCGGGTTATCATTATTACATTGATCGCTATCTCGATACGATCCTGGTTGTGGTCCTCGGTTGACCGTACTCGTTATCTCGCTCTAATAATTGAGCCTGCTTACAACATCTGAATAAAGAGAAAATTTATGAGAAATGAGATCTTGACGTATCTGCCGTTTCAAACCTCTCAGAAACATCCGCGTCATACGTTCCTCATTCTCCACCAAATGAGGTGCAAACCTGGATAACTCCGCGAACTTCGCCTCGTACTGGGACACCGTCATGTTATTCTGCTCTAGTCTAATAAACTCCACTTCCTTCATATGACGAATACTTTCAGGGAAGTACTTGTCATTGAACTGTTTCTGAAACATCTCCCATGACATGCTGAGTGCAGCTGGATGGGTACGCTTCACAGATTCCCACCAGTAATCTGCCTCGCCACGGAACATAAAGGTGGCGAATGGAACTTTCTGTTCCTCCGTGCATCCCAAGACATCGAATATCTTGGTAATTTGTTTGACCCACGCCTCACCTTTAATCGGATCCGCTTTCCCCACACTACGGTGGTCCCAACTCTTTGAACCGCTTGGTGTGACCACCCGTGAATTGCTATCATTTCCTCCCAGATTTTGAACACGAGTCTCCTCGTCTGCGATTTTGCATGAACTCAAAAAGCTTCTAAACATCCTTCGTTCATCATCCGCTCGGTGGGTGTTGTTCACGGGAGGAACATTGCCACTGTTGCACGTTCTCCTCGTTGGTAAGTACAGGGCATCTCCACGGTCTCATTTACTCCATCATTAATATTCTCGATCGACATTCTCAACATCATCATAAAACAAGGGTTAATTAAGGAAATCAATATATCACTTAATATCCCTATATACCGAACTAACTAACAAATAAGCTTGGGTAGGACACACTAGCGAAGGATTTACTCGTCTCTCTCCTCCTAGTTCTATTCCCCGATCTCCGCCAGAGATCATATCCCTAAGCTCGATACCATTTGTGGCGCCCCCCAAAATAGGTATACTCAACACCCATTCTCGAGTGCCAAATACATGGTACAAAAAGCAAACTACAACTTCAATAATACAAATGTCGTGTGAAATACGACAATATATATATTAATGAGTTTAAATATAATATTGTCTTCTAGACAATATCCACATGCAAATAAATCCCCATCATAATTATTGATTCATTATTTTACAAAAATGGTGAGGACTACTAAACAACTCTCTACTAAACCTTCATTCCATACCCACGAGCTAGTACTCGCTACATTCTCGCCTCCCGAGAAGAAAAATGGAACAACAAGGAAAAGGGTGAGCTCAACTAGCTCGAAGAAAGAATATTATGACTAAGATAATATACAACAAATTATCGTTAGTCTTCAACAGGAAAATATAATAGAATACAATAGACAACAAATTTTAAATCAATATTCGCAGCTGAAATAATAATTCATTAGAAGAGTTAAGTAGAGAATGCAAACTACTATCTTCTATGTATGAATTTAAAAGTTCATCGCTCATCTTTTATCCTCAGAACATCAATCAATATACATCCGGAATCAAATATTCATCTTTGCACTACTGAGGCCAAAGATATTCATCACCGGTCATGTTCATTTAAACACTGTTCATCTTTGCACTACTTACGAAAGATATTCTTGAAAATCATTCATCTTTGCACTACAGGCCAAAGATATTCTTAAGAAATCATTCATCTTTGCACTACTGGTGCCAAAGATATTCCATAATATCATCATTTAAGACCGAGGATGATGAAAAATATTTTTTTTAAAAGAAACGAATCCAAAGAAACAAAATGACAAGGATTAAGGATTAAGGATTCGTACTTGGTTTTATCCACGTCCAAAATACCTCAAAAATAATCATAGTGGTATAAAATTCAAGAATGATCAAAACATGGATACAATCGAGTTAGTATCCGTAATAGATGTTTTAGACGAAAAGAAGAAATTTTATTTTTCTATGAATAGTACCGTATACGTGAATAGTCAGATCGTATCGAATGAATAAGTCAATAATCGTGAATAAAGAATCTCAGACACCAAAAGATAGAAATTCCACAAAAACATCTTCACGCTTATTGAATAGTACTCGTGAATAGTAACTCATGAATAGTAACCCATGAATAGTAACCCCGACATGAAAAAGTTCCAAATTTGATAAAACTTCAGATCAACATTTCAAAGATAATGATATTGAAGAAATAATATCATTACGAAAAAAAAATAATACCCTTACCTCGAAAAGACAAAGATTTAGTTTGAAACAGGATATAGGCTATGACTTGAACTTGCACCGTATAGCAATACTCAAAGTATACTCAAAATACTCACAAGAATACGCCGATAATATAGAGAGAAAACTTGAGTTTACGGTGTGATTTTCAATTCTAACCTAAGCACCCTATTTATAGAAATTGCTTAGAACACCAAAAGCGTAAAATTGAATATAATAATATTATATATAAACAAAATTCATACGCCCACATCTTGAATCTGAATTCAGCCACCATGCACATGTTAAATGAGTTTCAAAATTGGAAAAAACGTTTTGTAATTAAAAATATTTTAAACTTCCAAAATCAATTATTTGAACTTGAACTTCAATAATTCACAATAAATAGGTCTTTTATCGGAAAATTGAATCTCGCGATTTTTTATAGGAAATTCAATTCTATACAACTTTGAAGAAAGTTTTCCAAATTCCAAAATGCGAAATTGGTCAAATCCTCAAACAGAAGCGATTTTACGTGCTATAATCAATTTTCGATCGAAGAAATGGGGTCCACCGACACACAAAACATGTGTTAATCATTTATTGCAACAAAAATACTCTTCCTCCTCGTATACTCATATATCCCACATTCGTTGTAAAAATATCACAATTAATATATTATTAAAATAATATATTTAAATGAATTATTTTATCGTAAAAAAGATAAAATATTAATTTTCAACAATTGTCATTTTAAAATTTTTCTCCATCTATATCCACATAAAATCAATATTTTCCTCATCATATGAATCAATAATTAATTATTCACAAATAATATTACGAGAATCACAATATTGACAACCGAGGCGGTTCCTCAGAAAGAGGGGCTTTCGAATAAGAATTTCTTCTTCTACGGGCGCCAATTAGGTGACCAAACCTCTCCTTGAGATGTAACTTTCTAGACATTGCCAATAATGTTATCTAATAATATTATTCAGATAATATGAATTATTGCTTCGATAATGAAAAATCTTGTGTAATGACAATTATTGAAACAACGAAAGAATATAAAATATCAACGCAAACAATTATTAACTCAATAAAATCTTGAATAAGAATTA
This sequence comes from Panax quinquefolius, assembly GCA_020205615.1. NCBI lineage: Eukaryota > Viridiplantae > Streptophyta > Magnoliopsida > Apiales > Araliaceae > Panax > Panax quinquefolius. Next base: position 34,637,187 of record CM035168.1, read on the forward strand.
CGTAAACCATTATTGAGTAGTGCCTTCTTCGTAAGAATCAATAATTGGTGCAATACTGGTATCTACTTGTTCAACAACGCGTATTAGTGTGTTTTAACCACCGGGTATTCCAACGATATTAACGGTAACAACTACGCCAGTTATTTAAAAACAACTTATATTTGTCGTTTTCTTCATCCGATCGCTTTCATGGGGCCCACACATGGTTTTGCCAGTCATTTAAATATTCCCAGAAGCGATCGAATATTCCACGACCAAACGAATATTCCCCGACGATAATGAATATTTTATAACCACTTGCTTAATTTGAAATATTTGCATATTTAACCCTTAACTATCCACATTAATCAAATCAACCCTTACTATTTCGAAATAATAAATAAAGAAAATTCCTTTTTATTTAAAAATTTCGGGGTCTTACACAAACCGTCATAACTTACGGGCACGGGGAGTGATCAGCCCGTTATGCCCTGTATTGATCAATACTACATGCAAGAACGATATTATTGTTCACTTTGTCCGCCTTGGGCGCATAAAAGTTTTCCCTTGATCGAGATGTTCATACTTAATCTGGAATCCGAACTAAAACAATTTGATTGGATACAAAAAGGTTTTATCATATTCAACAATATTTCTAAATCTGTGTCTAGTTGGTCAAATAGCTTAGACGACTTTTTCTTAACGTATACATACTGGGGATCAATAGGTATATATATATATATGTATGTATGTATCAACATGTGATTAAATACAATGATTATCCAAGTGGGGACACTTGTATAATCACATATAGAAATTAACGAACAGAATATATGTATCTGATTTACCATATAGTATCATGTTGATAAACAATGATCGGATATAACATATATAACAATAGGGTTAATAATCTGATACAATAATAATATAATTCTGAAACTTCTTACTCATGTCCATTGCATAAAGAAAATGCAAAGGCAGGATACTTGTCTGGTCTGCTGCTTACACAACTTAGTTCTATCCTTAATTCAACGACCTATCATTTATAAGATTGTTCTATTGATTAGAATAACATATCATAACGCATTACACTGTCATTTACAGTTAATACATAGCCTAATCACATTGTCACATATTTATATCAGTCATTAAGTCATAAATAAACACTTATACAGTCAAACTATATAGGTTCGAATCAAATTCGGTAGCATTTTGGTTTACCGACGGCTTTATCGGGTAATTTCTGAGTTTAAAACTCTAATCTGTATCTTAAACATTATTCTAGATAATTAAATATCAATCATATTATTTATAAATGACTTATAATAATTTATAATTAATTATTATAATTTATCATAATTTTTCAAACTCTAGAATCATTATTAAATGATTTAAATATTAAATAATTCTATTATCATTAATATTTAAATAATATTAAAGTATTAATGCAACCCTTACCAAAATATCAAAGTTATTTAATAATAACTCAAAATATTTTTAAAGTACTAATATTATCCTTAAATGATTTTTAAAACATTTAAAATCATTTCTAAATAATTACCATTAATATTTAAATATTAATGCTTTATCTATCAAAATATTAAAAGTCATTAATTATAACTTAAAATATTTTTAATTCAATTATATCCTTTTAAATGATTTTAAATTAATAAAACCATTTTAAAACTATTTATTTAATATTATTATTAAACAATTCTAGTATCAATAATATTAAATAATTAATGAAATTTATCTTAAAATATTAAAAGTTATATTTTATAACTTAGAATATCTTTAAACTCTTCATTTCCATTTAAAATGATTTTTATAATATTAAAATCATTTTTAAACTAATTTATTTAATATAATTATTAAATAAATCTAATATCATTAATATTTAATAATTAATGAAATTTACATTAAAATATTGAAAGTTACATCTTATAACTTAAAATATTATTAAATACCTTATAATAAATTCATTTTAATTAATTTATTTAATGCATTTATTAAATTAATTTAATATCAATAATATTCAAATAATTTCTAATATTTATGAAAAATATGTCAAATTATTAAAAGTTACTTTTTATAACTTAAACTAATTTTTAAAACTGATTTTGAAATTTTTAGAATTTATTTACTATTTTTAAATGATTTTTAGAAATTAATATAATTAAAATTAATAAGTCTGTCACTATAGCCTTTAGCGATAGTAAGTGTCGCCTTAGGTGTTCTTGAGGCTTAAGAACACTGACAGTTAGTGATGAAGGTGTCATGTTTGACCACCTCTTATTCTCTGTATAAACATGATCTGAGCTAACTAAGACACTGACATTGTAGTATTGTTGTAACACTACAAGATCCAACTATCATCTAAGTCATAACACATTACAACAAGGAGATCTAGCCCATCAAACTTCTTTGTCGAGCTTCACAGGGTTTACGGGTTACCGAAACCCGATCGACTTCAGTAGGCAATTTGAGGCTTAATTTTCTTCAAGTTCATTAATTGTTAAAACGTTACTAATGGTTCGGGGGTTGTAGTGCTCATGTCGAGTACACATATCATTCATCGTTAGTCAAACAACATCGATTCATAAGATATTACACTCGAAAACCTTATCGAGACAACGTTCATCGATTTTACGGGTTACCTAGAAAAGCGAATTAAATCTTTCGCCCAGTTGGTTTGACCAACCACCACTCTCAACAAAGTGATGATTTGAGTGATAGAAAGTCATGGTTATAGAGTCAATACTACAGGCTACAAACTGGTTACACTAACATCAACAAAAAGCTTAACATCTGATAGATCAATGCTTTTAAAAATCCTGTTAGATCTTTGCGTAAGGCTTTCTGGGTTACCTGAATTAGTGCAGTCATGCCCGTCAATGGGTTTTATTGATTATAACTTCAAACCTACAACAGATCTGACTCTAAATCAAGTTCTATATCAAAGCTAGCATAACATACTACAAGATCAAACACTTAAACAAAAACAAAACATAACAGGCTAAGATTTACAGGGCCTGACATTCGGTTGTCAGACTCAATTTAAAAAAAATTCCAGAATTTTGAAAACACCAATTTTGAGCTTTTAAATGTTATGGATTCACTAAATACCAATGAAAGTAGTATGCACACAAGCCAATTATGTTTGATGATAAAGCATATACTTTGTAACAATCTTATTCATTTATTAATAAAAGTATTAATTTATTAAAGGTTTTAATTATCTACACGATCTTTGTTTTAAAATATGTGATAAACCCATAGTTTTAAGCAATGCTTTTAGAATAATGATGATGATCATTCTAATGAGATCTAAATTCTTAGAAAGCTTAAAACTAAAATAGTTTCCAATCATTGGATTACTAAATTGGGGATTAGTGAATCCGGATAGATTGGTACATCGTTGCTTTCGCTTTCATTGGATGAGGATGATTGATCTCATGATCATTTGTGTGGAGACACTAAAGCAAGTATGTAGGTGCTTATTAGAGAATAAGTTCACTTTGAGCGTGGGCTCGCTAAGGAATACCTAATGGAGTTTTACTTGCTGTCAATAGGAATTCTGTAGTGATAGTAGTACAAGTAATCCTTGGACTTGAGATCATCATAGTATCTTGTGTATGATGAGTTATACTTTGACTTATTCCTTAAGACCCTTAGGGTATATCAAAGGGTATGCTTGGGTATAATAAGTTGTACATGGAGATAATGTATGATCAATAAAGAATCTACCACTTCTAATAAAAGAAGAAATGTCCTATGTGATTCGATAAATGACAACCCAAAGTGAGTCCTTGGCGGCGGCGAATGAAATTAGAAAGGAGTTTCTAATTTGCATTATTTGGAGTTGTGCATTTAAGGATCGAAATACATATAATTAAATAAAATAAGACTTGACAAAAATTCCATGTCTTATATTTAATTGGGACATTGTATGGTGGAAGGATTGAATTATGCGGTAACTATTTACTCAAAGGTTCTTTTATGATTAATGTTGAAATCTATATTATCTGGAAAGTCGTTGATCATTAGGAGAACTTATCCCTATCAGAGAATAAATATTATTTATTTAAATAAATTAATTGTTTAATTTATTTATTTAAATAAGATTAAATTGTTCTAATTGATTTATTCACAACTTAGGTTTAATATGGAGAACCTAAAGGGTCACACCATAAAAGGAAGAATAATTATTTAAGAAGTTAATGGCATAATCGTAATAATATATTATGTATATTTAATTTAATCTATGGTGATAGAATAAATTAAATAGCTTAATATTTATTATTTAATATTTTAGAAATATTAAATATAAATTAATAAAAGGAGTCTTATTAATATTATTACAATTATTATTATTTTAATTTCTAAAAGAGTTTAGGAATTAATTTAATATAAGTACTCTCATTTATTCCTAATTGGATTAGGAAGGAAAATTAGTTAAAAGAGTTTAATTAATTATCCCTAATAAGATTAGGGAGCTTAATTAATTAAAAGAATTTAATTAATTAAATAAATCCCAATTCCTTAATTGTTAAGGTGGGTTGCCCACATCTATAAATAAGAGGAGTCTTATTATGGTTGAGGGGGTTGTTGACTTTTACAACATACGTAATAATTCCAATTTGTTGGAGAGTACGCCCTTTCTATAGAGATAGAAAACTAGGGTTGAGCCAATACCCTTTCTTCTTGAATTCTTATTATTCCTTGGTGGATCACCTCTAGAGGCCATACACTTGGGTGGCTAACGTTGATCAAAGGAAGGAACCAAACCCGGTGGATTCAAGTTGAACGCGAAAAGGATTGGAGGTGAACTTGTACCTGAGGAAGCTCGATCTTCAAGGGTATGATTTTATTATCTTTTCGTTTAATTAATAATTATGTATAAAGGGTGATCCGGGTATATGGTTTGTAAAATTTTAAACTCTGATTTTTACACGCTTCCGCACTTTTATGCAATTTGATTGCGTTCTTGAATATTACAAACCTATCAGTGGCATCAGAGCCAAACCTTTATGCAAATTATTAATTGTTCAAATTTGATATGTATATTGATATGTGTTTAGAACAATTTAATTGGGCATAAATTTTGTTGTATAAAATTTATTTAAAAAAAAAAAAAACGTCAATTTGGCGATTTTTTTTTTCTGATTCCGTGTTACCTTAATCATTCTATGGCTAATATGGCATCGCGAATATTTTTTTTTAGTAGGAAGGTACGGTTTCCATGTTTTCTTGATTAAAGGGGCAACCAAAGTTTATATATTATATTATATATATTCGGTTATTATATATATATATATATTGGTTATTATATTATATATATATATATATAATAGTTATATATATATATACTATATATATATATATATATATTATTCTTACTTATTTTATAATTAAAATAAAAGTTTATTTTAATTTTAAAATAAAAGGTTTATTTTAATATTAAAATAAAAGGTTTATTTTAATTTTAAAATTAGATTTCATGCTAACTAATTAGAGTTGGAATTGGATTCCATGATAACTAATTGGAGTTGAAATTGGATTATATTTTTCCTTAAATAAAGGAGTTTATTTAGATATGAAATAAGATTTCATATTATTCAAAATAAAAGAGTTTATTTGTGAATAGGAAAGAGAATCCTAATTTCCTTAAATAAAGGAGTTTATTTAGATATGAAATAAGATTTCATATTATTCAAAATAAAATAGTTTATTTGTGAATAGGAAAGAGAATCCTAATTTCCTTAAATAAAGGAGTTTATTTAGATATGAAATATGATTTCATATTATTCAAAATAAAGGAGTTTATTTATGAATAGGAAAGAGAATCATGTTTCCTTTAATAAAGGAGTTTATTTTTTTTTTATGGAATTGGATTCCATAATTAATTAAAATAAAGGAGTTTATTTTGATTAAAGATTTTGATTAAAATAAAATAGTTTATTTTATTCAAAATTGGATAAATTAAAATAAAATAGTTTTATTTTGATTTAAATTTGGATTTAAATAAAGGAGTTTTTTTTATTCAAAAATAGATTTTATACTAACTAAATTTGCCCATTAAATGATATCAATATATATATTAAATGTTTATTATTCATAAGATGAATGTTATTTATTGATGCATATGGTGATGTGTATGATAATAAATGGGATTGATTATGGACTATTGACCAATATGATTGGATTTTATTTTAGTTGGATGCATGAATGTATGAGTTTTATTAAATGGGGTCTGCGTACCTCGTCTTCTCTAATTTTTCTTAATGTAAATTCTATTCCCTCCTATGTACTTCCCTTATTTCCTGATCAAGGTTTCTATTTATTTTAAATAGTTTTGTAATAGGAATAGTTAGAATTAATTTTGAAAATTGGAGATCAAGGAGCAAGGAGCTTGAAGACCCGTTTTGTAATGGAACTTAGGGTTTAAATGTAATAGTTATATTTAAATATTATTTCTTGCACCCCTAGGGTTTGACCTTTTGGTTCACTTGGTGGCTCTAGTGAACCAAACTAGAATAAAAGTCCATAATCAATTCGGGTAGAATATAGTATTCTATATGTGCATGCTTATAATATATATATATTATATATTATGCAAACATGCTTCGCATGTTCATTAATATGACGCGTATTTTATATATATATGTTAAATGCAAGCTTATAAACAAAATGAGACAAATTAATAACAAACCCCTCAATTTTTATATTAAGTCCTAAGCGTTCAAATATATTTGGAATATCGAACGTCGCCTTCTAGCATGATAAAATTAATAGAGTATTAAATATTTAATATGAGTTTGTTGTGTCACCACAAGGCAAGTATTAAGTATTTAAGATGTTAATTTATCACATTTGATGCTTATAAAGAAAATTGAACAATATTGTTTTGTTGTGTCACCACAAGGATGATATTTTTCTTTTTTGAATATATGGAGTGCTAGGTCGGACTTAACTTGGATAATTTTGATTCGGATGTGCCACCACTTGATCAAAATAATCTAAGAGGCAAAAGAAAAGGAGTTGCATAGTTGATATAATTGACAAAAGTTGTCTACCTATTTATTTATATATAGTTTGTTGTGTCACCACAAGGCTATATACATTTGAAATGGGATCCTTATTCTCACTAGCAGATCTTTAATTAGATTTTGCCGAACTATATATATTGAGGGTAATATAGTTTGAAGAAAATAGTGGGAGATACCAATTTAAAACAAGACCTAATTTATTTTGGTAATTAATAAAAGAATGTATGTTAAAATGTTGTTAATTACAAATTCATTTACAGAATTTTACAATGCCTAAAATTACTATCACTGCGAAGCATATTAGATGCTAAATTAACCGAATCAAATTAAACGGATTGGTTAAGGAATTTGAGAATAGTTCTCATAAATGAAAAGTTATCTTATGTCCTTATAAATACTATCCTGCAATGATGGTTGCGAATAATGCCTCTGAGGAAGACATTGCTACTTTTAGAAAGTGGCAAGATGATGCACGATTGGCTCAATGCATCATGCTCGCATCTATGAGTAACGAGCTTGGTGTCGGCATGAAACTATGGATGCTTCTACTATATTCCCGCACATCAAGTAGTTGATGGTGAGGAAAGTAGGGGCGATAGATATCGAGATATCTAAGGAGCTCTTCCGATCTAGAATAACAGGTGACACTACAAAGATGCATATAAAAGTCCTTAACATTATCAATTTGATTGATCAATTAGGACAACGAGTTTTGTCATGGATGGAGAGTTGAGCCAAGATTTGATCTTGCACTCACTCCGGACTCCTTTCACAATTGTTGTGAATTTTCATATGAACAAGCTAGATATCGACCTTCAACATTTGTTTAACATATTGAAAAATGTTGTGAGTCACTTTCCAACCAGGAAAGACCATGTCTTACTGGTAGGGGCCAAAGGATCTTCTGAAAAGAAGAAAGATTCAAAGAAGGTAAATAGAAAGGCAAAATAAAGGATAATAAGAACAAAACAAAAGTGGATAACAAAGGAGTTTGCTTCCACTGCAATAAGCCTAGACACGGGAAAGAAACTGCAAGAAGCATCTTGCAGAGGCTAACCAAAGAAGCTTAGTGAAGTTTCGGTTATAAATACAAATTTGTTCATGATTTAAAATAAATTTTTCTTTAAGTCAAGGTTCTACTTGGGTATTGGATACTGACTTGGTTATCATAAATATAGATTTATGAAGGGACCAAGCAGAAGTAGAAAGTTAAACAAAGTTAAGTAATCCTATGTGTGGAAAATGAAGCAAATGTTGCTGCATTAGCTATAGAAACTTATAGTTTAGCATCGCTACTACGCAAAATCTATTAAGTCGATAAGTTGTTATTGTATTCCAATTCTTGTTAGAAACATTATTTCCATTTTATTGTTGACAATAAAATTTTTGGTATTATAATTAAGAACAATTGTTGTTCTATTTATAATAATAATGTTTTGTATAGAATGGAATATTACTTAATAAATTTTGTATACTTGACTTACATGAAAATAATTTTGCATATTGAACAAATTAGTATAAGAAAAGGAGATGATCATTCAAAGAGTTGAATGTGTGTATTTGTTTGAATACAAGTGTGTGAATTATTTGAAAGGTTCAAAGAATTCAAAAGTGAAACAAATTGGCAAAATATTAGGATTCTTTGATCGGATCAAGGAATAAATACTTGTGCAATAAGTTTCTAGATCATCTCAAATGGTTTTCTCATAATGGACACATCCTGATACGCAATAATTGATTGATGTATCTGAATGAAAAATCGTACCTTGTTGGACATGGTGCGGTCCATAATGATTTCTGAGACATTTCGGTATCCTTACGGGATAATGTCCTAGAAATGGTGCATATCTCTACAAAAAGGTAACCTCAAAATCCATTTTCAAGACTCCATAAAAGTTATGGACAGGGAGGATTCCTAATCTTAAGTATGTTAAGATAAGGGGTTGTCCAACTTATGTGAAAAGGTTTCAAAGGATAAGCTTGGGACAAGATTTGACAAGTACAATTTGTGGGACATCCTAAAGTAAGTTTAGGGTATATGTTCTATAATCCTACTTAGCAAAAGGTGTTTGTTGCAAAACACGCTGCCTTCTAAGATAAATGTGTTTATTATTGAAGGGGCTAGTGGGAGGATAATAGATCTTGAAGAGTTCAAGAACCACAAAATATCTAAGTCGAATAAGAGGAACACAGTAGATAGACTGTTGTACCACAAAATAAATAAATCGGAATAGTCTTAAGAAGATATCTAGGAGGTATGGATTCATCATGGATGATGATGATGAGGTACACATCATAGAAGATGATGATCCATTTACATCTGATGAGGTAAGAGTTCTAGTGTACAAAAGGGACGATTGGGGCCGCCGTGAAATTTCTAGTATTATATGTTGATATACTACGGATGAAGAATAACATACCAATGCTACAATCAAGAAAGATAAAGTTGTCTAAACATTCCTCCACGAATGATTTGGGAAGAGTATCTTAATTGGGGATAAAATCTATATAGATAGATTTAAAAGGATGCTCAACTTAACCCAATGAACGTATATTCATTTGATGCTAAAGTCGTTTAGCATGGCAAACTCCAAGAGATGTCTCATGTTGATGAGCTATGGGTGTGTATTTCTCTTTATAGTCCCCACAGACTCTCGAAAAGAGAGATCGCATGAGTGACAATCATGTATGCAATGAAATATACAAGACACGATGTTGATCGGTCATATTATGGAGAAGTTCACTATGAGTCGGTGAAAAACATCTTAAAGTGCTTAACCCAAGCACTAAGGATGTGATCATATTCATGGTGGGTCTAAATTAAAACTAGAGGGCTTAATGACTCAAGTTTTTTCGAGACGGAACCAAGATGACGAGAAAAATCCACTTTAGGTAAAGCGTTATCTTGAAACGGTGGTGCGATTGAATTGGAAAGGTTCCAAACAAAGAAAAGAGTTCTTTGGTTTAGTGATAAAGACAAAGTAAATAGCTATAAATGAAGCTGCAAGTTGATTATTTGGATTAAAAGTTCATTACAGAACTAGGAATAGTTCCTAAGTCTCATCTTGGATCTAAACATGTGTTGTGTCACTTTCATTTGATTATAAGAATCATTGAAAGATGGAAAATCACTATAGAGATGGTGGACTCTCAAGAACAACATTACATATCCATTAACTAAAGCTTATCCAACAGCAGGATAATCGTCACTTAGAGAAGAAGAGTATAAGATACAATGACGATTGGCTTTAGTGCAAGTGGGAGATTGAAAGTAGTATGCACACAAGCCAATCATGTTTGATGGTAAAGCATATACTTTGTAACAATCTTATTCATTTATTAATAAAAAGTATTAATTTATTAAAGGCTTTTAATTATCTACATGATCTTTGTTTTAAAATATGTGATAAACCCATAGTTTTAAGCAATGCTTTTAGAATAATGATGATGATCATTCTAATGAGATCTAAATTCTTAGAAAGCTTAAAACTAAAATAGTTCCCAATCATTGGATTACTAAATTGGGGATTAGTGAATCCGGATAGATTGGTACATCGTTGCTTGCTCATTGGATGAGGATGATTGATCTCATGATCATTTGTGTGGAGACACTAAAGCAAGTATGTAGGTGCTTATTAGAGAATAAGTTCAACTTGAGCGTGGCTCGCTAAGGAATACCTAATGGAGTTTTACTTGCTGTCGATAGGAATTCTCAGTAGTGATAGTAGTCTAAGTAATCCTTGGACTTGAGATCATCATAGTATCTTGTGTATGATGAGTTATACTTTGACTTATTCCTTAAGACCCTTAGGGTATATCAAAGGGTATGCTTGGGTATAATAAGTTGTACATAGAGATAATGTATGATCAATAAAGAATCTACCACTTCTAAAAAAGAAGAGAAATGTCCTATGTGATTAGATAAATGACAACCCAAAGAGTCCTTGGCGAAAGCGTAATGAAATTAGAAAGGAGTTTCTAATTTGCATTATTTGGAGTTGTGCATTTAAGGATCGAAATACATATAATTAAATAAAATAAGACTTGTGATAAGAATTCCATGTCTTATATTTAATTGGGACATTGTATGGTGGAAGGATTGAATTGTCATTTTAACTATTTACTCAAAGGTTCTTTTATGATTAATGTTGAAATCTATATTATCCGGAAAATCGTTGATCGCTAGGGAGGCTTATCCTTATGTAGAATAAATATTATTTATTTAAATAAATTAATTGTTTAATTTATTTATTTAAATAAGATTAGAATTGTTCTAATTGATTTATTCACAACCTATTTAATATGGAGAACCTAAAGGGTCACACCATAAAAAGAAGAATAATTATTTAAGAAGTTAATGGCATAATCGTAATAATATATTATGTATATTTAATTTAATCTATGGTGATAGAATAAATTAAATAGCTTAATATTTATTATTTAATATTTTAGAAATATTAAATATAAATTAATAAGAGGAGTCTTATTAATATTATTACAATTATTATTATTTTAATTTCTAAAAGAGTTTAGGAATTAATTTAATATAAGTACTCTCATTTATTCCTAATTGGATTAGGAAGGAAAATTAGTTAAAAGAGTTTAATTAATTATCCCTAATAAGATTAGGGAGCTTAATTAATTAAAAGAATTTAATTAATTAAATAAATCCCAATTCCTTAATTGTTAAGGTGGGTTGCCCACATCTATAAATAAGAGGAGTCTTATTATGGGTGGAGGGGTTGTTGACTTTTACAACATACGTAATAATTCCAATTTGTTGGAGAGTACGCCCTTTCTATAGAGATAGAAAACTAGGGTTGAGCCAATACCCTTTCTTCTTGAATTCTTATTATTCCTTGGTGGATCACCTCTAGAGGCCATACACTTGGGTGGCTAACGTTGATCAAAGGAAGGAACCAAACCCGGTGGATTCAAGTTGAACGCGAAAAGGATTGGAGGTGAACTTGTACCTGAGGAAGCTCGATCTTCAAGGGTATGATTTTATTCTTTATCTTTTCGTTTAATTAATAATTATGCATAAAGGGTGATCCGGGTATATGGTTTGTAAAATTTTAAACTCTGATTTTTACACGCTTCCGCACTTTTATGCAATTTGATTGCGTTCTTGAATATTACAAACCTAACAACCAACCCATATCAAGGATTAACATAACATATAACATGTTTAAACATAAAACAACAAATCCATCATAGCATACTTGTGACGCCCCCAAAATTAGGTATTCATCACCCATTCTGAGTCGCCAGATACATGGTACAAAATACAAATACAAACTTAATTATACATCTGTCGTGTAACATACGACAATACATAAACTGAGAGTTCTAATAGGAATATTGTCATTTAAACAATATCCATACTCAAGGAGTCCTCATTATATTTATTGTCACACTATTTAACAGAATAGTGAGGACTACTAATGCTATCTTCAGGACCATCACTCTTTTCCCAGACTCGTCGTCCCAAATTATATTCTCATTTCACGAGAGAAAAGGTGAAAGAAAGGGTGAGCTCAACTAGCCCAATGAAAAATATTATAACTAAGATAATGCGAAATAAATTATCAATAGTCTTCAACAATGTTAAACGATAAAATACAATAGACAACCGGTTTAATCTGCGATGAATATCTGCAAACCATTAAAAGAGTCAAGTAGAAAATAAAGTCTACTATCTTTTAGGTTTTAAAAGGTTTTCATCAATTTTTATCACTAAGACTCAGTTTAATGAATAAACCACAATATCTAATCATCCCTGTACCACGGTTAAGGATTTTCATCAAATCATCAATGGTCATGACTATTCCGAACCACCCCTGGTCATAATCATACCAAAAACTATCTATCACTGCATTACAGGCCACTGAGGACTTTTATCACATCATTTATAACAAGCCATGATTATACCGAATGATCCCTGGTCATAATCATACTAAGTTCATCTATGCACGTAAGCCAAAGATAACATAATATAACATGAGGATGATGACAATGACATAATAATTCAATAAAACAAGTTCACGAATTAATTTAGTCAGAACTAATAACGTCCAAATTGTCAACATGATCTTTGCTTTGTAGAGTAAAATTCAAGAATGCTCGAAAAAATATTTTCATGAAAATCTTCGGATGAAGCGCAAATATCAAGGATATTCCACTAAATTCATGGAGTATAGAAGTCAAAATTTTAACTTAACCGAGTATAATAGCGAATGAAATAACAAAAGAAATCACCATGCATGCGGTACTTTGCGAGAGACAGTTATTCCAACGAATAATAAATACGAATAATAAAGATTTTAACCAGTCCTGTAAAACACACGCATGGATATTCCAATAGAATAATAAAGACAGAATAATAAAGACGGAACCAGGTCCGGTGTAAAACACACAGACAAGATATTCCAATAGAATAATAAAGACAGAATAATAAAGATTTTAACCCGAGTCCCAAAGGCGTAAAGCATGAAACGGCATGTTCCAAATCTAATAATAAAATAATAGAAGAATGTCACCAAGTATAGAGGATTCCGTGTCAAAAGTTATTCCAACAGAATAAATAAGAATGGAATAATATAAGGATTTCACCAAGTATAGGGTATTCCGCATATACAGGTCATGTATAGGGTATGCCACTTTTACAGGTTATTCCAACAGAATAATAAAGAATGGAATAATGTAAGTTCGCTTCATGAATAAAAAAATAACACCCCTTACGAAAGTACAACAAATAATATTCCCTACCGAGAAGAACTGAATATTGGAAAAGTGAAGTAGCAAAATACTTTTCTTCTTTCTCTATAGTTTCTCTCTCTAGAGTTTCGAATTAATTCGTAAGAATAATGAAGGAATGAGCTTTCTATTTATAGAAAAACTGAGGGTGGCTCTTGGTCTTAACGAAGGGTCAAAATGACTCTTGGTAATATTGAAGAGACAACTACTATTTCCGAAGGGGTAATTAACCCTTGGAACACTGAAGAGGCAGTTAACTCTTGGTAATATTGAAGGGACAACTATTATTTGCGAAGGGGTAATTACTATTGACGAAGGTAATTACTATTGACGAAGGTAATTACTATTGACAAAGGTAATTACTATTGACGAAGGTAAATACTATTCACAAAGGTAATTACTATTGACGAAGGGACTCTTAGATGATGACATATGGGCCCCCCATAAAATAATCAAACTTACCACAAACGTCTCATAACAGACTCTTTATATACATCAAGGATTGAATAAATATTACCACAAATCATTTTATTTTTAATCAACACATATTTAATCTTTCAACAATTATTAATCATTTATAACTTGTCGTCTCAATTAATAATTTAATACAATAACATATTATCTGAGATGATCTTTGTGACAATAATTGAATCAATAATATAAGAGATATGATCACAACAATTCATTGTAGCAATAATTGAGCATAGGTGAGTGACTTCTCACGTAAGCATCAATAATCAATATCGTGTCTACTATACAACTACGCCAGACATTCTTGTACTTTTACTAAGGGTAGTTCAACGGTTTTGATGGTAACACCTCTGCCGTTATTTTTATAGAAAGATAATTTTGTCGTTTTCTAACTACGACAATACTTCCGTTGTGGGGTCCACCAATGATTTAGTCGTCGTACGAATATTCCCCGACAAAAAGAATATTCCCCGACCAAATGAATATTTTATAACAACTTGCTTACTTTGCAAAATTTATAAATATTACCCACAACTATAACATTATATCAAATTTATTCCATTATATTCAAAAATAATATTTATAGAAAATTCATCTTTATTTATAAAAGCTGGGGTCTTACAATACTAGATCAAATCTTATTGGCTTAGGGTTTACCTCTGAGCTTTGATTTTTGATTCTGACCTTCTGATCTGTTAGTGGTAAATGTGGGGCTTGTTTATGGGACTGAAATGCTCAAACAATTCATGGGTTAGAGAGAGAGAAGCTTGGTGGTGTGTTTGTGAACAATTGGGACAAAATTATGAACTTTCCTCTCTCTCAATCTATACATAATTTGTTGTAAGGACCATGGCTGATCCTGAGGGCAGGTTTTGGATGATTAAAGGCTAGTACTAGACCACATGGCTAGCTAAAGTTGGTCACCAACTAAAGTTATGGCAAGTTTTACAAGTTATCTATTAAATAATGCAAGAAGGGCAATTTGGTCATTTGGTTTTTACTTTTAGTAGCAAGGTTGACAATTCATTCTAACCTTTAGGGTTTGACCCTTAGGGTTTAACCCTAAGGTTTCCTAAGCTCTAATCTAGAATTATGTATTAAAGGCAAAAATGAAAATCTTAGTTTCTAAGAATGTTGATTAGGGTTCCCTAATTACACTAGGTCTCCTAATCACCTAGGATTTGTAAATTAGCCTTTATAATGTACTAATTACCAAAAGCTTGCTAAATTAATAATTAGGGTTTATAACTTAGCAATTAGGGTTCTAATCTAGTAATTAGGATTTCTAAATATTAATTAGGGTTTACCTAATTAACATTAATCATAATAATAGTCATTAATTACATAACACATAACTTAACAAACATTACAGTCATATTTGACTATGTACTATAGTTTATCAGTAATGCTAGGATTTTGTACTGTTTTACTATAACTGATCCACACATTAACATTACACATATATAACACATGTTTATATTACTTGAAATATAAATAAAATTATATTATTATTCTCATTCCTTATTCAAAATCTAGACTTAGGGTTTTGAATTCATATCCATATAACCTTCATAGATACCATTATTAATAATTAACTTAACTAATATAATAAAATACATATCATAATAAACATATCATATATACAATAATTATATTCTCATGGAAATTAAATAATAAATATTTTATTACAAAATTAATTTATTATAAGAATATCATCTATAATGATTAATAATTCTTAAAAGAATTTATTTATACTTATTCATCTAATAAATAATTTTATTTATCACATATATACATATATACTTTACTTTGCACATATTCCCACCCTTATATATATATATATATATATATATATATAAATTATTCGCAAAATTTCTTATTAAAAATATTGGATTATTATATCCACCCTCCCTTATAAGGATTCTGTCCCCAGAATCATCGCTTTAAAACCTTTAGACACTAGGGCATATAGCATACGCAGTCATTTCAAGTAGATCTCGATCAGATTTGATCGAACTAATTTTTAACTACTCAATATACAGCTTATCTATCTAATTCTACGGAAATTTGATTTCTAACAGAACCCAAATTTCTCCTTCAAAATTTCTCTATAACATAATTTACTTATAATTAAGAAAAATCATATATACAAAAATACAATTCATACGAATAATACCTGAAGTCCCATCCCCAGCTGCTACGGTATCCTGAACCGTCATGTTGAAGACTCTTGCGGTTGATTTCATCGAAGTTGGTCCCGTTATTGCCAGTGTTCCACTTCCTTTTCCCGCATTCACACTTCCTATATCCATTCTCCTTTTTGGATAGTCCTTCACCTTATGCTCCATGGATCAACACAGAAAACACCCATTGCTCATCCTAGGATTGGGGCAGTTTGGAGAGACATTGTATATTATTCTAAATTAGATCTTTACCTGTGAATGTGTGATTTTAAGTTATTATTGTATTACCACGAGCACGTGATGAACCAAATTCGAGTGACCAAGTGGCGGACCGAATTTGGGGGCGTCACAAGTTGGTATCAAAGCCGTAGTTATAAACCTTAGGTGCGAGTGTCCTTAAATTATAACTCAGGAGAACTTAGAAGTTAGAAAGGAGATAAAACTCATGTAGAGTCTTCCTTGAGAGACTTAGTGTGTTATGAAATGTAACTTCATTCTATACAATGAACTTATGTTTATTTAACATTTTGATGGAGTTGTTGTTTTGTTTATCTTATGTTGGTGATTGTAGGATGACTGATATGGAGAACCTAGCCGAGTAGTAGAGGAGGAGCCGCGTGACATCCACGTGGTATTTGAGACAGCTTTGATAGCGGAGCCTATATTAGTAGTGGCCCCTATCAATGACGATGACGAGGAAGAAGAGATGGAGCCATTACCCGAGGAGTCTGACCCTGAGGAGGAACCTATGGAGGACTCCGACGAGGCTACTTTTGAGGATCGGATATTGGGGGAGTAGGAGGAACAGATTTTAGAGTTAGGGAGTAGAGTGGAGGAGCTAGAGGCTGAGGCTAGGGTGAGAGAGTCTGAGTTCCAGAAGTTGAGGGACGAGGACCATCAGAGGAAATTAGCGATGCATGAAATGGAGGTTGAAATTACTCACTGTAAGGAGGCAGGGATCCAGATGGGGACTTTCTTTCACCGAGCGGTGGCTAGGAACGTTGAGTTGGCGGGGAAGCTGGAGGAAATGGAGTAGAAGGGTTTTGAGTGAGAGGACGGAGAAAGAGGCTCTTCGAACTCAGTTAGAGATGGATGTTATGGATATGATTCACTTCGAGGAGAAGTGGGAGGAATCCAATGATAGGGCGGATGATGTAGAGGATGAGGTGCGGTGCAAGAGAAGGAAGATGAATAAGATGGGCTATGCTCTACGCATGACCATGGAGAGATTGATCGATGGGGTAAATCACTACCCAGCTGAGGAAGGACAGTCCTGGTATACCATAAGCCGAGATATGGTGGTGCTCATTACACAAAAGGAATACCAGAGCACCGTGGAGCGTGGGATGTTAGATTGAGTCTAGAGGAAAAAAGCTCAGTAGTTGTAGTTGAAATCTCAGTCTTTTGTGTAAGATGTGAGATAGTAGTAAACCCCAAACTTTTGAAAGATGTTAGAGGGGTAGTATGTTGGAAATTATTCCCGTCTTTTGTGATAATAGGGGATATGTGTCATCATTTATAGTAGTATGCTAGAAAAGAACATGTATTGTAACCATTTGGCATATAAATATAAAATATTTTATTTTAGAAACGTGTTATAAATTTTTAGTTCTTTCCAATTGAGAAATGTTTAAGTAATATAATTAGATAATAAAATGAAAATTTTATGATGCAGAAAAATGCCTCCCAGACGCAGAATAACTATTCCAGAAGAGTCGGTTAATGATGAGAAAACACCAGTAGATTCGATACAGAGGCTTGTAGATTTGTTAGGAGAAGCTCTTAGGGGAAGAAATGAACCTGTACCACCCGTTCCCTAAGTTGTCCCAGTAATAGCCTTCAAAGATTTTAAGAGTGTAGGACCCCCAGAGTTCGAGGGAACTACTAACCTGATAGTTGCACAAACCTAGATCAAGGAGATCGAGAAAGCCTTCACTATAGCTCGCGTGGGTGAAGACCAGAAGACAATATTTGCCAAGTACATGATGAGGGGCGAAGCAAACTATTGGTGGGAAGTTAATCAGCAGAGAGCGGGAGAAGGGACGATAACATGGGAAAGGTTTACGACACTGTTCTTCGAGAACTATTTCCCAAAAAGAGTATGAAGAATATGATGGAAATGAAGTTCCTAGAGTTAAAACAAGGAGATATTACGGTGGCGCAATATGCAACTAAGTTTAACAAACTAGCGCGATTTGCAGAACACCAAGTTGGGGATGAGGAAAGGAAGGCGAGATGCTTCGAGCAAGGGTTGAAGCTGTGGCTGTATAATAATGTATCAGTCCTCCAGATTGATTCCTTCACGACATTATTAGAGAAGGCAATCATTACGAAAGGTGGCAGTGAGGCCTTGTCTATATCACAAGGAGAAGAAAAATAAGAACACTAGTAGTGAGCATCGTGGAGGAGGCAGCAGCGGAGGGAGTAACTCCGAAAAGAGAAAATGGGAAAACAACAACAACAGAAACAATAATCAAGGTCGAAGTCACCAGGGAAATGTAAGACCCTGAATTTTATGAAATAAAAGTATTCAATTTTCCTATTTAGTAGATGGTTAAATTGATAAAAAGTTAAAGTTAAGGTTGATATATATAAAATTTTCAAAATACGCAAGTGGTTATAAAATACTCATTTCTGTTGGGGAATATTCGTTTGGTCATGGAATATTCTTGTTGTCGGGGAATATTCGTACGACGGTGCAGCCATTTGTGGGACCCCATAACATAATAACTGTCGGATGAAGAAAAAGACAAGTTTGAGTTTTTATAAATAACGGCGTAATTGTTACCGTTAACACTGTTGGAATACCCGGTGGTTAAAATATAGTAATACACGTGGTTGCACAGTAGCACACGGTATTACATAGTATTTTTGAATTATTGATTCTTACGTAAGAAGGCACTACTCAATAATTGTTACAGCAAGTACTGCTCAATATTTTATTTTATTGGTTCAATAATTGTTGCGTTGATATTTTATATTATTGTTGTTTCAATAATTTTCATTGCATAGTATTTCCCATTATCAGATCAATAATTCATATTATTTGAATAATATTATTAGATAGCATTATTGGAAATGTCTAGAAAGTTCTATCAAGGAGAGGTTTGATCACCTAATTGCGCGCCAGTAAGGAGAAATTCTTATCGGAAAGCCCCCTCTTTCCGAGAACTACCACAGTTGTCATTATTGTGATTCTGTAATATTATTTGTGAATAATTATTTATTGATTTATATGATAAGGAAATATATATTTTTATATGGATATAAATGAAGAAATTAATGCTGAGGTGTTATAGTAGTATTTTGTCGAAATGAAGAACGAAATTTGGAAATTTTCAGAAAATTAGTTTATTACTTGATTTTGTAAAATCTATAACTCTTTGTGTATAATGAGTTAGGAGATGAGCCATATATTAAAAGAAAGCCCTGGAAGTAAGCTAACGGTAGAAACTGGAATCACCCAAAAATTCATTGTGGATTTTTCGTGGTATTTATTTGAATGAAATCTGGTCCGAATGACTCATAATCAAGAAAAATCAGTGTTCTTGAGATATATTGCGTGAGTTATAATTTTTAATCCGATCGTTGGATCGTTGTTATTTTTGGATATGTTATACATATATAAGTTGAGTACATGTCCACAAATTTTGAACCGTTAAAAAATTAACGTATGATTTGTTATGAATTTTAAGAGGTAACTGATTCGGAAATTATGTTTATAAATAATTTTGGTGGAAAATTCTAGAATGAGTGGGCCCCACCTTTGGTTGGTGAATAAATGTGCTGAAATTTATTTCAAAAATGGTGGGTGGGAATAGTAGCAGGTAAAGTCATCAGGTTGCAGGTCAAGTCTGCTTTGGCGTTCTAACATTTTCCTATAAATAGAGTGCTGAGTTAGAATTGAAAATCACACCAGAAACATAAGTTTTCTCTCCTTATATTATCGAGCGTATTTTTGTGAGTATTTTGATACTTTGAGAGTTGCTAATCAGTGTAAGTTTCCTTCAGCGTCATATCCGATATTCCAGTAAGAAGTACTACTCTTTTGAGGTAGTGGATTGTAAGGGATTGTAAGGGATGTTATTTTCTTCTTAAATGATATTATGTTCTTCAATATCATTATGTCGAATTATTGATATGAGTTTTATTATGGAATTTCAACCTTTTTCACTATTCACGTATACAACACTATATTCATGTATATGGCACTATTTACGTATACGGTACTATGTACGAATACGGGTTACTATTCATGAGTTATTATTCACGAGTTACTATTCATGAGTTACTATTTATGAGTTACTATTCACGAGTTACTATTCATGAGTTACTATTCACGGGTACTATTCACGACAAAATTGGTTTTTTTTTCTGACCAAATTATCGTTGATTTATGAATCTTACTCTTGAAATTAAATGCAGTTGTTGATCATATTGTTTTTATTATCATATATAACATTTTTATAACCCTAATGATGATATTTCTCTTTGACTTGAGTGTAAAGATGGATAGATTATTGGTATGATTGTGACTATGGGTTCTCTTTGGCAAGTAGTGCAAAGATGAATTTTTGACTAGTATGATCATGACCATTGAATTTATAATTGAATATCTTTAGCTTAAGTGCAAAGGTGAATTGATCAACATGGTTATAATTATTGTTTATATAAATTCTGAAATGATTATATATTTCTTTAAGATATTAATATCTTTGGCATGTGGTGCAAAGATCAATTATTGATGAATATCTTTGGCCCGTAGTGCAAAGATGACCTGTTGTTGAATATCTTTGGCCCGTAGTGCAAAGATGTCCAGTTGTTGAATATCTTTGGCCTGTAGTGCAAAGATGAACTGTTGATGAATATCTTTGGTCCATAGTGCAAAGATGAATTTATTAGTATGATTATGAACAGGAACTATGATTTGGTATAACCATGATCTTTGATGTTTCAGGTAAAGAGGCAAATTGATGAAAATTATCTTACGTCTTTGAGTGCGAAGAGGAATTTAAAACCACAATTATGATTATGAGTTGTTCACATGATTGTGGACAGAAACTGTTGATTGATGTTACAGGGATAAAACATTATTGGTGGACTTTTAACGTGGAGAAGATAATAGACTTTATAGTCAATTTGAATCTTCTAATGGATTGCTCGTTCCGCTGCAACTATGATTGAAAAGTTTTATCATCTACCATATGTTCTAAATCTCTGATTTATTACTGATGAAGGCTATTGATAATTTAATTATCTTTAGTCATGATATTCTTTACTAAACTAGTCGTGCTCACCCTTTTGCTTCACAATTCCTTTCAGGTAACAAGAGTGTAGCTGGTCGAGCGAGGGTAACAGGGGAATAGAACGGTGGTCTATAGCTATTGAGGTTCTCCCTAAATAGCATGGAAATAATTTTATTAAGAACTTTAGATAAGTGTGTCGTATTGTATACGTCATTTAATAGTTATATTTGGTGAATCTAATAGGGTGAGGCAAACCCAACTTTGAAAGGGTGTTTTGCCACTATCATACAAGATGTCTAATGATATACAAACTCGTGTTATCATAAGACAGTGTCGTGCACATCCACTTGCTGAGTATATCTACGAGCACTACCTATATAATATTGGAGTTTGGTTAAAATATAATTTTCAATTGCAGACAGTGGAGATAGTTATATGTCAAGAGAAGACTCACCATTAGAAAGAACATGATAGTAATCTTCTTGTTTTTCTTTGGGGTCTATTGGGTTAACCAAAGATAAATCTCCAGTCATATGATATCTATTATAACTTAGATGCATGGCCTCCCATGTACGAAGGTTTCCTTGAGCACTTCCCAAAGATTTTAATTTCTAAAATAGTTATTGACTGCACCTTTATGTAAGGTGCCATTGTGACGTGCTATCCAAGTTGGTGTCCAAAGTCACAGTTGGTATATATTTGTATCAAACTCACAACATATGTGTTGTTGTATTTTGCACGAAAATTGTAGTAATAAAGTTATAGTTGTTTTCTGTACCATGTATTTGGCAACTCAGAATAGGTTGGATGGATTGGACCTATTTTGGGGGCGTCACAGGAAACTTCAAGAAAAGGACTGAAGCTTGTAACAAGTGTGGAAGAAGTCATCAAGGGGAGTGTTGGAAAGGAAAGAACACATGTTATAATTACAGTCAAGAGGGGCACATATCGCCAAATTGCCCAAAACCAAAGAAGATCAGGGGATGTTTTTCTTGTGGGTTAATGGAGCATTAGATAAAGGATTGTCCGAAGAAAGGAAGCGATGGAGCTGGCGGAGGCCAAGGAATAGGAAGAAAGTTAATGATTGGTGGACCTGCGCAACCCAATCGATCGACCGCCCGAACCTTTAACATGACCGTCCAAGATGCAGTAGCTGCGAAAGATGTGGTGTCAGGTATAATTCCAATCAATAATATAAATGCTTATATATTATTTAATTCGGGTGCCACCTGTTCTTTTATATCTAAAGAATTTGCTAGTAAACTTAGTACACCCCAAGAACGTTTAGAAAATCCTTTGAACGTAGAAGTTGTGAATAAGGAAATAATCCCTGTGGAATACGTTTATCAAAATGTTCGCGCAAACATTAGAGAGTATGAACTAAGCGTAGACTTGATTCCTATTAGACTAGGAGAATTTGACGTAATACTGGGAATGGATTGGTTATATAACCATGCGACGATAATTGACTGTCAGAACAAGTGTGTGAACCTTTAGACTCTGAGTAAGTCTAAGGTAGTGTTTTTTGGTAGCTCATCGCTTAAGCAATCGTGTTGCGTTATGATGATGTAGGCTAAGAAATTGTTAAGGAAAGGATGTGGAGGTTATTTATCTTACATCATAGATATTCAGAAAAAGGGAGTAGAAATTAAAGATATATCCGTAGTGAATGAATTTCAAGATGTGTTTCCGGACAATTTGCCTGGTCTTCCGCTAGACAGAGAAATCGAATTCGTAATAGACTTAGCACCGGGAACGGCATCGATTACAAAAACTTCATATCGTATGGCGCTGGTAGAAATGAAGGAATTGATGATACAACTTCAAGAGTTATTGGATAAGGGTTACATTCGACCGAGTGTCTCCTTGGGGAGCACCAGTGTTATTCGTTAAGAAAAAGGACGGATTGATGAGGCTCTGTATTGATTATTGAGAATTGAACAGAATAACAATCAAGAACAGATATCCATTACCGAGGATAAATGACTTATTTGATCAACTGAAGGGAGCGAAGTGTTTCTCGAAGATCGATCTACGGATATGATATCATCAACTGAAAGTGCAGGATGAGGACATACCAAAGACTGCGTTTCGAACCCGTTATGGACATTACGAGTTTTTGGTAATGTTATTTGGTTTGACTAATGCTCTGGCAACATTCATGGACTTGATGAATCGAGTTTTCAAGACATACTTGGATATATTTGTGGTGGTTTTCATCAACGACATCTTGATCTACTCGAAGATAGAGGAAGAACACGCCGAACATCTAAAGATTATTTTGGAGGCACTATGGAAGGAGAAGATGTATGCGAAATTTTCAAAGTGTGAATTTTGGATGAAGAAGGTTCAATTCCTAGGCCACGTGGTGGATGAGAATGCAATCTCAGTAGACCCCGAAAATGTCAAAGCAGTAAGTAATTGGGAACAACCGAGAACCCCAGCAGAGGTGAGAAGTTTCTTAGGGTTAGCTGGGTACTGTAAGACCCCGAATTTTTTTTAAATAAAAATGAATTTCCTTTATTTATTATTTTGAAATAGTAAGGGTTGATTTGATTAATGTGGATAGTTAAGGGTTAAATACGCAAATATTTCAAAATAAGCAAGTGGTTATAAAATATTCATTTTGTCGGGAATATTCGTTTGGTCGTGGAATATTAAATCTTTGTCGGGAATATTAAATGCATTGACGGTAGCGACCATGTGTGGGCCCCATAACTGAAAGCGATTGGATGAAGAAAGCGACAAATATAAGTTGGTTAAAAATAACGGCGTAGTTATTCTAGTTATCATCTTGTTGGAATACCCTGGGTTAAAATACAAGATGTCTGGCGTGGTTGCCAAAGATAGCACCAGTATTGCACGCAAATTGTTGAATTATTGATCCTTACGTAAGAAGGCACTACTCAATAATTTTCCACGATGAATTCTTGTTCAATATTTTATTTTATTGATTCAATAATTCTTTGCGTTGATATTTTATATTATTCTTTGTTCAATAATTGTCACTTTGCATTATTATCTTCATTATCGGATCAATAATTCATATTATTTGAATAATATTATTAGATAGCATTATTAGCAATGTCTAGAAAGTTCATCGAGGAGAGGTTTGGTCACCTAATTGCGCAGCCATGAAGGAAAAATCCTTATCGGAAAGCCCCTTTTTCCTGGGAGCGGCTGGTTATCATAATTGTGATTACAGTAATATTATTTGTGAATAATTAATTATTGATTCATATGATAAAGAAATATTTATTTTATGTGGATATAAATGATGGATTTATTTATGTGGTTATAAATGAAGAAATTAATGTTGAGGTGTTTTATCGAGATTTTATCGGATTGGAGGTATTAAAAATTAAATCGAGGGTTTTGAGATATATTATGGGGGTTATAATTTTTAATCCGACCGTTGGATTGTGGTAATTTTGGGTATGTTATACATACATAAGTTGAGTATATGTCCACAAATTTTGAACAGTTAAAAATTCACGAATGATTTGTTATGAATTTTAAGAGGTGTCTGATTCGGAAATTAGGTTTATAATTGATTTTGGTGGAAAATTCTAGAATTGAGTGGGCCCCACTTGTGGTTGGTGAAGAAATGTGCTGAATTTTATTTCAAATGTGGTGGGTGGCAATAGTAGCAGGTAAAGCCATCAGGTAGCAGGTCAAGTCTGCTTCGTCGGGCTAACATTTTCCTATAAATAGAGGGCTAAGTTAGAATTGAAAATCACACCAGAAAAAAAGTTTTTTTTCTTTTTTTCTCCTATATTATTGAGCGTATTTTGTGAGTATTTAGATACTTTGAGAGTTCTTTGATCGATTACAAGTTTCATTCAAATCACTCTTGAGCCTTTCCTTCAAAATCTTGATTCTTTGAGGTAAGGGATATTTTTTTTTTTTTCGTAATGATATTATTTCTTCAATATCATTATGCTGAAATGTTGATCTGAAGTTTTTATCAAATTTGGAACTTTTTCATGTCCGGGTTACTATTCACGAGTTACTATTCATGAGTTACTATTCACGAGTTACTATTCACGAGTACTATTAATGAAGCGTGAAAATGTTTTTTTGTGGAATTTCTATCTTTTGGTGTCGAGTTACTATTCACGTATCGGCCTTATTCACGATATCTGACACTATTCACGTATCGGCACTATTCAATAGAAAAATAAAATTTCTTCTTTTAAGTCCAAAATATCTATTCGGATACTAGCTTTGATTGTATCCATGTTTTGATCATTCTTGAATTTTACACCACTATGATTATTTTTGAGGTATTGTTGGACATGGATAAAACAAAGTACGAATCATTAATCCTTAATCCTTGTCATTTTGTTTCACCGGATTCGTTCTTTAAAAATATTTTCATCATCCTCGGTCTTAAATGATGATATTATTGAATATCTTTGGCACATGTAGTGCAAAGATGAATGATTTCTGAAGAATATCTTTGGCTGCGATTGCAAAAAGATGAAGCGGTGTTTAAATGAACATGACCGATCGATGAATATCTTTGGCCTTTAGTGCAAAGATGAGCAGTGTTGAGATGAACATAATACCGATTGATGAATATCTTTGGCTCAGTAGTGCAAAGATGAATATTTGATTTGAGATGAATATTGATTGATGTTACGAGGATAAAATATTGATGATGATGGACCGTATTAAATTCATAGATTATAGTAGATTTCATTCTCTACGTAACTCTTCTATGAATTATTATTTCCGCTGCGAATATTGATTTGAAACTTGTTGTCTATTGTATTCTATTAAATTTTTCCCTGTTGAAGACTAACGATAATTTGTTGTATATTATCTTAGTCATAATATTCTTCTTGAGCTAGTTGAGCTCACCCTTTTCCTTTTTGTTCCATTCTTCTCAGGAGGCGAGAATATAGCGAGTACGAGTCGGGGTATGGAATGAAGGTTTTAGAAAGGATTGTTTAGTAGTCCTCACCATTTTTGTAAAATAATGTATCAATAAATGTGATGAGGATTTATTTGAGTATAAATATTGTCTAGAAGATAATATTTGTATTTAAACTCACAGTTTTACTGTTGTAATAATAAAGTTGTAGTTGTTTCTGTACCATGTATTGACAACTCAGAATGGGTGATGTATACCTATTTTGGGGTCGTCACAGGTACTATCGAAGGTTTATCCAAGATAGTGACCCCGTTGACTAATCTAACGAGGAAGACGGTGAAATTTGTATGGACCGATAAATGAGAAGAGAGTTTTCAAGAATTGAAGAAGAGATTAAGCGAGGCGCCAGTATTATCATTACCAGATGATACGTGAGGATTTGTGGTGTATAGTGATGCGTCGCATAGAGGACTGGGTTGTGTGCTGATGCAATATGGCAAAGTCATTGCATATGCGTCACGATAATTGAAGGATTACAAAAAACGATACCCTACTCACGACTTAGAGTTAGCGGCAGTAGTTTTTGCGTTAAAGATATAGAGGCATTATTTATACTGAGAGAAATGTGAGATATACACGAACCACAAGAGTCTAAAATATATATTCACACAAAAGGAGTTGAATATGCGTCAAGAAGGTGGTTTGAATTGATTAAGGATTATGATTGCGATATTCTTTATCACCCGGGGAAAATAAATATAGTGGCCGACGCGCTAAGTAGGAAAGGAAGGGAGAAGTTATTTATATTGACGACTCAAAAAGAGTTAATTAGAGAAATGGAGAAATTGGAAATAGAGGTAAAGGGACCGGAGAGGTCTGAAGAGAAGTTATTTGTAATGGAAGCTTATCCGACATTGTTGGATAGAGTAAAAGAAGCACATGAGAAAGATGAAGAATGTGAGAAGATCAGGGAAAAGATTACAGAAAATGAGGAAGAGAAATTTCTATTGGATAAAGACGGTATCTTAATATTCAAAGGAAGAGTGTGGGTACCAGCGGTAACCGAGTTAAGAGAAGAGATTTTGTACGAGGCACACAATACGACGTATTCTATTCATCCAGGAAGCACTAAGATGTACCGAGACTTGAGGCAACATTTTTGGTGGCCCAATTTAAAATGGGAAGTCGCAGAGTGCGTTACTAGATGTTTGACTTACCAACGCATAAAAGCGGAGCATCAGCGGTCGAGTGGTTTACTACAACCGTTGGAAATACCAGAGTGGAAATGGGAGCACATTACGATGGATTTCGTGGTAGGACTTCCAGTTACGAAGAAGAGTTATGATGCCATTTGGGTTGTCGTGGATCGACTTACAAAAATCGCACATTTTCTACCAATCAAGATCCGATATAGTTTAAATTAGTTAGCAAATCTGTACGTAAGGAAATTGTTTCATGACATGGAGTGCCGATATCAATTGTTTCTGACCGAGATCCGCGTTTCACGTCCAAATTCTAGAAAAACTTGCAAGAAAAGATGGGAGCACAGCTAAGGTTGAGTACCACTTATCATTCTTAGACAGTTGGATAGAGTGAGCGAACAATATAAACGCTGGAAGACATGCTTGGGACTTGTGTGATAGACTTCAAGGAAAATTGGGAACACTACCTACCCTTAGTAGAATTTGCGTATAATAATAGTTAACATGCGAGTATCGGCATGCCACTGTACGAAGCTCTTTACGGTAGAAAGTGTAGAACACCGTTGTGTTGGGATGAAGTGGGAGAACGAAAGTTGCTAGGACCCGAATTAGTACAACAAATCGCTGATGTGGTGACAGTGATAAGAGCTAGACTAGTAGCGGCTCAAGATCGCCAGAAGAAGTACGCAGATTTGCATTGGCAGGACCGAGATTTTAAAGTTGGCAGTTTTGTATTCTTAAAAGTATCTCCATGGAAGGGAAAGATCCATTTTGGCAAGAAAGGAAAACTAAGTCCAAGATTCATAGGACCGTTCGAAATACTAAAGCGAGTGGGCGAAGCGGCATACAAAGTTGCATTACCACCTGAGTTGGAGAACATTCACAACGTGTTTCACATATCTGTGTTACAACCATACAAGCCTGACTACAAGCATGTGATTTCTTATGAACCAATTTAAGTGAAGAAGAACTTAGCGTATGAAGAAATTCCTGTCCAAATTCTAGATAAGAAGGAGCAAACCTTAAGGAACAAAGTCATTTCTTCTGTAAAAGTACTTTAACATAACCACGATGTCGAGGAGGCAACGTGGGAGTTAGAAGATAGGATGATAAGGGATTATCCCTATCTATTTGTGTAACCTTGTAACAATTCTGGGACGAAATTTTTATAAGGGGGAGAATGTAATACCCGAGAATTTCTATATATTACCAAATAAATATATTAATGGAAATACATATTTATTTGAAAATAAATGATTTTGTGTTACGAGATAAGTTAACTCAATTATATTAAATAAGTGAATAATTGAGAATATATGGAGTTTGCAAGGAACTCGTGGAAAGCCTTGTGTGGCACAATGATGGAAAATATTAATAATGATCGACGAAGGAATTATTAAGTAAACAATTGATTAATAATCATTGTTAATTGTTATTGCAGAGTATTAATTAATTGTTAATGGTGATTAATTAATGAGATGTGATTATTATTGTTAGCAATATGTCTATAGATATAATGAGCTTTATATAGATGATTAATTGTTATAGAGATCAATAATTACATTAATCAATGATGAATGAATTAATTAATATTGGTGTTAATTAATCGAGAAGGTGAATAATTTATTTATTTGACATAAAACAAATAAGTAAGTTAATAAGATTATATTGATATTTATGTGAAAGTGTGCAATAATTAAAATATAAAATATATGGAATACAACTTTATTATATAGTGTAGTGTGACACTTATGTGACTATACTATACATAGCAACCCTATATTAAGTTTTATTAAACTATATTGTATGAAGCAATGTGATTAAATATATTGGAACTATATGTTATAAATACATCATGGAATGTGTATGTGACAATACGTATGTGGGTATACATTAAAATTAAATATACATGGATTATATGATGTGGGTACATAAATAATCCCTAACTTTCCATTATGTAGTAGCATTAACACATTAAAATTACATTTTGGGAATTAAAAGAAACAAACTAAGCATTATAATCACGTTGCTGGGATTTAAAACCCGTGTCCCAAAATCAGTGACCTTCACAGTACATAAATAGTAGCCTATACCTTCATTGCGTGAACTTGAGCTGCTACAAATCTATAGTGATGATGGCTACGGGTTAGGCAGTTGGCCATGTGACAACCCAAAAAATCGGATTGTCCAGAATTTAAGATTTAAAGAATTAATTATTAATAAAATAAATTTTTATTAATAATATTATGTGCTATGTGTTTACTAATCATTCTAGAACCTAGGATGATTATAAATCGGGAGGATTCAGGCTACGAGCTTGACTGAACGAGTAAGAATTTTCAAGATAAAAATAAAATATTTTTGGGGAAAAAGACGAAATAGGCACTATTCACCAGACGAAACCCTAAGGGTTAAGGTTTGAAGAACGTGAGCCTTTCTGAGAGTTTGGTATGTCGAAATGATATTCTGTCGAAAGATTTGATGGTAATATATCGTGAAAAGTTAAGTAAGCCGATAAAAGTTTTTTTCGAAAAATGAGCAAAAATCGGACGAAATAAAATTGATGAAAAGTACTGTTATGTACTTTTTATTCGTTTAACTATGTTAGGGGAAAACGTGAAGGAAAATTCTTAACGCCAAAAAGTGTTTTTCAATTTTTCGGAGATCCGAAGAATACGTAAAAGTTAATCGGTAAAGGAAAGACGAAATATCCAAAAATATTTAGATTCCGAGAATCACAGTTTTTTAAAAACTATCAGACGAATCCCGAATGACAAAACCACAAAAATTCCAAGGGAAGTTTTGTGAATAGTAAGGAGGTGAGAATAGTAAATCTAGGGGCAAAATGACTATTTTGCCCCTAACTTTTTTAAATCTATATAAGAAAGGTGTTAGTTGATTTTTTTGAAAAATCAACCAACACTTTGAAGATAGAGGGAGAGCTTGAGAGCTTAGAGAAGAAGAAGAAGGAAGAGAATGAGCATTAATGCTCGGATTGAAGGTGATCGTGAAATAGAAAATCTAGTGAATCGCCGACTTTGTCTAGAGGAAGAAGAATAAAGAAGAAAGGTATAAAAACCTAACTTTTAAATTGATATTTTCTTTAAGTTATATATGTTTAAAACATAGCTTAAGGGGAATAAGAAGTAAAAGATGTTAGGAATGATTTCATATGGTTGAAATCATGAGAAA
Organism: Panax quinquefolius; assembly: GCA_020205615.1. Lineage (NCBI taxonomy): Eukaryota > Viridiplantae > Streptophyta > Magnoliopsida > Apiales > Araliaceae > Panax > Panax quinquefolius. The sequence continues at coordinate 34,668,144 of CM035168.1, forward strand.
ATGAAGAAATAAGAATTAGAAGTTTATTTTATAAATTTCTTAAGGAAGTATAAGATTCGTATTGAATTTGAGCGATCCGAATGAATCTTATGAATGATTCGGTGAAATAAGTAAGGAATGGTGTTTTATAACATCGAATTCCAATAAAAAGTGAAATCGTAATCAAAATATCAATTAAAAATGAAGAACGAATGAAGAACACGAAGAACGCGAAGAACATTGTTGATGGACAAATTTAAAACCATCGTAGTATAATTGTTATTGATGGAGAAGTTTAAAACCATCGCGTATAAGTTAGATGCTTATTGCTTGGTTAGGAATGGTAGAAACATTCATGAACAACGGATTAAACTTAGCTATAACGAAGTTATGGAAAAAATTTTGTAAATGACGAACGAAAATTAGAAAGTGTGTAAATGAACTCGAAGGTGTAGAGTTTCATAAGAATGTAAGTGAACGTAGAAAATGTGATTCGTGGACTCAAGAACGAAAGAATTCTGAGTTCGGACGACCGAATTACGGACGAATGAACGAAGAACGTTAAAAACATAAAATGAACAAAGGATGAAGATTAAGCCAATCGAATGGAATCTTAACGAATTCAGAATGAATTTTTATCTTAGGGGGATTAAAGTACATAAGATTGGGAAGAGAATGGCCTTGGAACGACCTCGTTCCGAGTTATAATGAATAAGGTATAAGATCGGGAAGTAAGCGTCTCAGAACAAGTTAACACTTAGAAATTTTTTTCAAGAATTAGGGCTTGGCCGCTAAAGACCAACCATGCTTTGTAAAATTTGGTGCCACGATGCCGAACACAGGAGTTCAATCTTGAAACTCGCATCGCAAATGTAGTAATAACAAGGAGAGTCATGTACATAAACGCAGTGCGGCTGCAAGATCTGAGAATTGTAAAGGGAACCGACGCCGCATCGCCGGTGCAAGGCAAGGCCCAGTGATGAGCTTTTAACTGCTCAAATCCTGGGGGAAGTGTAACGAAAGCTAATGAACATATAGTTCATCGAATGTAACACTTAAAAAAGCAATTTAAACCTTAGATGAAGGTTGAATGGAAAGATTAAACGAGATTAAAAGATAAGAATGTAAACGCGGGTTACGGAACTGATATTCGAGGACTGTAGTCGCGATAAACGAATGTTGGGGATTGCTATAAGTATGATTCCTTAGACGTTGAGTGACAAGGGTAATGAATAACATTTCGATGTTATGTTGTGGTAATGAGAGATAAGTGTAAAGCGTATAGACACTGTAAACGCAATGTTGTTGCGATGAACGATCGATCTTAGCTTACAATGAACGGTATGGCTTTGACATTAAGAACGAGTAATGAACGTGGGGTTCATGTAATGAATAACAAAAGTATTAAGTAAGATATGAACTATCAAGAAAGCCATAACGAATGGTAATAAGATTAATGAAAGCCGAGTTAATGATTAACTGGAATGATCATTTTGAGTATACAAAAGACTGTATGACTCAGATGAAAAGGAATGAATCCTGAGGTATGGCATTTAGGTGCCAGAAAGCCATAAGGAATAAGAAATTGACTTAACGAACATTATAGTTTAATGGTTCGGATAAGTTAGATGAATTTAGGTTGTATTACAATCGTAACCTTTGATGGTTGACATATGGGAGCTGGGCTAAACAATTCCTTCAGAGAGCGAAGGTATATACGAAACTGGCAACCGATCTAACTCACTGTGATGGTAGTGTAGACGAGATGGGAACTTGTTTGTTGGTTGTTTGTGGGAAACCACTCAGAGTACCATATGGACTACTAGCAGAGAAACGATGTGTGCTGAGTCCTAAAGAAGTTATAAGAAGAAGATAAGAATGCAAATCATCAAAGATGATGAATGTATTGAGTAAGACATCTCCGTATGTCATAAAGCCGTAAACCGGTAAAGGAAGTTGTCGCGTAAACTTAGGTTGAAAGAACGCAAAACCTAAGAAGTAAAGTTAAGTAAACCAATGCGTAAGTCTACTTGACTAATTGGTGTATGCATTTCTTATGTGTTATAGGAATTTGGAATGAAAGCGATTCAAATGTAAAGTCAGTAGGCATGCATAAGGCAAGTTTCCTAACTTCATTCATATTCTAAATGAATGCTAGTTTCTTAAACTTCTCAAATGTTGAACTTGAGAAGTTCTGTCTATGTGCGAATGTGTGATATTTGTACAAGGTGGTAGAACGTATGAGGCCTTGTGCCACAATTGGAACACTTTGGTGTTTCTATGAGATGAACTGTTCTATGATTGAACTGTTCAATAAGAGAATGTTCTGTTTATACATGAACCATTATTGTTAAGTCCGTGATATTGATTCTAGCCAGACATGATGTGTATGGAAAAGGTAGAAGAATGAAAGTATTTCAAAGTGAATGTGACTAATGTTTTAAAATGATAGGAATCGAGGTTATTCCTATTATTTAAGCTACTTCATAACCTTTGTTCGGTTATTGAAGTCTTATAAGAATGTATAAATTCTTGAAGTTGTTTGTTCAACTGCTATGACTTGCTAGGCAATTAAATGCTCACACTTACTTTAAATGAAAAACATTTTTAGCGTACGATGTTAGAAGAACTTAAGGATCTTGTGAAGATCATGTTGATCGGTATCCAGACGATGTGCCATTAATTAGATGAATGAGCGAGAAGATCAAGCGAAGACTTGTAATGTAGAAAGATAAAATTAAACTATAGACTAGTTTAATGAACTGTTATGTATCATTGGTGGTGGATGAAAGTCACTTGTGTAAGATGTAAAGAATAATGTAATTATCATTATTTGTAATGAAAGAGGTTATAAGGTATTAGAACCTGGGAATTGAGAATGTATGTTGTTATATTTCAGTATATAATGATGTATGTTTGGAAAGAAGTGGGATTGTGACGTACGAAATTTGGGTGTGAAGATAGACCGGATTTTGGGGCGTTACAGGCAAACCCTTCCATGACCAACATTTCATTTCAATTTCATTTGAATCAAACTATGGTGCAATGCCAGGAACTGGGCAATCCATTCTCTATATATAGCACCCTTTCCATCTCATTTTCTGTTGCTTAAAAATTGTCTGAGAAGTGCATTAGAGAGTGTGAGTTGCTGAGATATTAGGGAGTATTATCAGAGGGGTGAGGGAATTCAATTCAAGCTTCAAAGAGGTATAATTTCTATTTTTGTTCTTAGTTTGAGTTTTGTCAAATTCTTGCAATTCTCATGAAATCTTTGTTAAGTAGTATGAATTAGCATGTCTCTGTGTTACTTGAGTTGGTATGAATGCTCTGAAGTGTTACAAATGGTCTAGTTATTGAATGGGCTATACATCTGCTAAGGCTCTGCTAAAATAGAGCCATTTATTTTTGTTTCTGAACGAAGTGGCGCGGCCGTGCCACTTTTATAGCTATATGCCACGCGACCACGCGTGGTGTTTTCCTTAGATACTGCTTTAATGAATCAGTAATAGGATGAGCATGCTACTTTGGTTATTAAATGCTTGTAAACAACCTTAACACATGGAGTGAGGATGTTATGTATATAGTGAGCCATGATTAGTTATTTTAGTTTAAATATTCAAGGAAACTTAGAGTTTCAAAATAGACATTGACTTATTATATTCGTTTTGATATTCTGATCTTGCAAGCATGGTAGTATGGTTTTGAAATGCATGTCGGACATACTAACTTACGTATATGGATTTCATAATGAAGCATGATCATGTTAGACTTATTAGTAAGTTTTACTAAATGAAAATACGAACTTTGAACGTGAATATTAACATACTACTTTGAGAGTTAAAATTTGATATTTGTGAACATGTTTGATGATACTCTTAAACTCACTCGTGTATCATGAATATGTATATATACCATGCTTAGGTAACGTAATTCAAGTGAAGCATAAACGAAGTATATTTTCAAACCAAAACGATGCTAATTACACATATGTGATATGAATACTCACAAGCATGTCTAATATGAGTTATATGACTACCTTATACGTTTAAAAATCAAACATGTTAAACTTTGTGGTTTCATAACCTTGAATGGCCTTAACTTGTTAAGATGTTCAAACTTAGAAACATATTATGAAAGAAGGGACCTAGATTAAACTTGAGAGATACGAAGGGACCCTTGACATATTAATATATGTTATATGTGTAAGGATGGGCAAGCTAGGCCAATCAAGTGATTGCTCATCCCTGGTTTGAACTGGGAGACGCGCAGCCGCGCGTCTCTTTAATACAAATCAGGCGCATCCGCGCCCTTCTACAAACTTGGAAAGTGACTTCTGTGATTTTTGAAGTATGTAGTATTCTAGTATAACTTCATTATGCTTATTTCTATCCATGACATACTGAGAGAGGTAGCCTTGCATGTTAACACTTATCTTAGCTTGAATTGATAAGGTATTTTTAAAATGATGAAGTGTAACGATAGTTCCGAGCTACGTAATAACATACATCTAAGATTTTATGATTGAGTCATGTGTGTACACTTGAACTATATATTAGGATTGTTTATCTAATATGTTTAACTAATGGGAATTGTATACTTGTAATACACTATAAATAGGGTTCGAAAGTGTTAATTTCTTAATGTCGATAAACTATGCTTAAGGCAAGTATCCTAAACCCTTGTATTACTTTATTCAATGAATACCGTAAGCAAGTATCTAAACCTTATCTCTTTGAATGCAAGTTATCTTACTTACTCGTTCAGTTGATCTAGTATGTTTAAACTCTTGTGAAAACTATTATTCATGTTAAACTTGGTATTGTTCTTGAATATTGTGAAAGTGTCTATGCCATTTGATTCGACTAGACTATATGCATGTTTAGAAAACTATCCAAACCAATTGACTGGTGCGTTAATCCTAAAAATTGAGTTGAACAACCCTTATGGTAAGGGGAGTGTATATTGTTGGAAGCCCCAACACACGCGTGAATATTACTGTGGTGTTATGCATAACATAGAGTATTGTAGACTGATAATCTATAGTACTTGATTCTTTTGGGTTATCAGTTTAATATTGGTAATTCTAGTAGATGTTCAATAGTCTTTAGTGACTGCTCAGTATAAATTTGCTTTATCCATTTGGATACGTTGATAGCCTTTGAATTCATATATATCTGTTGATCTATATTGAATTATCATTTCATATCCCAAAGATTTGATTTGAGAATTGTTGATACTTATTATTCATGATATTGTTCTAAGACTCTGAGACTATACCTTGGTTTATCTAACTCGTGATTTAATACTTATCACCCTTGTTGTATATTACTTGCTGGGCAATTTGTGCTTATTCTTGCTTATTTAAAACCTTTCAGTTAAGGTGGAATAGGGAAGTGTCTCTGGGAAGGACAAGGGCAAGGGCAAGGCTACCGACTAGCTTGTTCCTTTTGTTAAAATTGTTATGTTGTATTAAGACTATTTTCAGACTATGTTTAAGCTTAAGTAGGATTATGAAATAAGTCTTTATTCGATATTATTATGTAATCTATTAAGTACTGTAGGTTGCGAGACTTGGGGGAATAATTATAATAAAATATTTTATATTATTCTAAATTAGATCTTCAGCTGTGAATGTGTGATTTTAAGTTATTATTGTATTACCACGAGCACGTGATGAACCAAATTCGAGTGACCAAGTGGCAGTCCAAATTTTGAGGCGTCACAGCGGCCGCGCGGGCTGCCAGTCTTGGAAAATGACTTTGTTTATCTTGTGTTGTCATGAGCATATTATTTTGTTTTGATTATGCATGTAAATGACCCTAACATATGGCTTGATGTTATTTAGGTTATACTAAATCATGTTAGCTTGGTTTAATATATGTATTCAAAGAAAACTTAAAGATTTGGAAACAAAATTGGGTGAACATTATTAGTATATTCTGACCTCATGTACAAATATATCAAGCTCTTTTATGCCTTAACATGTGACTGATATGTGATTTTTATTGTTAGGCGTGATATAAACTATTCAAGCATAATTAAAAAAGGAATTTCAAGTGAAGGACTATACTAGTTATGTGTAAATGAACTATGTACACACTAAATTTTAAACTTCAAAACATGTTTATGTGGTCTAGTTATGTAGATGTAAAAGCATAATGTATAGTAAGTAAAGTAGTTTTGCATGTTTGATCGATTAACATGAGATTTTCAAAAAGGAAACCTTACGAATTGGGAAACTAGTTTGGGTGATAACAACCTTGCATGTATTCTGAGATTTGGACTATCATGTTAGGATATGAATATGCACGTAGACATGATTGACATGCATGCTAGCTAGTCATATGTGTTATAAACTAGTTGAGTATGGTTTAGAACAAGTCTAAATGAATTAGAACTATACAACTTGAAAGGCATGACTAAGATAACATAAGCATGTTTAGTTGAGAATTATTGACCTCGTTATATGTGTATAACGACTAAACATGAGAGACTTTTTTAAATCAACATTTAAAGCCTTGATTTGGTGGGAATTGATAATGAACCATGTAAAGGACAAGATATAGGATAAAATCTAGTTATAAACATCATAACATGTATGTTCTGCAAGTGTCATCATATTTGTATGTGGGTGTGAAAGATTGGCCATGTTTCTGTTTCTCAGTTTTGGTTTGAACTAGGAGCAGCGCGGCCGCGCCACTCCCTAGTTTAAATCAAGAGCGACCGCGCCACCCTACAGTGCAGTCTGTTTATTCTATTTGTGATCCGAGAGTTGATGCATGCTTGTATTGTTACCTTAATCTGTAATACATGTCCAGTATAGTATTTAAAATGTCAGTAAGCATGCTAAAGATAGAATCATATATTTGATAAGTGTTTATAAACTTTCAAACGTTAAGTCAAAGGAGGATTACAAACTATGTTGTTTGATGTCATAATGTCTTAGAAACTAATTTTTTGTTATGTATATGTAAGGTACGTAATGATGTACGTGTGGGATTATACGACTAAGATAAGACTAACAATATATGTTTAGTATTTGTGAATTACACTTATGTACCATTGCAAAATGAGATAGTAGGTTTACATATCGAACTTATATAACTAATGTGTTTATACATAAATAGGATAATATAGTTCATTGGAGTGGTATTAAGCTATAAGTTGGTAATCAACACGAAAGACTAGTTTTCTAATTTACACAACTTTGGATTTTGTGCAAGTTCTCGAACTTCATTTGATTCTCATATTGAATGCAAATTCCTAAGTTCTTTATGCTGTATATATTTTATAATCCGAATTGTTGCTGTATCAATCATATTTATTTCAAACAATTGCAAATATCAATTACTATTCGGATATCATTGATATTTTGACGATTGTTGCAAGCATTGAACTTATAGTTCTTGAATGCATTATAAAAGCTGTTTAAGTCATTGATTTGACTAGACTATTATCGTATGATAGAAAGCTACCCAAACTAAATTGACTTGGTGCGGATTCATATAATTAACTGAGATTAACAACCCTCTTTGGAGAGGAAAATATATAATTGTCGGGAGACCGACGTGTGCACATGAGGATGATTAAATGTTATGCATAACATAGTGTACTTTAGGATAATCACCTATTGTACTCGTTTTATTAGATTTTTAGTATAACATTGTTAATTCTAGTAGAAGTTCATAGCCCTTAGTGACTGCTCATTATTCAGTGTTTTAAAATCTCAAAATGATTAAGTATTGAATCTTATTGATATTTTTTGTCCTTAGTGACTATTATTGAGAACCATTGATACTTCTTGCTATCCTTGAACTATCATTTATTGATGTACTCTCGAGAAATTAAAAACCATTTTGAACACCCTTACTGTTATATTACTTGTTGAACAAACTTGTTGCTCATTCTTCTTTTCCCTAAAAACATTTTAGTTAAGGTAGAGCAAGGTGGACCCTCGGGCACTGATAAGGGCAAGGGCAAAGCTACGGAGTAGCTTCATATTTATTTAGAAATGTTATGATTATGTAAAGACATAATTTGTGTTATGTATTAGTTATGTCTAAACTATGTTTAAGTATGATTAAGGTATGTAAGAGATGTTTTAAGTTACAAAACCTTGGGACATGAATGATTATATTAAATAAATGTAATCTATTTTGTTATTTAGTCATTAGATTTGTAGCACGTGGTGAACCGAACTAGAGACGTGAGTGGTCTGAATTTGGGGGCGTCACAGGTTGGTATCAGAGCTATAGTTATAAATCTTAGGAGCGAGAGTCCTTAGATTATAATTGTCGATGTTGGGATTTTTGAGTGTCCTTTTTCGTTATTTGTTCTTTGGTGTTCTCATGTTAATGTGAGATTTGTTTGAAAAAACAAGTGAAAAAGGTCCGACATGTATAATGTCGACGATTTGACTTTAAGAGTCGCGAATTGGTGCATTTAACTAATTGCACCAATGCAACCGAAAAGGTTTGCACATTGACCCAGTGATTTGACACTGCTAGACGGGTCTGTGAAATCGAGATTCATTTTGGGTTCGAGGGCTTGATTATGCAGAGGGAAGGTGTTAGGCACCCCCCAACATCCGTGTTACCACGGTGACCGCTACTTTTCAAAGAAACTGTTATATGAATGTGTGTGGATCAATGTGCAATTATTTGGAAGTAGTACAGTACCTCGTTCGTACCTATATACATAGGGTTTGAATTTATAGAAAAATTCAGTTTTAAACAAGATATAGCAATGTCGTTTTGTAAAAGAGGTTATTCAAACCCTGTGCTCAATAGTAATTGAGGCCTTTGATGCTTCTATTTTATTATTAAATGTTCGGCTTGTTTGCTTTTATTTTTGAGATGCGAAGCATTCTGGAGAAAATAATATACAGCAGTGTCGAACTCCTCATGGGCATAACAGCCATCCAAGGAAATTCGAGACCTTTGTAAAAATAATGTACAAGCTAACTACAATTTGAAAAATGTCCATTATGGAATCAATCTAGATTCATGAGATCGAATCAGTGATCACATGATTCCTAGGCTCACATGATACTGTAATTTGTATGGAAAGCAGTAAGTAGTTATATATATAAAAGCTGTAAATATATATATACAGACATGATCAACCACCATGAAACAACTCTATGGGGGATCGGAAATATAAATATATAAAAGCGGTAAATATATATATATGGACATGATCAACCACCACGAAGTAAACTCCAGGTGGGACGAAATGTAAATAAAGCTGTAAAAGCGATCAACTGCCACGAAGTAAACTCCAGGCGGAGACGAAAATGTAAATAAAAAGTTAGTAAAAGGCCACGCGTAATATATATATATATATATAGCGATAAACACATCGGATGTGAATCCAGTGCTCATCGGATATGTCCGACAACAGTTATATATATATATATATATAAGCGAGTAAATGCACCGGATGTAAAATCCAGGCTCATCAGATATGTCTGATAACAATTATATATATATATATATATATATATATAAAAGCAATAAACGCTCCAGATCGAAGTCTAGGCTCAATCGAGCCATAACTCGATAATGTTAGTCCATATATAAAATATATACATATATATATAAGTATATATATACAGACATAAATGAAAATAACGGACCAAAGTTCGGGCAAACGCACACAACACAACTCCCAATGTGTATAACAGTGTGTGCTAATATGAGAAGAAGGCTTTATATAATGTGAGAAGGCTTACATTGGGCTGCCAATGTAGACTTCTATGACTTTAAATGGATAAACACTCAGCTCCCGCCGGATAAAAGATAGCTATATGTGAGCTAACAAGTGTTTAAAGATGAGGAAACACTCAAAAGATGTGTATGCAAAGTAAAATGGACAGGGCTTCCTCGCCTTTTTCTCTCTCTCTCTCCCTCAAATGGTTGACCCCAAGGCTTGTATATATAGATGGATGGCCGCAGGTACACCTGCGGTAGCCGCGGTTGTACCTGCAACTAGTCGTGGTGAATCCGAGCCTCGCGGGTCCCATCGTCTCGTAGTACGTGCACTTATGCACCGTAATGTCCGCTCGAACTTGCAGAACTTCAATCCGAGCATCCGAAAGAGGTATATCTAACCTTCTTCGGACCGCTTGTGTTGAGAGTTACGCAATGACATGGATTAGAGGTTGTACGAAGTCAGGAAGAGGGGTCTATGCCCATGGTCTTCAAGCTTCAAATTCTATCCAAAGTACTTCCACGCGTAATAGTCACTCGAGATTGTTACTCCTCGGTTCTTGTGGGACATTGTTGTATGTATGTATGTATGTAGTGTTGAGACGACGCGCAGGTGTTAAAAGGGGCAAGATGATGTTTGACTCTTCACCGGGGTTATCGCTGGTTTGAGTTGAAAGTAGACGTTGCTCAGGGTTAGATCTGAGATTGGAATACTTGTTGGTATGCCTCGATATCATCTTGTGAGAGGAAGTGTTGAAGTGGCAAGATGACGCTTGACTCCTCACCGGGGTTATCGCCGGTTTGAGCGGAAAGCAGACGTTGCTCAGGGTTACTTCTGAGATTGGACTGCTACAAGTGTTTGAATACCGTGAGGTCATCTTGTGGATGTGCCTGTCTGCCCGTTGTTAGCTCCGGGTCTGAGGTATGGGTGCCTCAGCAGGAGGTCTGAGCTTGAAGCTGATCGCATGTATTTGGAACAAACAATTTCGGAGTTATCGCTGGAACTGCAAAAGCATCCCTTGGGGCTATAACCAAGGATGTAGTCACTACTCCCAGTTTTAGTTCTGGGGCTGGAACTGAGCGTCGTGGTGTTATCGCCGAGACAGAACTGTCCTCTCCGGTGTTGTTGTCGGTCTTTTGATCTGCATATCTCGGGGTTATCTCCGAGATTGGAAATGACATTCTCGGTGTGTGTTCCGAGGTTTGGAATGACGTTCCTGGTTTTTGTTCCGGGTTGGAACTGATGTTCCCGATTTGTGTTCCGGGTTGGAACTGATGTTCCCGGTTTGTGTTTCGGGTTGGAACTGAACTTCCGGTAGTATCCGGAATGGATGTAAACTGTCTTCCAAGGTTATCTCCAAAAGATGAATCTGCCCTCCTCCAATGTTAGTAACAGGCATGCAAAAAATTTCGAGTGTCTACAGATGCCCCTCTTTATCATATCCATGCAATGCAAGGCATGGATGGGATAAAGAATCCTAGACACTTGAAATGCAAGCAAGATAAACATGATGCTATATGCAGCATTATAATGCAAATGTATGATGCATGATTGCCAGGTAATCCTGTTGGGATGACAATTAATGATGGCTTGGACATGCGATCCAAGTCTCCAAAGATGTTGACGTTGGGGTTATCACCAAAGTCTTGAATCCTAGACATTGGCTTATATTCCATAGAGGTACCTCTTGTGTGTAAGAGATCTGTGGGGATAAAGCTTCGTCTATTTGAGGATGTGTATAACATAATCCCTCATTCTGTCGGAGTTACTGCCAATAGTTTTGTTGATATCAAGGCTGCCCAACCTTCGTTGATGTGTATATCACCGGATAGATCCCTAATGGGTGCTCTGTCAAGGTTTCTTGACCTTCATTGATGTATGTGTCAATAGTAGCATTGCGTTGTAACCCCCATCGAGGATACATGGATGAGTTGCTTCGATGGGTTTACTTGCCATCGGCTGACATGACATCAAGGTTGCTTGACCTTTATTGATGTGTGTATCAATGGTTGCATTACATTGTAACCCCCGCTAAGGATACATAGATGCTTGAAAGATGTGCGTTGTGACCCCCACCGGGGAGGTTTGATATTTCATGGTTTTGCGTTATAACCCCCGTTAGGGATGTTTAATGTTTCGTGGTTTTGCGTTTTAACCCCCGCCGGGGATGTTTAGGGTTGTGACCCTGCAAATGACGACATCGGACCTTTGTGGGGTATTGCCGAGCATGATCTGTGAAAGCTGAGCTCATTGGTATAGTATACCCTGCATTCAAGCGAATACCACTGAGACGACGAGAGTTTAACTCTGACCGACAAGAAACCAGGATTTCCGGCTATTCCGCTCAATCGCGTAGCATTTTTATTCCTGATTTAGACTTTTCAGGTTCTGAGACCTCCTTTGAAACTCTAACTGGAGCGAGCAGGAGGTGTGGTTAGGATTCTACCCCTTTCTGCTGGTGAGTGTTTCTCTTGCCTTTTCCCATGTATAGTTTAAGAGCGTTGACTAACAGCAGATGTTTGTCTTTGTATTGGCAGTTTTGGACCTATGAGAGGCTTCCTTGTTTGCATCCTGTGAGCATGTTAGGTTTAGACACCTATCCACGAGGATGGAGATGGCATCATTCAATAATGGAGGAGGTCCCTGTTGCTGAGGGTTTCACTCATTATCGCCTACAGCTAGAGTTGTTGACAGCCGATGTCATCACATGGATTCCCTACTCTGGAGAGCATTTGGGAGTTGGTTTTGAGGATGGGTACCCGACTAGAGTAGAGTACGTCATTTCCACCCGCAGGATTCCTCTCTTCACAGATGGAGGATGGGAGCTCTATTTAGGAGAGTGTGCTATTAGGAAGCACTGCAGAGAGATCCATATGCCGATCTTGCCTCCCCGCCAGCGTTATTGGCTTTATTTCGCGATTGCCGTCATTGACATCCCATTGATGGGGATTGATGGTTTTACATTGTCGAGGGCCCCCGGGTCTCAGGAGATGTTAAAGATTGGTGGATCCCTTGTACTATTGGAGCTCAGACCCGCGCCACACAGTTTATGGGGTATATGGTTCCAGGATCCGTGATGATGATGGATTGGCTATCCTGTGTCAGAGATCCGACTCATGTGACACATATTGACAGATTGACTCGACAGCTGGACCGGTCACATCTTTTCATCCGGCATCTGGGCAGAGATCCTTCAGAGGTAGATACTTTTAATCCTTCCAGCTCTGGCGCTGGCCCCTCAGGTGACCTATATGGCTTTGCCGGTGCAGATCCTCTATTGTATCGACCTGACATCCCTGTAGATAGAGATCCAGTGACTCAGGAGGAGTTACATCAGGTGGACAGTATCGATGATGTAGACATTGACACTCTTGACTTTTTCTGATGTATTTCTTGCTATCTCTTTTGATAGGCCTCTATTAGCATCTGGGTAACTTCGCCCCATTTCTGCTATATCTTTTGATAGGCCTCTGTTAGTTGTTGGGTAGCTTCGCCCCATTTCCCTATATTTTAGATGTATAGATATGTATTAGATGATGATATACTTAGGAATGTATGTACAGTTTTCCATTCCCTATATCATATTGACATCTATTGTATCATGCATGTTATTATGTTATGCATATGTATGTATGTCTAGAGATACTCAGCATTGACCCTTGGATGGTCTTATGACACGGCCCACATAGATGTCTTCTTCGACAGTTAGCCGTATTGATCATACCCCACCATTTTTGGCAGTATCTGGTATATGTTCATGGTATGATAGTATATCACCATCAGACATGGTGATCGTAGATGATTTGCTGTAGCATACTATGACCCTGTTGATATTTCAGGTTCCCACAGGATTTGTAGAGGGTATGCTAGAGCACTGGGTATCGAAGAGGTAGGTTTTCCGATTTGGGACCCAGGAGTTGACTCCTACTTTGAAGGAGTATGCACGGTTGACGATGCTACCGCTGGACAGACCTTGCGTGCATATGGCTATCGGAGACATGAGCAGACAGTTCATGATCCTCACCGAATTGAGGCGTAGGGTGGTCCATGACGAGATTACATCTGGCCACGTGATATCCCAGCGTTTCCTATTTAACAGGTTTGGCTCTGAGTATAGCTATGCACGACATTCCAGGGATTTCACCACACCAGAGGACCATTGGCATTCAGCCAGAGTGGATGTACTGCTTCTATGCGTATTGTCATACGTCTTCATGCCGCAGTACATGGATGAGCTGGATATCGGCATCATTATGGCAGTGAGAGCTCTCAGGGAGGGTCATACCATTGTTCCGATGATCATTGCAGAGACTCTGAGGTCAGCTACATACTGCTGCACTTATCCGACAGGAGTGTTTACAGGTAGCTCGGTCATGCTGTACGTGTGGTTTATGTCACACTTGAGATTGGTTGGCACATTTAGACGGCAGGGGTTTTGTTTCACCCATGATATAGCCATGTCGTACTCCTTTCGACTGTGGGAGTGTCTGAGATCTTTGCATCGTGGTCAGCTTATCTAGCAGGGATTAGAGACCCGTTTGCTATATTGCCGTGTTCAGGGCTTAGCTCACCCTACAGCTTCATTTCTCATGCTCTGGGCATGGATTATCTCCCTCTGGCTGGTTTGAGGGGCAAGATTACTTACCACCCACTAGTCGTGATGTGTCAGTTTGACCAGTTTCAGGATTTTCATCCTTTTGAGGGGGCAGTGAGTCAGCGCTTCGCTTTACACCGTTTATTAGCAGAGGACAGATCTAGGTTGTATGCCTATTGGGATCAGCGAGAGCTGGCTGAGTTTTCTGTCAGTCATCCAGGTTGTTCTGCAGAGTATTCTGCATAGATGGAGACAGAGACTGCATCGGCTATGGCAGTATCCACAGTGCAGAGGATTGATTCTGACGATGAGGAGCTTATAGAGGAGGCTATTATTCCCATCGATGATTTGACTGCTGGGCTGCCAGCATTTGTGATGGATATTCCCACCTTGAGTGCCACTGTTACTCAGTATTCGGCACAACATTTGGAGCAGAGCTTACATCTGATGACCTATGATAGAGATCAGGCTAGGGCCACGATCTTGATAGCTCTTGATGAGAGAGACACCGCTCTGTTAGAGAGGGATGAAGCTAGATCGGCCAGGGATGCATTGATTGCAGAGCGGGATGCCGCATTATCTGCTAGGGATGTGGCCATTGCAGATAGCACTTCAGTTAGATCCTAGATGACTGTCAGTCTTGCCAACATGAGTGCCTACATTAATGAGCATTATGCCACCATGCAGTTAGCCTCTGATCTGCTAGCTCGTGTAGATACCCTTGGGCAGGAGCTTGCAGCGTTATCTCCGTCTTCAGAGAGGGATGCTATGTTAGATCTAATAGTCCGCATACATACAGATCTGTAGATAGCTTTGTATTTTCCTGCACAAACTAGTTTAGCCATTTTGTCATGTACAACACATATGTATATATCAAACAGTATTATATATGGCAGAGAAATATGTTTTGATTCACTTCCCTTTTAGTTATGCCTTGATACTTGCTTGATATTTGCCTGTTTCTTCAGGGCCTTGTGATCTTGATGCATTCTGAACTTATCCTTGATAGATGGACATTGAGACATCACAAGATCTCTCAGAACAGATCATTGATTTTTGTATATCCCTACCATCTTTGGTGTCTTGGGACTGGTATCTATATGGAAAAGTGGAGAGGAAGGTAGTTTCTTCCTCTCTGAGATTGACCGCACCACAGATGGTCGCCAGTACTTCTATTTGTGAGAAGCCTAGTTAATTCCATCTCTTATGGGTTAGTATTGCTCTTTGAGGCACGATCGCAGCTTAGATGGTCACCGAATCTTCTATTTATGAGAAGAGGTTGGGTAATTCCATCCCTTTGATATGAAATCTATGAAATGTGGCGAATTGAAGGTTGATCCCAGTACCGTGTGACAAGAATTTTTGTTCTGGTAGGGGTTAGACTGAACCATGAATGGCTGCCTACGTACTCCTATTGAAGAGGAGATCAAGTCTGCGTAGTTCAAACCTGGTGTAAGAGGTTCAACGCTGAATGTGAAAGGCAGATAGGTATAGAAATGTTTTTGTTATTTTTGTTTTTGTAGAGAAAGGGCAGAAATGTTTTTGGTTGTTTTTTTCATTGCGACTGGGCCATATAGCATATGGTTGCCTACGTACTCCTATTGAAGAGGAGATCAGGTCGACATAGTTCGCCCCTCGGGACAAATCATAGCTGAAGAAAAAGTGTGAATTCTATGTGCAGGCTATACTGCGGGGAGAAGAAAGTTTGATCCCATAATGGGGACAAACTGCAGGTGTGTAAAAAGTTTAATCTCGTGTTCATGACAAACTACAAGCGTAGAAAAGTTTAATCCCGTCTTCAGGATAAACTGCAGGCGTAGAAAAGTTTAATCCCGTCTTCAGGATAAACTGCAGGCGTAGAAGGTTCAATCCCATCTTCAGGATAACCGAAATTGTGAAAAGTTAAATCCCGTCTTCAGGATAACTGAAATTGTGAAAGGTTAAATCCCGTCTTCAGGATAACCGAAATTGTATGGCAGGTTTGAAATAAAGTGATACCAGGCTGCTGGTTTGAAGTGTATGTTCCCTTGAGGGGCAGAAGAGTATGTAAAAAGAAAAGGGTTCAAACCCAGAATGATTAGTGATTTGATGATCAAAACCAGGATGTTTGTTTGATGGTAACTTCAGACATAGTACCGTTTCACGGTGTCCGTGTTGACAAGCTGTGGAAATTCATCGCCATCCATTTCCTGCAATCTGAGAGCACCTCCTGTCAATACCTCCTTGACAACAAATGGGCCTTCCCAGTTAGGAGCGAATTTTCCCTTAGATTGATCTTGGTTGTCAATGATCTTCTTCAAAACCAAGTCATGTTGTTTGAACTGCCGTAGTCGAACTTTTCTGTTGTAGGATCGTGAGATCCTTTGCTGATATAACTGACCATGGAAGATAGTCGCGGATCGCCTTTCGTCTATTAGAGATAATTGGTGATACCTATCTTATACCCATTGGTCTTCATCTAACTGAGCCTCCATCAATACTCTGAGTGTAAGACCCCAACTTTCATGAATAAAAATAAATTTTCTATAAATATCATTTTTGAATATTATGGAATAAATTTGATATAATGTTATAGTTGTGGGTAATATTTATAAATTTTGCAAAAGTACGCAAGTTGTTATATAATATTCGATTGGTCGGGGAATATTAAATACGACAGCACAATCATTGGTGGACCCCACAAATGTAATTATTATCGGATTGAAAAACGACAAAAATATTTTTATGAAAATAACAAATGGAAGTTTTACCATTGATCTTTGTTGAACTACTCTTAGTAGTAAAAGTACGATGTCTGCTGTGGTTGCATAAAAGCACACCAGTATTGATTATTAATGCTTATGTGAGAAGTCACTCGGTTTGATTCAATTATTGTCGATATTTTATATGTTATTAAATCAATAATTGAGATATAACGAAGTTGTTAATATTATTATTTGCATTATTAACGATGTCTAGAAGTTACGCCAAGGAGAGGTTTGGTCACCTAATTGCGGCGCTAATAGGGAGAAATCCTTATTGAAAGCCCCTCTTTCCTAAACGACCTGGTCGATTAATAGTGTGAATAATAATAATGATGATGACATTTTGTTTTATTCAGTATTATAAACGTAAAAAAAGTAAAAAACTTTTTATATAAAATAGAATACTTTTATAAAGTTATTCGTTTTATTAGGCTAATAGTAAAATCTTTTTATATAAAACAGAATACTTTTATAAAGTTATCTGTTTTATTAGACAATAATTAGAATATATTATATTTTATTATGCATAGCGTTTGCATAGTGCTTAATTAGTGTTTGCATAGTAAAATCTTTTTAATAGTTATTCGTTTTATTAGATTATAAATAGAATATATTATATTTTATTTAAAAGATTTTGCTTTAAATATGGACCGTCCGATTAAAGTAAATCAATCTGGACCGTTCATGGATTGGTTACTATTCATTCCATTCTTCTATAAATAGAAGTTCATTCCTTCATTATTTCTTACGAATTCACTAAAACTCTAGAGAGAGAAACTATAGAGAGAAAGAAGAAAAGTATTCTGCTACTTCACTACTCCGATATCAAGTTTCTTTTACGGTAAGGGGTATTATTTCTTTTGTATTCATGAAGAGAACTTCTATTATTCCATCTTGATTATTGTGTTGGAATAACCTGTATACGTGGGCTACTCTATACTTGGTGAAATTCTTCTGTATTCCATTCTTTATTATTACATTTGGAATATCACATGCATGCTTTTATGCCGACTGGTTCCATCTTTATTATTCTTGTTGAACATCCTGTGGTGTGAATTTCACCGACCAGTTCCGCTCATTTAGTATTCTGTTGGAATAACCTGTCTATGTGAAGTACCGCATGCATGGTGATTTCTGTTGTATTCCATTCTTTATTATTCTATTGGAATATCCTATTGGTGCGTATTACGCTTGACCTGGTTCCGTTATTTATTATTCTGATGGAATAACCTGTCTCTGCAAAGTACCACATGCATGGTGATTTCTTTTGTTATTCCATTCTTTATTATACTCAGTTGGTTAAAGTTTTGACTTCTACACTCCATGAAATTAGTAGAATATTCTTGATATTTGCGCTTCATCCAGTATCTTTTCATGGAAATATTCTTCTGAGCATTCTTGAATTTTACTTTACAAAAAGTATCATGTTGATAATTTGGACGTTATTAGTTCCTAAATAAATTAATTCTTGAACTTGTTTTATTGAATTCTTATATCATTGTCATCATCATCATGTTTATATTATTTTTGAAAGTCATCTGTGGCCTGTAGTGTATAGATGGACTTGGTATGATTATGACCGGGGATTATTCGGTGTAATCATGATCGTAATATTACAAATGATGTGGTAAAAGTCCTCATTGGCCCGAAGTGCATTGATGGACAGTTGTTGGTATGATCATGACCATTGATGAATACACAAATATCCTTGGCCCGTAGTGCATGGATAATTTGTGGTCGTGACCCTAATGAATATCCTTGGCCGTAGTGCAGGGATGATGTGGATTATTTATTAAGCTGAGTTTCAGCAATAAAAGTTATGAAAAACCTTTTTAAATCATAAAAGATAGTAGATTTTATTCTCTACTTGACACTTTTAATGGATTGCATGTTCATTATTGCAGTTAAACCCGATGTCTATTGTATTTTATCGGTTTAACATCGTTGAGGACTAATGATAATTTATTACGCATTATCTTAGTCATAATATTTCTTCTTTGGGCTAGTTGAGCTCACCCTTTCTTTCACTGTTCTCTTCAGGAAATGAGAACGTAGCCGGGACTAATCAGGGAATGGAGTGATGGTCCGAGATGGTGTCTTAGTAGTCTTCACTATTCTGTTAAATAGTGTGATAATAAATGTAATGAGGACTAAATTGAGTGTGGATATTGTTTAGATGAAAATATTTGTATTAAAACTCACAATATGTATTTTGTCGTATTTTACACGACTGTTGTATAATCAAGTTGTATTTGAATTTAGTACCATGTATTTGGCGACTCAAGATGGGTGATGTATACCTATTTTGGGGGCGTCACACTGAGGAATTCCATTTCCACCTCTATGGGGAACACTGCTTCCATCCCATAGACTAATGAGTAGGGGGTTGCCCCAGTGGAAGCACGCATGGAAGTTTTGTAGGCTAATAAAGTCAGAGGCAAGAGGTCAGGCCATCCTTTGTGATTGGCAGACATTTTTTGCATGATCTTTTTGATGTTCTTATTAGCTGCTTCAACAGCACCATTCATCTTTGGACGGTAGATGACGGAGTTGAGGTGTTTGATGTGGAATTTTTTGTACAATTCCTCCATTATTTTGTTGTTGAGGTTCTTAGCATTGTCTAACACAATGACCTCTAGTTGTCCATATCGACAAACAACATTGTTTCTAATGAAAGCAATGATGACTTCTTTAGTAACCCTGGGGAAGGATGCTGTTTCTACCCATTTGGTGAAGTAGTCGATCATGGTGAATATTAATCGATGTCCATTACTGGCTTTGGGCTCGATAGGCCCGATCACGTGCATTCCCCACATTGAGAAGGGCCATGGCGAACTCATATTGTGGAGTTCCCTTGGAGGGGCGTGGATAGCATTCCCATGAATCTGGCATTGATAGCACCTCTTAACGTGATCATCACAGTCAGCTTTGAGTGGTCTGCTCATGTGAGGGCCACATACTCCACCATGGATCTCATCCACGAGTCTTTGAGCTTGGTCTTTATCCAGACATCTGAGGAGACCTAATCCAACATCTCTTTTGTAGAGTGCATCTCTGCTCAGGTAGAATTTCATAGCAAGTCGATGAATCTGCCTCTTCTCAGTTAGGCTCGCCTCAACGGGTGTAGATCCATCTCGCAGATACTCCTTGATATACTGATACCAAGGGTTGTGGACGGGAGGTAGTTCATCCAATACTTCTCCAACATAATTCCCATAGACTGGGGCTTTTTGCAGAGTAAACGTGATGCTTGACATGTTTTCCTTGTCAGGTATGTAAACCAAGGAGGCCAACGGTGCTAATGAATTTGAAAAATCATTCCTATTACGAGGAATGTGTAGAAAGGAGATTTCTTCGAACTCCAAAGCTATCAGTAAAACTTGCCGATGGTAAGGCAACAAATGTAATTCTTTCATTTGATAGATTCCCGTGGATTGTCTGATTACCAATTCGGAATCCCTAAAGACAGTTAATCACTTGATGCCCATTGAACAGGCAAGTTTTAGCCCCATGATACAACCTTCATACTCAGCTATGTTGTTGGTGCTGACAAACTGCAATTTGATGGTGACGAGATATTGCTCCCCTGTACCGGCTATTAAAATTGCTCCAGCTCCAGAGCCTTCTGTGTTAACAGCTCCATCAAAATACATTCTCCACGTACGGCATGTATCGTACTGATGTTGCAGCTGAATTGTCATTACCCCCTCATCGGGGAAGTATGTTTCCAAGGGTTTGTAGTCCCCTGTAGGTGCGGCGGCTAGTTAATCCGTAATTCCTTGACCTTTGACAGACTTTTGCATCACATAGACGATGTCAAATTGCTGTAGGATCAACTGCCATTTGGACAGTCGACAATTTAGTATGGGCTTATTGAACACATACTTGAGAGGATCCATTCGGGATATGAGATGGGTTGTGTGACCATGGAGGTAATGCTGTAACCTCATGGAAGGCCATGCTAAAGCACAACAAGTCTTCTCAATAAGAGTGTACTTGTGTTCACTGATGCTGAATCTTTTGCTGAGGTAATAGATAGCTCGTTCTTGGCCTCTATTATCTTTTTTGCTTCAAAGATACTGACCCATGGCATTGTCATTTATGGACAGGTACATGAACAGGGGAACATCATCCCTGGGAGGTACCAAAATAGGAGTGTTAATCAGTTGCTCTTTGATTGTAAGGAAGGCTTTCTGACACTCATCATTCCATTTCATGGAGGAGTTCTTCCTTAACAGCTTGAAGATAGGCTCACATGTTGCTGTGAGTTGAGAAATGAATCTACTAATGAAGTTGATTCTTCCCAAAAATCCCCGTATTTCCTTCTCTGTCTGAGGAATGGGCATTTCCTTGATGGCCTGGATTTTGGTAGGATCCAGTTCAATCCCTTTGTGGCTGACTAGGAAATCTAGCAATTTTCCTGACTTAACACCAAAGGCGCACTTGGCGGGATTCAATTTCAAGTTGTACTTACGCAACCTGTTGAAAAGTTTTGTGAGATGGTCTAAGTGGTCATCCTCATTCTGAGATTTGACGATGATGTCATCCACGTAGATCTCTATCTCTTTATGCATTAAATTGTGGAAAAGAGCCATCATAGCTCGCTGATAGGTAGCCTCGACATTGATGAGGCCGAATGACAACTGTCTGTAACAAAAGGTTCCCCAAGGCGTGATGAAAGCAGTTTTCTTCAGCGACCATAATTTGACGGTACCCCGCAAAGCAATTAGCAAAGGAGTACATGCCGTATTGAGCAGTATTGTCAATAAGAATGTGGATAAATGGTACGAGAAAGTATCTTTAAGGAAAGCTTTGTTCAAATCCCGGTAATCCATGCAGACTCGCATCTTTCCCCCTGGTTTAGGCATGAGAACAATGTTGGATATCCACTCCGGATATGTAGACACCATGATAATGCCAGCTTGAAATTGTTTCACAATTTCTTCTTTGACCTTTAAACTCCACTCAGGTTTCAATCGCTTGAGCTTTTGCCTAATTGGCTTGAATCCTTCTTTGATGGGAAGGCGATGAAGAACAATATCCGTGGACAAACCCACCATGTCTTCATGAGACCATACAAACACATCCTGGAATTGGGTTAATAGTGCCACCATGTCATTCCGTTGATTTGTGGTAAGGTCTGAACCAATTTGGATTAGCTTAGGGTTGTCTAAGGTTCCAAGATTGAAAGAAGTGGTTTGATCAAGATTGGGTTTGGGTTTGTCTGCGACCCATTCCTTAATCTCCTGAGGTGTCTCAATGTCCTCTTGGATGTCCATCAAGTCTGAGTCCAACTTTGCATCAAAGTTACAGCCCTTGTGGAGAGAAGGCAGCTCATCAGCAAGTATAGGCACATCTAAATTCAGAGTCCTGAAACAAAAGATGCTTTCACTTAATATATGCAACTGTTTGATCATACAAAAGTGTTAGCATGTACTTGATAAAATAACTGCTAGTACTGTAAAGGAAAGCAAGCAATTATAGTTATCTACAGGGCAGAGGGATTTTCTGCCCATTTTACCCTCGTTGACCAATGCATGGAGTGCTGCTTCAATTGTCAAGGGAAAAGTCCTGATGGACTATAATGATGGAAGGATCGTCATTGCCCTCCTTTTCCCGAATGATAACCATGACATCTGGGCAATCATCGTCTGGGGTGTATCTGTTTGTATGTTCATCATGAACAATGACGCGTATGCCTGCCATCATCAAGGTAAGGTCATGTTTACGTTTTCGTTCCTTTTCTTCCGCCTCGGGATCAAGAATCAGCACCTCTTCTGCTTTGACTGGTACTGGCTTTAGAAACAGCATAGCCACAACACGGGCTGACACCTTTACTGGAGATTGTATCAACTCATGAGGTAAAGGTATAGAAAATCGCCATACGGCGGAAGCTTGAGGAACCTGCTTATGCTTAAGAGGATTCCTATGGATGGAACCGCGAATATCCTAGCCCTTGTTCAATTTGACCGACATTTGAATAGGGTGCTTAATACCGCTTATCTTTACCAAGTCCTTGTCCAGTTGATGACCCAATGACATCATTTCTTGAGTGGTCGACATAACCTCGGCGTAAATCTTGGGTATGGGAAGTGGCGCTCCAATAGAATGGTATTGCGTGTTACTCACTTTCAAAGTATGGAAATCGCCGGCTCAACTTCAAATTGAAGTCGATAATTGGTAGAGTTCCTTATTCGGGACATTCCTTACCAATGGCGACAAATGACTAGACTATTGTTGATAATGTATTTGAGTTGTTGATGTAGTGTGGAGGGAACGACTCCAGCCATGTGTATCCATGATCTCCCCAATAACAGGTTGTATCCTGAGTCTATTTTAAGGACGTGGAAGGATACATTGAATGTATTTGGACCAATCTCAATTGGCAACTCAATCTTTCCGATGGCATTCCATCGGGATCCGTCAAAAGCTCTGATAACCGTATGGCTGCTTTGGATCTGCCTGAGATTGACATTCATCTTCACCAAGGTGGCATAAGGACAGATATTTAGAGATGAGCCTCCATCTATCAAAACTCCAGCTAGCATGTACCCGGAAGACAAAACTGTAATATGCAATGGCTTGCAATGACCGGTCCCTTCGGGAGGTATGTTGTCATCTGTGAAGGATATCACATTGTTGTTCAAAATGTGATCAACCAAATGTTGAAATTTTTCCACATCCACTGATTTTGGCAAGTAGGCTTCTTCCAAAACCTTCAGTAAAATCTTCCGATGATCCTCAGAAGAGAAAACCAAATCCAGTATAGATATCTGGTGTGGAGCTTCTCGCACGCTTAAAACCACTTTGGTTTCATTGTGGCCCATATCGCAGAGGAATTTTTCAGTCTTCTCCATAGGCAACTTCCCCTTTACTTTGCAAATAGGTTTAATAACCCGTTGAGGAAGATACAGTGGATTTTCCTTCAACACTGTAGCAGTAGTATGAGACGTGGATCCTTTAGCTTCTCCATAATTCCATGGAACTTTGTGTAAGCTGACAACAGGATATTGTGGTTTGTAGGATAAATAAATTGGCTCTGGTACGGTCACTTTCAAAGGATTGTCAGCTCCTTTGAGTTGAATTGGTTGTATGGGAAATACTTTGACAGTCTCATCATCCACTTCGGATATGATCACTCTCGATCCTTCCATTTGGTAGGATATGCATTCCCACCCTTGAGTTGTACAGTGTAATCATCTGCTATTTGCAGGACACCGCTACCAATAAGATTCTGAATAAGATGGCAGAGTGCCCAACATTCTTCTGTGTTGTGACCGCGAGAATGTGAATGATATTGACACATTTCATCATAATTTAACCGTCCTAAACGGGGATTGATTGGAGGGAGAAGGAAGGTAATTCTTCCTTCATTGATCAACATCTGTAGTATCTCCTCCATAGATTGGCCTAAATAGGTGAATTCCCTCTGATTGGCAAAATCCCGATGGGCTTTAGCATTTGCTCTCTTCGCAACCTTATCCTCCATAGCTTCGCTTTCTGAAGGTGGTGAGGAGGCATTCATAACAAAAGGAAGGAGATAGGCATGCTCCTGCCTAATTAATTGGCGTGTGACTTAATGATGGTGGGTCACCAGTTCTGCCAGTTGCATAATTTGTTTGCAAAGTGCTTTCATCTTTCGTTACATGGTAAACTGGAACTTTGCATAATCCCATTTGTGAACACCGTCTTTGATGGTTTGGGATGATTCACCGTTAGAATTTTAACCTTGTCCAATGCTCCAACTGATCATGTTGACCTCTTCTTCTTTGTGTTGAGGAAGAGGGTTGTCTTGCACATGAGTTTGATCTGGCTTTGTGACCACAATCTCACCGTTGTCTATTAGATCTTGAATCTTGTGTTTCAAGGCCCAACAATATTGAGTATCATGTCCAGGTGCTCTGGCATGATAAACACACTTCTGAGTAGCATTAAAACCCCTCCCATTAGGGTTGGCTGGTGGAAGAAGATGTGTAATTTTCTTCTGAGTAGTCAGAAGAGCAAGAATATTCTCGAGCGAGCCCCTAAGGGTGTGAATGTTTGAGGTCGCTTTACTTCTCCACTTTTAGGCAATGAAGGGTTTGAAGATTGTGCAGGAAAAGGGGAGTATTTTCTCCTCTGCATAGGCATGCTTTGGTTGCCTTTTTTCCCTTATAGTACCAAGGAAACATCCCCCTCTTTCTTTTTATGGATCCTCCGGGGGTTGTTTCTATAAGATCCGGACTGGATGTGCTCAGCAACGGCTTTAAGAGCGACTAGGTCTTGAATTTTACCGGACTTCAATCCCATTTCAGCCATTTCTCTGTGCTTGATCATTTCAGAGAATGGTTTGCCAATACTACTTAGAACTCTTTCATAGAAAGGAGCTTCAGATATCTATCATGAAAGTCACGACCATTTCTCGATTCTGTCATGGAAGGAATAACTTGAGCAGCAAGGTGCCTCCACCTTTGAGCGTACTCTCTAAATGACTCATTAGACTATTTCTTGACTTTGATAATTTGGTACCGGTCAGGAGCCATCTGAGATTGAAAACTATATTAGGTGAGGAAGGCGTGAGCCAGCTCTTCCCAGCTATGGATCTTTGAGTTGTCTAATCTGGTATACCATGAGCGGGCTTCTCCAGTCAGACTTTTCTGAAACAGCTGCATTCTGAGCTTTTCATTTTCTGTGTAAGACCCAAGTTCTCTAATGAACACCTTTAAATGTGTATAAGGATCCCCTAATCCGTCATATTTCTCAAAATCAGGGGTCTTGAATTTCTCTGGATAATGAACACCAGGAAATATGCAAAGGTCTGCATATGAAACACTTCCATGTGTTCCAATCCCTTTGAGAGCATGAATAGTTTCCTCGATTTGAAGGACCTTCTTCCTGATATCACCGGTGTTTGGATCTCCTTTGAAATGGGTTTTTTCAGGGTCTTTGTTGGTTGTATCCAACTGAGGTTCTGGAATTATTTTTTCCAGACCTTGAACTCCTCCTTGTGTGGAGGATTCTGTATGTGTAGGTATCTTCGTACCTTGAGTGGACTGGTGCAATTCTTTCAGTAGAATAGCCAAGTCTGTAATTTGTTTACTCAATCCGTCAAATTCTTCTCGGGAAATAGCATTAGACTGGTTAGAAGAAGACATGATTGGCTGTAGGCTCGTGGCCTTTTTGGATTTTGAGCGGGTAACAGGCCCAATTGTTTCCCTACAAAAGACTTACGTAGTTTAGTTTTAGGGTAATGTAAATGTTATCATAATATGTCCGTTTTGGAATTTTGTCCTGCAAAACCGGTTGTTAATTGATAACATGTTATGCATGCACAGATATTCTTCATATTTTCCATTACATATGGATGAACGTGGAATAAAATTACAAGTAAATGCATTTACAAGTAATTGAAAAATGGAAAGTATGAAGAGACTTTCCTCCGCGTTTGGTTTATAAGAGGTTGACCTATCTTAGGGTTACTCTCGCGGCTTTTTGGCATGAAGATTCCTAGATCATCGCAATCTACTTGACGAGAAGTTAATCCGGTCGTTCAACTGGAGCGAATCTGAGTGGTGCCTTTCCTGAGCCCCGGGGAATTATTCTTTCCACGAGTCCAGTAATCAAACACCGACAGGATAGCCTCCTGATGGAGGGACCACACAACATACATTCACATACAACATGTCTCATCGTTTATGCAAAATGATGACATATGCGAAGCACTAATATCACAGATAGATATTTAGCAGTGCGGTAATTAAGATGCATTCGTACACATTCATCATAAATGTAAATGCAACATTCATACACAAGTATATAACAATTTTAAAAAGCTTGTAATAGCGGCTTAAGCCCTCTTACTGGAGTCCCCAGCGGAGTCGCCACCTGTTGACGTCGGGATTTTTGAGTGTCCCTTTTCGTTACTTGTTCTTTGGTGTTCTCATGTTAATATGAGATTTGTTTGAAAAAACAAGTGAAAAAGGTCCGACATGTATAATGTCGACGGTTTGACTTTAAGAGTCGCCAGTTGGTGTATTTAACTGGTTTTACCAACGCAATTGAAAAGGTTTGCACATTGACCCAGTGATTTGACACTGCTAGACGGGTCTGTGAAACCGAGATTCATTTTGGGTCCGCGGGCTTGATTATGCGGAGGGAAGGTGTTAGGCACCCCCCGACATCCGTGTTACCACGGTGACCACCACTTTTCAAAGAAACTGTTATATGAATATGTGTGTGTGTGGATCAATGTGCAATTATTTGGAAGTAGTGCGAGACTGCTCGTACCTATATACATGGGGTTTGAATTTATAGAAAAATTCAGTTTTAAACAAGATATAGCAATGTCGTTTTGTAAAAGTGGTTTTTCAAACCTTGTGCTCAATAGTAATTGAGGCCTTTGATGCTTCCATTTTATTATTAAATGTTCGGCTTGTTTGCTTTTATTTTTGAGATGCAAAGCATTCTCGAGAAAAGAATATACAATAGTGCCGAACTCCTTATGGGCATGACAACCATCCAAGGAAATTCAAACACTGTAAAAATAATGTACAAGCTGCTTACAGCTGAAAAATGTCCATCATGGGAACCGAATCTAGATTTAGTAGACTGAATCTGTGATCACATGATTCCTAGGCTCACATGATACTGCAATTTGTATGGAAAACAGTAAGCAGATATATATATAAGCTGTAAATATATATATATACAGACATGATCAACCACCATGAAGCAACTCCATGGGGGATCAAAAATATAAATATATAAAAGTGGTAAATATATATATGGACATGATCAACCACCACGAAGTAAACTCCAGGTGGGACGAAATGTAAATAAAGATGTAAAAGCGATCAACTGCCACGAAGTAAACTCCAGGGGGAGGAGAAATGTAAATATATATATATATATATAAGTAAACTCATGTCACATGGATTGTAAATATATATATATATATATATATATATGGAAGGATGTACCTTTAAATATAGGAGATATATATATATATATATATATATATATATATATATATATATATATAAGATGATAATGGATTTTGGTGGAAAAGTAGAATTTTTGGTGGAAAAGTGGAATGTTTGGTAGTTAATGTTGGTTTTTTTATTATAAATTGATTTTGGGTGGGAATCAAGTTTGCCACAGGAAGGTGTACTATTATATGTTATATATATAAATATACAAGTTTGAAAATTTGACAAGGGGGGTGATCACGGGAATACCTTCCGTGAATTCGTAATGAACATGTATATATATATATATAATATTATATTTTTATTTAAAAGTTTTTATTTTATTAGAATATTTTATTGCATAGTATCCTTTCCATTCTCCTATAAATAGAAGCTCATTCCTTCATTATTTCTTACGAATTCACTGAAACTCTAGAGAGAGAAAATTATAGAGAGAAAGAAGAAGAGAAGTCTGCTACCTCTCTTTTCCTATATCCAGTTTCTTCTAAGGTAAGGGGTATTATTTCTTTTGTATTCATGAAGAGAACTTCTGTTATTCCATTCTTTATCATTATGTTGGAATAACCTGTCTATGCGAAGTACCGCATACTTGGTGAAATTCTTCTGTTATTCCATTCTTTATCATTATGTTGGAATAACCTATCTATGCGAAGTACCGCATACTTGGTGAAATTCTTTTGTTATTCCATTCTTTATCATTATGTTGGAATAACCTGTCTATGCGAAGTACCGCATACATAGTGAAATTCTTTTGTTATTCCATTCTTTATTATTTTATTGGAACATCCTGTCTATGCGTTCACGCATGACCTGGTTCCGTTATTTATTATTCTGTTGGAACATCATGTCGGTGCGAATTTTGCTTGACCTGGTTTCGTTATTTATTATTCTGTTGGAATATCTTGTCTGTGCGTTTACGCATGACCTAGTTCTGTTATTTATTATTCTGTTGAAATAACCTGTCTGTGTGGTCTATCGCATGCCTGGTGATTTCTTTTGTTATTCCATTCTTTATTATACTCAGTTGGTTAAAGTTTTGACTTCTATACTCCATGAAATTAGTGGAATATCCTTGATATTTGCGCTTCATCCAGTATCTTTTTATGGAAATATTCTTCTGAGCAGTCTTGAATTTTACTCTACAAAGAAGTATCATGTTGACAATTTAGACGTTATTAGTTCCTGGATAAATTAATTCTTGAACTTGTTTTATTGAATTCTTTTATCATTGTCATCATCCTCATGTTTATATTATGTTGAAAGTCATCTGTGGCCTGTAGTGTATAGATGGACTTGGTATGATTATGACCATGGATTATTCGGTATAATCATGACCGTAATGTTACACATGATGTGGTAAAAGTCCTCATTGGCCCGTAGTGCATTGATGGACAGTTATTGGCATGATCATGACCATTGATGAATACACGAATATCCTTGGCCCGTAGTGCATGGATAATTTGTGGTTGTGATACTAATGAATATCCTTGGCCATAGTGCAGGGATGATGTGGATTATTTATTAAGCTGAGTCCCAGCGATAAAATGATGAAAAACCTTTTAAATCATAAAAAATAGTAGATTTTATTTTCTACTTGACTCTTTTAATGGATTGCTTGTTCCGTTGTAGTTAAACTTGATGTCTATTGTATTTTATCAGTTTAACATTGTTGAAGACTAATGATAATTTATTTTGCATTATCTTAGCCATAATATTTCTTACTGGGCTAGTTGAGCTCACCCTTTCTTTCACTGTTCTCTTCAGGAAATGAGAACGTAGTAAGGACTAGTCGGGGAATGGAGTGACGGTCCAGATAATACGATTAGTAGTCCTCACTATTCTGTTAAATAGTGTGATAATAAATGTAATGAGGACTCAATTGAGTGTGGATATTGTCTATATGACAATATTTGTATTAAAACTCACAGCATATATTTTGTCGTATTTTACATGACTGTTGTATAATTAAGTTGTATTTGAATTTTGTACCATGTATTTGGCGACTCAAGATAGGTGATGTAAACCTATTTTGGGGGTGTCACAGTTGGTATCCAAGCCAGGTTATATAAGCCCTGGCTAAGATGTGAGATAAGAACTAGGAGCGGAGAGACGTGGAATTCCTTCACTAGTATGACCTACCTAAGTTTTTTTGGTATTTAATTGGTCGGTTAGAGTATAGGGATAATATGTGATATGTTAATTAACCCTTGTTTTGTGGCAGTATTTGAAAATGACATCCGAGAATGTTGAGAACATTAATGGAGCACAGGAGACCGTTGAGTCTCCACAGATCAATAATCAGGATAATGTGCATCAGGAAGGCGACAATCCTCAGAAAAATAACAACATTGACCAGATGATGAACGATGGAATGTTCAGAGGCTTTATGAAATTCATGCAACATCAGGCAAGAGCGGCTCCTGTCCAAAATGCAGGTGGAAACACTGGCAACTCTTGGACGGTCACCGCTAAATAGTTCAAGGAGCTGGGACCACCGGAGTTTTTTGGAGAGCCAAAACCACTTAAGGCGGAGACATGGATAAAGCAGATCAACAAGATATTTGATGTCTTGGGATGGTCCGAGGAGCAAAAGGTTCCCTTTGCCACCTTCATGTTAAGTGCGCAGAGGCAGATTCTTGGTGGGAATCTGTAAAGCGTACTCAACCTGCCGCACTGAAGATGTCTTGGGAGAAGTTCCAAGAACTGTTCAATGACAAGTACTTTCCCGAAAGTATTCGTCACATAAAAGAGGTAGAATTCATCAAGTTAGAGCAAAATAACATGACTGTGTCGCAGTACGAAGCCAAGTTGTCCAGGTTTGCGTCCCATTTGGTTGATAATGAGGAGAGAATGACACGAATGTTTCTAAGAGGTTTGAAACCTGAGATACGTTAATATCTTATCTCTCATAAACTGTGTTTGTATTCAGATGTTGTTAATAGGGCTCAGTTATTGGAGCGTGATAATGAGTCAACCTAACCAAAAGAGAGTAGCCGACAAAATGATAATACCAGTGATAACAGTCATCGAAGCGGTGACAATAAGCATGGAAGGAATCAACATGCCAGAAATGGTAACCACTTCGGTGGTAATCATGGCCAAAACAATAAGAATGGATATTTCAAGAATAGGAGATTCAACAATGATGGAAAGACGTCAGCACCAACACCCGTTGTTAAGGAAGGAGAATGACCACCTATCATATGCTTCAAATGCTGAGGGGAGGGACACATCAGTCCATACTGCGTGATGCCGTCTAAAGCATGCTATAATTTTGGAAGAGAAGGTCACCTAGCCCGATTTTGTTGTTCACCAAAGACAAGTTCAGCTAGGATGGAGGCACCAAAGGACGTCCCAGAAAAGTCAAAGCTAGTAGTTCAAGGGAGAGCGTTTGTCGTGACCTCCCAAAAAGCAAGGAACCCGAACGAGGTCATCACGGGTAAGCTTATCATAAACTCTAGCGAAGTATATACCTTATTTGATACCGGTTCTACCCATTCTTTTATTTCTCCTACTTGCTCTCAACGTTTAAATTTGACTCCGAAGAAATTAGACGAGCTTTGACTTATCTGTTGAAACTCCGTTGGGAGAAACCTTCATTACATCCACTGTTTATAAGTCTTGTTTGGTTCAAATTGGTATCCTCACATTACCTGTCGATCTTATTTCATTTAAAATACTTGCATTTGACGTAATTCTAGGGATTGATTGGTTAACTACTCATCATGCAAAAATTGATTATTTTCATAAGGTTATTAGCTTTCATATTCCTAACCAACCTATTATGAGAATTCAAGCAACCAAACTATTAAAATCAATCACTGTCATCTCAAGCCATAAAGCTATTCGTTTATTGAAAAACGGATGTCAAGCTTTCTTAGCTCATGTCACGGATCTAAACAAAAATACGTAAGTTTTGAATGATATTTCTATTGTTAATGAATTTCCTGACGTATTCCCTGAAGAACTTCCTGGCCTACCCCCAGAGCATGAAATTGAATTTTGTATCGACCTTAAACCTAGTAAAAAACCTATTTCTAAAGCCCCATATCAAATGGCTCCTATTGAACTTTAGGAGTTAAAGACCAAACTGTAGGAATTGTTAGACATCGGTTTCATTCGTCCTAGTACGTCTCCTTAGGGTGCTCTTGTTCTATTCGTGAAAAAGAAAGACGGGAGTATGCGACTTTGTATTAATTATCGGGAGTTGAATCATGTCACCATCAAAAATAGGTACCCGTTGCCACGTATTGATGACCTGTTTGACCAGTTGCAAGAAGCCAAATTCTTTTCAAAGATTGATCTTCATTCCTGATGTCACCAATTGAAGATTAGAACCGATGACATTCTAAAGACGGCTTTCAGAACTCAGTACGGGCATTATGAATTCCTAGTCATATCTTTTGGATTGACTAATGCTCCTGCTGCCTTCATGGATATGATGAACAGAATATTCAAAGAATATTTGGATCACTTTGTGGTCGTCTTTATTGATGAAATCCTTATTTATTCCAAAAGTCGTGAAGATCATGAGAACACTTGAGGCTGATACTTCAAAAGCTTCGTGAATATAAGCTTTATGCCAAGTTGAAGAAATGCGAGTTCTGGCTTGAGGAAGTAGCATTCCTTGGACACGTGGTATCAAGTCATGGAATATCTGTTGACCCAACAAAGATTGAAGCTATTCAAAGCTGGGAGCAACCTAAATCAGTGACCGAAGTAAGTAGCTTTCTCGGCTTAGCTGGTTATTATCGGAGATTCGTGGAAGAATTTTCTCGAATCGCTACTCCATTAACTCAGCTGACTCGAAAAGATACAAAGTTCGGTTGGAGCGAGGAGTGTGAGAAGAGTTTTCAAGAACTCAAGAGAAGACTCATTTCAGCACCTGTTCTGACAATACCATCTGGCTCGGAGGGATTTGTCATCTACAGTGATGCTTCAGGCAAAGGGTTAGGATGTGTTCTCATGCAACATGGGAAAGTCATAGCCTATGCCTCTCGAAACCTCGAAGAATATGAGAGGAATTATCCTACTCATGATCTAGGGTTGGCAGCTGTTGTTTTTGCACTAAAGATTTGGAGGCATTACTTGTATGGGGAGAAAGTGGAGATCTTTATGGATCATAAAATCCTCAAATATTTCTTCACTCAAAAGGAACTTAACATGCGACAGCGACGTTGGCTTGAACTGTTGAAAGATTATGATCATACCATCCTAGAAAAGCAAACGTGGTAGCTAACGCATTGAGTAGAAGATCATATGCAGGTACGAGTGCGATATTGTCAATGCAGATGCCCATTTTGTATGACTTGCAAAGGATGGAGATAGAGATAAAGACTCCAGGGACCCACGTGATGATGGTGAATATACGAGTAGAACCGACTTTAATCGATAAAGTTAAAGCTGCTCAAGCTACAGACCTAGAGCTGATGCATATGAGGAAGAAAGTTCAAGAAGGTGCTATGCCGGAAGCAAGAATCGATGAAGAAGGAATACTTCGAGTCAACTCCAGACTTTGTGTTCCTAACGATCCTGAGTTAAAGTATAAAATCATGATGGAGGCGCACAACACACCGTTTGCAATCCATCCTGGGAGTACCAAAATGTATCATGATCTTCGACATACATTTTGGTGGGGCAATATGAAGAGTGAGATAGCGTTGTTTATCTCAAGGTGTTTAACTTGTCAATGAGTCAAGGCAGAGCATCAAGTACCAAAAGGTCCATTGCAACCACTTGAAATTTAAGAATGGAAGTGGGAGCACATTACCATGGATTTCGTTACTGGTCTTCCTAAGGTTTTTGAAGGCATAGATACAATTTGGGTCATTATTGATAGATTGACCAAGTCTGCTCATTTCCTACCAATACGAGAAACTTATACACTTGAACATCTTACTCGTATGTACATAAACGAGGTTGTAAGATTGCATGGTATGCCAGTATCCATAGTTTCTGATCGAGACCCAAGATTCACTTCACGATTTTGGGTTAGTTTGCAAAATGATATGGGCAGGGATTTACGATTTTATTCGGCATATCATCCTCAGATGGACGGAAAATTAGAGAGGACTATTCAAACTCTAGAAGATTTATTAAGACTATGTGTCCTTGACTTCAAGGGAAGTTAGGACAAGTTCTTACCATTGGTGGAGTTTTCCTACAACAGTTATCAAGCAAGTATTGGCATGGCTCCATTTGAGGCGTTGTATGGAAGAAAGTATCATTCTCCAGTATACTGGGATGAGGTGGCTGAAGCAACGTTGTTGGGACCAGAGTTGGTACGTATGACTACGGAAAAGATTCAAATGATCCGACAACGTATAAAAACCTCACAAGATCAACAAAAGATTTATGCTGATCTTTATCGAAAGGATGTGGAATTCGATATTGGAGATCATGTGTTGTTACGTGTTGCTCCATGGAAAGGAGTTACGAGATTTAAAAAGAGAGGAAAGCTTAATCCTCAATTTATTGGCCCATTTTTAATCCTCGATCGAGTAGGAACTGTGGCGTATAGACTCGCTTTATCGCCAAGTATGTCTCGTGTTAATAACGTTTTTCATATATCCATGTTACGTAAATATGTTAAAGACCCGAACCACATTATTGACTTAGAACCGGACAAAATAGCGGAAGATTTAACATATGAAGAGGTTCCTGTTCAAATCTTGGATAAGAAGGAACATATTCTATGCTCCAAGGTTATACCTCAAGTCAAAGTTTTATGGAGGAACCACGATGTTGAGGAAATGACTTGGGAGTTAGAATTTGAAATGAAATCAAGGTATCCTTACCTCTTCGACATACCAGATATGTACCCTAATTTTGAGGGCGAAATTTCATAAGAAGAGGAGATTGTAAGACCCCAACTTTATGAATAAAGATGATTTTTCTATAAATATTATTTTTGAATATTATGGAATGAATTTGGTATAATATTATAGTTGTGGGTAATATTTATAAATTTTGCAAAGTACGCAAGTTGTTATAATATTCGATTGGTCGGGGAATATTCGTTTTAACAGGGAATATTCATATGACCAAGACAATCATTAGTGGACCCTACAACGGAATTATTGTTTGGATTAAGAAAACGACAAAATTATTTTATGAAAATAACGGCGGAAGTTTTATCGTTAACTGTTTAAACACCCGGTGTTAAAAGTACAGGAATACGTGTGGTTGCATAGAAGCACACGGTATTGATTATTGATGCTTACGTGAGAAGTCACTCAGTTTTGTTCAATTATTGCTTCAGTAATTGTTGTATAGCATCTCACGTTAATTGATTCAATTATTGTCGATATTTTATATATTATTAAATCAATAATTGAGATGACAAAGTTATTAATATTATTATTTGCAATATTAACGATGTCTAAAAGTTCTGTCAAGGAGAGGTTTGGTCACCTAATTGTGCGCCAATAGGGAGAAATCCTTATTGGAAAACCCCCTCTTTCCTGGGAACGACCTGGTCGATTAATATTGTGAATTATAATAATAATGATAAATGCTATTAAAAATATTGAGGAAATTTTTATGAAGTATTTGTTGTAATTATATGGACTCCCATTTACCCATTTTTAAAATTATCGGTGAAAAGTTATCTCAGTTTTTGTTTTATATATATATATATATATATATATATATATATATATATAAGTATTATATATATATATATATATGAAACATGTCACATGGATTGAAATATTGGGGGGGGGAGGAGAAGTGGCGTAGGAAGGAAGGTAGTACCTTTATTATATATATATATATATAAGATGATAATGGATTTTGGTGGAAAAGTAGAATTTTGGTGGAAAAGTGGAATGTTTGGTAGTTAATGTTGGTTGTTTTATTATAAATTGATTTTGGGTGGGAATCAAGTTTGCCACGGGAAGGTGTACTATTATATATATATATATATATATATATATATATATATACAAGTTTGAAAATTTTACAAGGGGGGTGATCACGGGAATACATCCAAGTGAATTAAATAATGAACATGTGTATATATATATAATATATATATATATAATATATTATATTTTTATTTAAAAGTTTTTATTTTATTAGAATATTTTATTGCATAGTATCCTTTTCATTCTCCTATAAATAAAAGCTCATTCCTTCATTATGTCTTACGAATTCACTGAAACTCTAGAGAGAGAAAATTATAGAGAGAAATAAGAAGAAAAGTCTGCTACCTCTCTTTTCATATATCCAGTTTCTTCTAAGGTAAGGGGTATTATTTCTTTTGTATTCATGAAGAGAACTTCTGTTATTCCATTCTTTATCATTATGTTGAAATAACATGTCTATGCGAAGTACTGCATACTTGGTGAAATTCTTCTATTATTCCATTCTTTATCATTATGTTGGAATAACTTGTCTATGCTAAGTACCGCATACTTGATGAAATTCTTCTGTTATTCCATTATTTATCATTATGTTGGAATAACTCGCCTACATCTGAGTACGCATACATGGTGAAATTCTTCCATTATTCCATTCTTTATTATTCATTTGGAACATCCCATCACATGCTTTCACGCATGACACCGGTTCCGTTATTTATTATTCATTGGAACATCTTGTCGATTGCAAATTTTGCCTGACACGGTTCCGTTATTTATTATTACTGCTGGAATATCACATGCATGCATGCGTTCTACGACCGAATCCGTTATTTATTATTCCGTGGAATAACTTTTCTGTACGGTCTATCGCATGCTTGGTGATTTATTTTGTTATCCCATTCTTTATTATACTCAGTTGGTTAAAGTTTTGACTTCTATACTCCATGAAATTAGTGGACTATCCTTGATATTTGCGCTTCATCCAGTATCTTTTCATGGAAATATTCTTCTGAGCATTCTTGAATTTTACTCTACAAAGAAGTATCATGTTGACAATTTGGATGTTATTAGTTCCTGGATAAATTAAGTCTTGAACTTGTTTTACTGAATTCTTTTATCATTGTCATCATCCTCATGTTTATATTATGTTGAAAGTCATCTGTGGCCTGTAGTGCATAGATGGACTTGGTATGATTATGACCAGGGATTATTCGGTATAATCATGACCGTAATGTTACAAATGATGTGGTAAAAGTCCTTATTGGCCCGTAGTGCATTGATGGACAGTTATTGGCATGATCATGACCATTGATGAATACACGAATATCCTTGGCCCGTAGTGCATGGATAATTTGTGGTTGTGATACTAATGAATATCATTGGTCAGAAAAGGGAATGATGTGGATTATTTATTAAGCTGAGTCCCAGCGATAAAAATGATGAAAAACCTTTTAAATCATAAAAGATAGTAGATTTTATTCTCTACTTGACTCTTTTAGTGGATTGCTTGTTCCGTTGTAGTTAAACTTGATGTCTATTGTATTTTATCAGTTTAACATTGTTGAAGACTAATGATAATTTATTTTGCATTATCTTAGCCATAATATTTCTTACTGGGCTAGTTGAGCTCACCCTTTCTTTCACTGTTCTCTTCAGGAAATGAGAACGTAGTAAGGACTAGTCGGGGAATGGAGTGACGGTCCAGATAATACGATTAGTAGTCCTCACTATTCTGTTAAATAGTGTGATAATAAATATAGTGAGGACTCAATTGAGTGTGGATATTGTCTATATGACAATATTTGTATTAAAATTCACAGCATATATTTTGTCGTATTTTACACGACTGTTGTATAATTAAGTTGTATTTGAATTTTATACCATGTATTTGTCGACTCAAGATAGGTGATGTATACCTATTTTGGGGGCGTCACATACACACACACACACACACACACACACATATATATATATATATATATATATATATATATATTTTAGATATATATAACTGTTATTCAGCCTGCGGGCTAAATTTGCCTAAATCTTGCCATTTCTCACTTTGACCGGTTCATGGTGACAAAACTAGAACCGTTGAAGCTGGAATGGTTTATATTTACTCAAATCTAGTCTGTTTTCTTGCTTTTGCACATATTGCTTTGTCATGTGAGCCTAGGAATCATGTGATCACAGATTCAACTCCTGAATCTAGATTCGGTACCCGTGATATACATTTTCAGCTGTAGGCAGCTTGTAAATTATTCACAGTGTCTGAATTTCCTTAGATGGTTCTCATGCCCACAAGGAGTTAGGCACTACTATGTATCTTATTTTCTCGAAGATGCTTCGCATCTCGAAAATAAAAGGAATCAAGCCGAACACATCATAAAATGGAAGTATAAAAGGCCTCAATTACTATTGAGTATAAGGGTTTGAAAAAACCTGTTTTACAAAATATCACTGCTATATCTTGTGAAAATTGAATTTTTATACAAAAGTCAAACCATGTGTATATAGGTGCGAACAAGGCATAACGCTACTTCCGAATAACTGTACATAGACCTACACACACATAAACAGATAAAAGTTTAAATTGGAAAGTGGCGGTGACCGTGTTATCACGAAAGTCGGGGGGTGCCTAACACCTTCCCTCCACTTAATCAAGCCCCTGTACCCAAACGAATTTCAGTTTTGCAGACCAGTTAAACAATATCACATCACTAGGTCTTTGTGCAAACCTTTTTCTCGGTTGAGTTAGTGCAACCATTTAAAAATAACCAACTGGCGACTCTCACAATAAAATAGTTGACATATACATGTTGGACCTTTTCAAACTTATTTTTTCAAACAAACTCACCAAACATGAGAACACCAAAAGATGAGAAAAGAAAGGGACAAATAAAATCACGACATCGACAGTTGATCAAAGGAA
Source organism: Panax quinquefolius (assembly GCA_020205615.1). Classification (NCBI taxonomy): domain Eukaryota; kingdom Viridiplantae; phylum Streptophyta; class Magnoliopsida; order Apiales; family Araliaceae; genus Panax; species Panax quinquefolius. The sequence continues at coordinate 34,706,936 of CM035168.1, forward strand.
GGAATCAAACTCAGTGGATTCAAGTTGAACGCGAAAAAGATTTGGAGGTGAACTAGTACAAGAAGCTCGAATCTTCAAGGGTACAATTCTTGTTCTTCATCTTTTTGTTTAATTAATAATTGTGCATAAAGGATGATCCGGGTATATGTTTTGTAAAAATTTTAAAATCTATTTTTACGCTTCCGCTTTACTTTGATGCATTTTGATTGCGTTCATGAATCTTACAAACTTAACAGTTACTGGATGTTATGTCTCTTACTTAGGTCGGTGCCAATTCATAAGGGGCGTTTTTATAAACTTTTGAGGATTTTTCAACTGGTGTCTCTACATGTTCTCTGAGTGCATACTTAGACTAAGTTGTCTTGGTCTATTTCGTGTACTTGGAGACCATGGAGAGTAGAATGCGCACAAGCCAATCATGTTTGATGATAAAACATATACTTTGTAACAATCTTATTCATTTATTAATAAAAAGTATTAATTTGTTAAAGACTTTTAATTATCTACATGATGTTGCTTTATAATATGTGATAAACCCATAGTTTTAAGTAATGCATTTAGAATAATGATGATGAACATTCTAATGATATCTAAAATCTTAGAAAGCTTAAAACTAAAATAGTTCCCAATCATTGGATTACTAAATTGGGGATTAGTGAATCCGGATAGATTGGTACATACGTTGCTAGCTCATTGGATGAGGATGATTGATCTCATGATCATTTATGTGGAGACACTAAAGCAAGTATGTAGGTGCTTATTAGAGAATAAGTTCACTGAACGTGGCTCACTAAGGAATACTTAATGGAGTTTTACTTGCCTGTCAATAGGAATTCCTGTAGTGATTGTAGTACAAGTGATCCTTGGACTTGAGATCATCATAGTATCTCAAGACCCTTGGGGTATATCAAAGGGTATGCTTGGGTATATTAAATTGTGCATGGAGATAATGAATGATCAATAAAGAATTTATCGCTTCTAGTAAAAGAATAGATATGTCCTATGTGATTCAATAAATGACAACCCAGTAGTCCTTGGGCAAGGCATAATGAAATTAGAAAGGAGTTTCTAATTTGCATTATTTGGTGTTGTGCATTTAAGAATCAAAATCAAATAATTAAATAAAATAAGACTTGAAAATAATTCCACATCTTATATTTAATTGGGTCATTGTATGGTGGAAGGATTGAATTGTACAGTGTTTATTTACTCAAAGGTTCTTTTATGATTAATGTTAAAATCTATATTATCTAGAAATTTGTTAATCGCTAGGGAGGTTTATCCCTATTGTAGAATAAATATTATTTATTTAAATAAATTAATAGTTTAATTTATTTATTTAAATAAGATTAGAATTGTTCTAATTGATTTATTCACAACCGATTTAATATGGAGAACCTAAAAAGGTCACACCATAAAAGGAAAAATAATTATTTAAGAAGTTAATGATATAATCGTAATAATATGTTAAGTGTATTTAATTTAATCAAAAGTGATAGAATAAATTAAATAGCTTAATATTAATTATTTAATATTTTAGAAATATTAAATATTAATTAATAAGAGGAATCTTAATAATATTATTATAATTATTATTATTTTAATTTCTAAAGGAGTTTTGGAATTAATTTAATATAAGTACTTTCATTTATTCTTAATAAGATTAGGAGGCTAATTAATTAAAAGAGTTTAATTAATTATCTCTAATAAGATTAGAGAGCCTAATTAATTAAAGGAGTTTAATTAATTAAATAATATCCTAATAAGGGTTAACTGATAACTTTCTAAGATGAGTCTAATATTAGATATCAGTGCGTGTGAGATACGTTATTCCAATTGTTAGAGAGTACGCTCATTTTTCTACAGAAATAGAAAAACTAGGGTTTGAGCCAAAACACCTATCTTCTTAATTTTTTTGTTTTTCCTTGGTGGATCTGAAAGTAGTATGCATACAAGCCAATCATGTTTGATGATAAAGCATATACTTTGTAACAATCTTATTCATTTATTAATAAAAAGTATTAATTTATTAAAGGCTTTTAATTATCTACATGATGCTGTTTTATAATATGTGATAAACCCATAGTTTTAAGCAATGCTTTTAGAATAATGATGATGATCATTCTAATGAGATCTAAATTCTTAGAAAGCTTAAAACTAAAATAGTTCCCAATCGTTGGATTACTAAATTGGGGATTAGTGAATCCGGATAGATTGGTACATCGTTGCTTGCTTCATTGGATGAGGATGATTGATCTCATGATCATTTATGTGGAGACACTAAAGCAAGTATGTAGGTGCTTATTAGAGAATAAGTTCACTTTGACGTTGGCTCGCTAAGGAATACCTAATGGAGTTTTATTTGCTGTCAATAGGAATTCTGTAGTGATAGTAGTACAAGTAATCCTTGGACTTGAGATCATCATAGTATCTTGTGTATGATGAGTTATACTTTGACTTATTCCTTAAGACCCTTAGGGTATATCAAAGGGTATGCTTGGGTATAATAAGTTGTACATGGAGATAATGTATGATCAATAAAGAATCTACCACTTCTAATAAAAGAAGAGAAATGTCCTATGTGATTCGATAAATGACAACCCAGTGAGTCCTCGTTAAGGCGTAATGAAATTAGAAAGGAGTTTCTAATTTGCATTATTTGAGTTGTGCATTTAAGGATCAAAATACATATAATTAAATAAAATAAGACTTGACAATAAATTCCATGTCTTATATTTAATTGGGACATTGTATGGTGGAAGGATTGAATTGTACGGTAAACTATTTACTCAAATGTTCTTTAATGATTAATGTTGAAATCTATATTATCCGGAAAGTCGTTGATCGCTAGGAGGCTTATCCTTATTGTAGAATAAATATTATTTATTTAAATAAATTAATTATTTAATTTATTTATTTAAATAAGATTAGAATTGTTCTAATTGATTTATTCACAAACCTATTTAATATGGAGAACCTAAAGGGTCACACCATAAAAGGAAGAATAATTATTTAAGAAGTTAATGGCATAATCGTAATAATATATTAAGTATATTTAATTTAATCTATGGTGATAGAATAAATTAAATAGCTTAATATTTATTATTTAATATTTTAGAAATATTAAATATAAATTAATAAGAGGAGTCTTATTAATATTATTACAATTATTATTATTTTAATTTCTAAAAGAGTTTAGGAATTAATTTAATATAAGTACTCTCATTTATTCCTAATTGGATTAGGAAGGAAAATTAGTTAAAGGAGTTTAATTAATTATCCCTAATAAGATTAGGGGAGCTTAATTAATTAAAAGAATTAATTAATTAAAACCCAATTCCTTAATTGTTAAGGTGGGTTGCCCACATCTATAAATAAGAGGAGTCTTATTATGGGTGGTATGGGTTGTTGACTTTAACAAAGTGCGTAATAATTCCAAGTTGTTGGGAGTATGCCTTTTCTATGAGATAGAAAACTAGGGTTAGCTATAACACCCATCTTCTTGAATTTTATTCTTCCTTGGTGGATCACCTCTAGAGGCCAAACACATGGGTGGCTAACGTTGATCAAAGGAAGGAACCAAACCCGGTGGATTCAAGTTGAACGCGAAAAGGATTGGAGGTGAACTTGTACCTGAGGAAGCTCGATCTTCAAGGGTATGATTTTATTCTTTATCTTTTCGTTTAATTAATAATTATGCATAAAGGGTGATCCGGGTATATGGTTTGTAAATTTTTAAACTCGATTTTATCACGCTTAGCACTTTTTATGCAATTTGATTACAAGCATACTAATATTACAAACCTAACAGAAAGTGGCATCGAGCCAAACCTTTATGCGAATTATTAATTGTTTTAATTTGATATGTATATTGATATGTGTTTAGAACAATTTAATTGGGCATAATTTAATTGTATAAAATTTATTATAAAAAACAAAAAAAACAAAACCGGGTCAAATTTTTTTTTTTGGAAAAACCGGACTGGCTTCATACCGGACTAACAGTGGTCATGCGAATATTGGGTAGGCACGGTTTTAAAGGCAGCAGTATGGTTCATATATATATGATATATAAACATTTGTTGCATGATTTTTTTTTTTTTAAACATTATCCCACGTGGCCACCAAATCTATAGAGGATATATATATATATATATATATATATATATATATATATATATATATATATACTTGAAATCTAGATGTTTTCAAAATTAACATGGCTTCGATTTCTATATATGATATATATAAAAGTAAAAGTTGCTTTTAAATCTTTTGGTTTCACAAATTATCACATGGTTGCGTGTTAGGAAATCTAGAGGTTTGGATATATATATATATATATATATATATATATATATATATATATATATATATATATATATATATATATATATCGATTATTCATTATATTATATATTTTCATTTATTTTATAATTAAAATAAAAGTTTATTTTAATTTTAAAATAAAAGATTTATTTTAATATTAAAATAAAAGAGTTTATTTTAATTTTAAAATTAAATTTTATGATAACTAATTGGAGTTGAAATTGGATTTTATTTTTCCTAAAATAAAGGAGTTTATTTGTGAATAGGGAAGTAAATCCATCTTTCCTTAAATAAAGGAGTTTATTTAGATATGAAATAAGATTTCATATTATTCAAAATAAAAGAGTTTATTTGTGAATAGGAAAGAAAATCCGTATTTCCTTAAATAAAGAAGTTTATTTAGATATGAAATAAGATTTCATATTATTCAAAATAAAGGAGTTTATTTATGAATAGGAAAGAAAGAATATCCGTGTTTTCTTTAATATTTTTTTTTTACATGGAATTGAATTTATAATTAATTAAAATAAAAGAGTTTATTTTAATTAAATTTTTTTATATATATATGGAATTGGATTCCATAATTAATTAAAATAAAGGAGTTTATTTTGATTAAAATTTTGATTAAAATAAAATAGTTTATTTTATTCAAAAATTAGATAAATTAAAATAAAATAGTTTTATTTTGATTTAAATTTGGATTAAAATAAAGGAGTTTATTTTGATTCAAAATTAGATTTTATACTAACTAAATTTGCCCATTAAATGATATCAATATATATATTAAATGTTTATTATTCATGGGATGAATGTTATTTATCGATGCATATGATGATGTGTATGATAATAAATGGGATTGATTATGGACTATCGACCAATGTGATTGGATTTTATTTTAGTTGGATGCATGAATGTATGGGTTTTATTAAATGGGGTCTGCGTGATCTCGCCTTCTCTAATTTTTCTTAATATAAATTCTATCTCTCTCTATGTACTTCCCTCGATCACGATCAAGGTTTCTATTTATGTTAAATAGTTTTGTAATAGGAATAGTTAGAATTATTTTGAAGAATTGGAGATCAAGGGACAAGAAGCGCATGAAAACCCGTTTGTTATGGAGCCCGGGTTTAAATGTAATAGTTATATTTAAATATTATTTCTTGCACCCCTAGGGTTTGACCTTTTGGTTCACTTGGTGGCTCTAGTGAACCAAACTAGAATAAAAGTCCATAATCAATCCGGGTAGAATATAGTATTCTATATGTGCATGCTTATACTATATATATTATATATTATGCAAACATGCTTCGCATGTTCATTAATATACGCGTATTTTATATATATATATGCATGCTTAAACAAGATGAGACAAATTAATAACAAACCCCTCAATTTTTATATTAAGTCCTAAGCGTTCAAAGATATTTGGAATATCGAACGTCAAGCCTTTCTAAGCATGATAAAATTAATAGAGTATTAAATATTTAATATGAGTTTGTTGTGTGTCACCACAAGGCAAGTATTAAGTATTTAAGATGTTAATTTATCACATTTGATGCTTATAAAGAAAATTGAACAATATTGTTTTTGTTGTGTCACCACAAGGATGATATTTTTCTTTTTTGAATATATGGAGTGCTAGGTTGAACTTAACTTGGATAATTTTGATTCTGGATGTGCCACCACTTGATCAAAATAATCTAAGAGGCAAAATACAAGGAGTCAGATAGTTGATGTAATTGACAAAAGTTGTCTACCTATTTATTTATATATAGTTTGTTGTGTCACCACAAGGCTATATACATTTGAAATGGGATCCTTATTCTCACTAGCAAATCTTTAATTAGATTTTGCCGAACTATATAAGTGAGGGTAATATAGTTTAGAAGAAGAAAATAGTGGGAGATACCAATTTAAAACAAGACCTAAATTATTTTGGTAATTAATAAAAGAATGTATGTTAAAATGTTGTTAATTATAAATTCATTTACGAAAATTTTACAATGTCTAAAATTACTATCATCATGGGCATATTAGATGCTAAATTAACCTAATCAATTAAATGGATTGGTTAAGGAATTTGAGAATAGTTCTCATAAATTGAAAAGCTATCTTATGTCCTTAATACGCCTATCCTCGCAATGGTTGCGATAATGCCTCCGAGGAAGAGATTGCTACTTTTAAAAAGTGGCAAGATGATGCACAATTGGCTCAATGCATCATGCTCGCATCCATGAGTAACGAGCTTCAACACAAGATAAAAACTATGGATGCTCTTACTATATTCCCTGCACATCAAGTAGTTGATGGTGTGGAAAGTAGGACCGATAGATATCGATATCTAAGGAGCTCTTCCGATCTAGAATGGCCAATGGCACTATAAAGATGCAGATAAAAAGTCCTTAACATTATCAATTTGATTGATCAATTAAGACAACGGATTTTGTCATGGATGGAGAGTTGAGCCAAGATTTAATCTTGCACTCACTCCCTAACTCCTTTCACATTGTTGTGAATTTTCATATGAACAAGCTAGATATCGCCTTTGATTTGCTTAACATATTGAAAAATGTTGAGAGTCACTTTCCAACCAAGAAAGACCATGTATTCTTACTGGTAGGGGCCAAAGGATCTTCCGAAAGAAGAACGATTCTAAGAAGGTAAATAGAAAGGCAAAAACAAAGGATAATAAGAACAAAACCGATATGGATAGCAAAGGAGTTTGCTTCCACCGCAATAAGCCCGGACAATCGGAAAGAAAGCTGAGAAGCATCTTGCAGAGGCTAACCAAAGAAGCTTAGTGAAGTTTCTACATAATACAATTTTGTTCATGATTGAAATAAATTTTTCTTTAAGTCAAGGTTCTACTTGGGTATTGGATACCGACTTTGGTTATCATAAATATAGATTTATGAAGGACCAAATAGTAGTAGAAAGCTAAACAAATATAAGTAATCCTATGTGCGGAAATGTAACAAAGGTTGCAACATTAGCCATAGAAACTTATAGTTTAAGATCGCCTACGAAGCAAATCTATTAAGTCAATAAGTTGTTATTGTATTTTAGTTCTCGTTGAAAACATTATTTCCATTTTATTGTTGGACAATGAAATCTTTGGTATTATAATTAAGAACAATTGTTGTTCTATTTATAATAATAATGTTTTGTATAGAACCGAATATTACTTAATAAATTTTGTATACTGACTTACATGAAAATAATTTTGCATATTGAACAAATTAGTATAAGAAAAGGAGATGATCATTCAAAGAGTTGAATGTGTGTATTTTTGAATACAAGTGTGAATTATTTGAAAGATTCAAAGAATTCGAAGTGAAACAAATTGGCAAAAAGTATTAAGATTCTTTGATTAGATCAAGGAATAAATACTTGTCTTGATAAGTCTCTAGATCATCTCAAATGGTTTTCTCACAATGGACGCCTCCTCGATATGCAATAATTGATTGATGTATCTCGAAAGGAAAAATCGTACCTTGTTGGACATGGTGCGGTCCATAATGATTTTACCGACATTCCAAAGATCCTTCCGGGATAATGTCCTAGAAATAGTCTGCATATCTACGAAAATGGTAACCTCAAAATCCTACCAAGACTCCATAAAAGTTATGGACGGGGAGGATTCCTAATCTTAAGTATGTCAAGATAAGGGGTTCCACTTATGTGAAAAGGTTTCAAAAGGATAAGCTTGGGACAAGATTTGACAAGTGTCGATTTGTGGGACATCCTAAAGTAAGTTTAGGTATATGTTCTATAATTCTACTTAGCAAAAGGTGTTTGTTATGAAACACGCGCCTTCTAAGATAAAGGTGTTTATCATTGAAGGGCTAGTGGGAGGATTATAGATCTTGAAAGGTCAAGAACCACAAAACACTATAAGTCAAATAAGAGGAACATGTAGATGTACATATTGTACCACAACCGAATCATAACCGAATATAGTACCAAGATACCGGGAGGTATGGATTCATCATGGATGATGATGATGAGGTACACATCATAGAAGATGATGATCCAGTTACATACGATGAGGTAAGAGTTCTAGTGGTACAAAAGGGTCAAGTGGGAGCGTCGTGAAATTTCTAGTATTATATGTTGATATACTACGGATGAGGAATTACATACCAATGCTACAATCAGTAAAGATAAAGTTGTCTAAACAATTCCTCCATGAATGATTTGGAAGAGTATCTTAATTGGGAATATAAAAATCTATATAGATAGATTCAAGAGGATGCTCGACTTAACCCAAGGAACGTATATTCATTTGATGCTAAAGTCGTTTAGCATGGCAAACTCCAAGAGATGTTTCATGTCGATGAGCTATGGAGTGTATTTCTCTTAATAGTCCCCATAGACTCCAAAGAAGAGAGATCGCATGAGTGACAATCATGTATGCAATGAAATATACGAGACCTGATGTTGATCGGTCATATTCTGGAGAAGATCAACGTAAAGACAGGTGAAAAACATCTTAAAGTTCTTAAGCCAAGACTAAGGATGTGAGCATACATGGTGGGTCCGAATTAAAACTAGAGGGCTTTACAGACTCAAGTTTTTTCATGCACTAAAGACGATCGAAAATCCAATCCACTTTAAGGTAAAGTGTTACCTTGAATAATTAGTGCGATGAATTGAAAGGTTCCAAACAAAGAAAGAGTCTTTGGTTTAGTGATAAAGACAAAGTATATAGCTATAAATGAAGCTGCAAGTTGATTGTTTGGATTAAAAGTTCATTACGAAACTAGGAATAGTTCCTAAGTCTCATCTTGGATCTAAACATGTGTTGTGGCACTTTCATTTGATTATAAGAATCATTGAAAGATGGGAAATCACTATAGAGATAGTGGACTCTCATAAACAACATTACATATCCATTAACTAAAGCTTATCCAACAAAGCAGGATAATCGTCCACTTGAGAAGAAGAGTATGAGTTACCATGACGATTGGCTTTAGTGCAAGTGGGAGATTGAAAGTAGTATGCATACAAGCCAATCATGTTTGATGATAAAGCATATACTTTGTAACAATCTTATTCATTTATTAATAAAAGTATTAATTTATTAAAGGCTTTTAATTATCTACATGATGTTGTTTTATAATATGTGATAAACCCATAGTTTTAAGCAATGCTTTTAGAATAATGATGACGATCATTCTAATGAGATCTAAATTCTTAGAAAGCTTAAAACTAAAATAGTTCCCAATCGTTGGATTACTAAATTGGGGATTAGTGAATCCGGATAGATTGGTACATACGTTGTTTTTTCATTGGATGAGGATGATTGATCTCATGATCATTTATGTGGAGACACTAAAGCAAGTATGTAGGTGCTTATTAGAGAATAAGTTCAATTTGAACGTGGTTCGCTAAGGAATACCTAATGGAGTTTTATTTGCTGTCAATAATAGGAATTCTGTAGTGATAGTAGTACAAGTAATCCTTGGACTTGAGATCATCATAGTATCTTGTGTATGATGAGTTATACTTTGACTTATTCCTTAAGACCCTTAGGGTATATCAAAGGGTATGATTGGGTATAATAAGTTGTACATGGAGATAATGTATGATCAATAAAGAATCTACCACTTCTAATAAAAGAAGAAAAATGTCCTATGTGATTCGATAAATGACAACCCAAAGAGTCCTTGGCAATAAGAATGAAATTAGAAAGGAGTTTCTAATTTGCATTATTTGAGTTGTGCATTTAAGGATCAAAATACATATAATTAAATAAAATAAGACTTGACAAAGAATTCCATGTCTTATATTTAATTGGGACATTGTATGGTGGAAGGATTGAATTGTACGATAACTATTTACTCAAAGGTTCTTTTATGATTAATGTTGAAATCTATATTATCTGGAAAGTCGTTGATCGCTAGGGAGGCTTATCCCTATTGTAGAATAAATATTATTTAAATAAATTAATTGTTTAATTTATTTATTTAAATAAGATTAGAATTGTTCTAATTGATTTATTCACAACCGGTTTAATATGGAGAACCTAAAGGGTCACACCATAAAAGGAAGAATAATTATTTAAGAAGTTAATGGCATAATCGTAATAATATGTTATGTATATTTAATTTAATTTATGGTGATAGAATAAATTAAATAGCTTAATATTTATTATTTAATATTTTAGAAATATTAAATATAAATTAATAAGAGGAGTCTTATTAATATTATTACAATTATTATTATTTTAATTTCTAAAAGAGTTTAGGAATTAATTTAATATAAGTACTCTCATTTATTCCTAATTGGATTAGGAAGGAAAATTAGTTAAAGGAGTTTAATTAATTATCCCTAATAAGATTAGGGGAGCTTAATTAATTAAAAGAATTAATTAATTAAAACCCAATTCCTTAATTGTTAAGGTGGGTTGCCCACATCTATAAATCGAGGAGTCTTATTATGGGTGGTATGGGTTGTTGACTTTAACAAAGTACGTAATAATTCTAAGTTGTTGGGAGTATGCCTTTCTATAGAGATAGAAAACTATGGTTAGCCATAACACCCATCTTCTTGAATTTTATTCTTCCTCAGTGGATCACCTCTGAGGCCAAACACATGGGTGGCTAACGCCGATCAAAGGAAGGAACCAAACCCGGTGGATTCAAGTTGAACGCGAAAAGGATTGAGGTGAACTTGTACCGAGGAAGCTCGATCTTCAAGGGTATGATTTTATTCTTTATCTTTTCGTTTAATTAATAATTATGCATAAAGGGTGATCCGGGTATATGGTTTGTAAATTTTTAAACTCTGATTTTATCACGCTTCCGCACTTTTTATGCAATTTGATTGCGCACATGAATATTACAAACCTAACAGGATAACCTTTAGAGGCCAAACACTTGGGTTATTAATGTTGATCAAAGGAAGGAATCTAACCCGGTGGATTCAAGTTGAATGCGAAAAAGATTGGAGATAAACTTGTACCTGAGGAAGCTAGTTCTACAAGGGTATGAATCTAATTTCCATATCTTTTCTATTGTTTTATAATTATACACAAAGTATGATCATGGTGATGGGTTTGTATGAAAAATTTTAAATTCCTATTTTATCGCGTTTTCACACCTTTTGTGTAATTTGATTGCATAATCGCGCTATATACAAACCCAATAGTGGTATCAGAGCCAAACTTTATGCTAATTATCGATCTTGTTGATTCCATATATGTATGATATCCGATTGGATCTTATTTTCTAGGCAAAAAAATTTCTATTCTATTTATGACGCCTTGGTAGCGATTCTTAATTTCAACAGTATTTTTGAAGCCTTATTGCCATAACTTTGAAATTGTAATGGGCTAGCAGGCAATTTTTTATATCCCGAAGTATTCTACAAGCGCAATTGCGTGACACCAGATTCTGAAATTTTTAATTTTAATATTTATTTCAATTAAGATAAAATGTTTATTTTGAATTGGAATATGATTAAAATAAAATGTTTATATTAACTTGGAATTGGATTCCACGTTCGTTTGAATAAAAGAGTTTATTCAAAAGTTGTATATTAACTTGTAATTGGATTCCACGTTCGTTTGAATAAAAAAGTTTATTCAAGAGTTTTATATTAATTTGGAATTAGATTTCACGTTCGCTTGAATAAAAGAGTATATTCACATGTGGAATAGGATTCTATATTTCCTAAAATTAAAGATGTTTAATTTTGATATAGAATAGGATTCCATGTTTCCTAGAATAAAGGAGTCTATTCACATATGGAATTAGATTCCATGTTTCCTAAAATTAAAGATGTTTAATTTTGATAAGGAATAGGATTCCATATTTCCTAGAATAAAGAAGTTTATTCACATATGGAATTGGATTCTATGTTTCCTAAAATTAAATATGTTTAATTTTGATAAGAGAATATGATTCAACATTTTTATTTTCAAAGAATTTTAAGTTAAAATAAAGTAGTTTATTTTGTACTTGAAATTGGATTCATGTTAATTAAAATAAAGGAGTTTATTTTGATTTGAAATTTGATTAAAAATAAATCCGCTTTATTTTATTTAGAATTGGATAAAAATAAAAAATTATTATGATTTAAATTTTGATTAAAATAAAGGAGTTTATTTTTATTTTAAAATTGGATTTTTTAATAAATACAAAATTGCCTATTAAATTGATATCTATGCATATATAGAATGGATTTATTATTCATGAGATGACTTTATTTATTGATGCATATATTGATGTGTATGATAATAAATGGGATTGATTACATTGACCAATGTGATTGGATTTTATTTTAGTTGGATGCATGAATGTATGTGTTTTATTAAATGGAGTCTGCGTACCTCGTGTTCTCTAATTTTTCTTAATGTAAATTCTATCTCCCCCGTATGTACTTCCCCTTAACTACTGACCAGGGTTTCTATTTATTTTAAATAGTTTTTTTAATAGGAATAGTTATAATTAATTTTGAATAATAGGAGATCAAGGAGCAAGGAGCGCTTGAAGACCCGTTTGTAATGAAGCCCGGGTTTAAATGTAATAGTTATATTTAAATTTAATTCTTACACCCTAAGTTTGACCTTTTGGTTCACTTGGTGGCTCTAGTGAACCAAACTAGAATAAAGTCCATAATCAACCCGAGTAGAATATAGTATTCTATATGTGCATGCTTATATATATATATATATATATATATATATATATATATATACGAAAAAGTTCAAGAGCATAATTTTTAAGTAACATAATTCCTTAAGTGACATAACTATTTAAAAGCCAAACCTCAGCCTTCCTTCTGCGTCTTTTTAAAAAAACCCAAATCTGAAGTTCGTGATTCCCTCCTAGTCTCTCTCGCAATCTGCAAGCCCTAGTTTCTCACTTCTTTCCAAATGGGTCGCGATTCTCAATGATTCTCTCCAAATGGGTCGCGATTCTCTCCTCTCTCACAATCTGCAAGCCCTAGTTTCTCACTTCTCTCTAAATGCTTCTCTAAGATTCGCGATTTAGGAAAATCATTGAGAATCGCATAATATTTGCGATGTGCCCTAGCTTCTCTGTTTGCGTTTCTCTCCAAATCACTGAGAATCACAACCTATTTCGCTGTGAACTTACATCCTGTCTCGCTTCTCTCCAAATCAGGTATGTGTATGTAAGTTATTGTATATATAATTCAGTTCGGTATTTGAAAGTATATTCTGATGATATGCCCTGTTTTTCTAATTTTCGGATTCAAACTAGTTTGGTACTGTTGAACAATTAGGTCTGCTAAATATAGGTACTTTTTGAGATTTTCTATATTGTTTTGACTGTATCTGTTAGACTTGTCAGAAGATGATCCTAGGGCTTTTTTCAGAAGAAAAAAAACTGAGGTTAATTTGTTAAAAAAAATTTCTTTATTGTAGACACTCGAAATTTTCTTTTCCTATTACTAACTATGTAGGAAGGCAAAAACGTCTTTTTCACATTCCAAAGATAACCCTTGAGGACCATAACATCAATTCCAACCCTGAAAATAGACCAGGGAGATCCAATTTCTAACCCCATAGATAACCCCGAGAAATCAATTTCTAACCCCGGAGATAACCCCGGGAAAATCAGTTCCAACCTTGGAGATAACCCCGAGGGATCAAGTGCAAAGCCCGGAGTCAACCTCGGGAGGTCAAGCCAACCTCAGAGATAACCCTGAGGACATTCAGAGTCAACAATAGGCCAATCTCAGAGATAACCCTGAGAAAAGACTACTATAACTGTGCCAAAACCGGAGATAACCCCGGGAGGGGCAAAATGGTCATTTTGCCAACTCAACTTCACTTCAAACCAAATACACTCATGTCAACTCAAATTGATTCAAAATTAGTCCCACAAGACTCATATCTTAACTTCGGAGTGAAAACTACGCGAAACAGCTCACCGAATTGCCTAACGGGAACCCGAGAATGCTATTTCGGTCATAAACCCATCTTCCTGGAATCAAAAAGGGCAAATCCCATGTCATTGCGTAACTCTCGACAAAATCAGTTCGAAGATGGTCTTGTACACCTTGTTCGGATGCTCGGATTGAAGTTCTGCCAGTTCGAGCGGATATTACATTGCATGAGTTCACGTACTTCGAGACGACGGGACCCGCGAGGCCCGGATGCACCACGACCAGCTGCAGGTGTATCAGAGGCTACCGCAGGTACACCTGCGGCCATTAGTTCTATATATATGGGGCTTGGGCTAGCCATTTTGAGACAGAGAGAAGCGAGGAAGCCCTGTCCAATTTGCTCTGTACACACCCATATTGAGTATTTCCTCATTTTAAACATTTGTTAGCTCACATATAGCAATATTTTTATCCGGCGGGAGTTGAGTGTTTATCCATATAGATTCATAGAAGCCTACATTGGCAGTCCACTGTAAGCATTCTCACACTCTATAAAGCCTTTCCTTTCATATTGGCACACACTGTTATACACATTGAGAGTCGTGTTGTGTGCGTATGCCCGGACTTTGGCCCGTGGTTTTCATTTCTGTCTGTATATATGTATATATTTTATATATGGACTAACATTATCGAGTTATGCTTCGATTGAGCCTAGACTTAGGTCTGGAGCGTTTACTTGCTTTTGTATATATAGATACTTATATATATAATTGTTGTCGGACATATCCGATGAGCCTGGATTTACATTCGGTGCGTTTACTGCTTATATATATATACTTACATTTCTGTCAGGCCTGGAGTTTACTTCGTGGCCTTTTACAGCTTTATTTACATTTCGTCCTGCCTAGAGTTTACTTCGTGGCAGTTGATCGCTTTTACAGCTTTATTTACATTTTGTCCTACCTGGAGTTTACTTCATGGCAGTTGATCGCTTTTACAGCTTTATTTACATTTTGTCCCACCTAGAGTTTACTTCGTGGTGGTTGATCATGCCCATATATATATATATATTTACCGCTTTTATAAATTTACATTTCCAATCCCCCATGGAGTTACTTCGTGGTGGTTGATCAAGTTTGTATATATATTTACAGCTTTTATATATATAACTGCTTACTGCTTTCCATACAAAATGCAGTATCATATGAGCCTAGGAATCATGTGATCACAGATTCAGTCTACTGAATCTAGATTCGGTTCCCATGATGGACATTTTTCAGCTGTGAGCAACCTGTATATTATTTTACAGTGTCTGAATTTTCTTGGATGGATGTCATGCCCATGAGGAGTTCAGCACTGCTATATATTATTTTCTCAAAGATGTTTAGCATCTTGAAAATAAAAGCAAACAAGTCGAACATTTAATAATAAAATGGAAGTATCAAAGGCCTCAATTACTATTGAGCACAGGGTTTGAAAAACCTTTTTTATAAACCCTCATTGCTATATCTGGTTAAAACTAAATTTTTCTAAAAATTCAAACCCTTGTATATAGGTGCGAACGAGGCACATCACTACTTTCGAATAATTGCATATTGATCCACACACACACACACACATTCATATAACAATTTTTTTGAAAAGTGGCGGTCACCGTGCCAACACGGATATCGAGGGGTGCCTAACACCTTCCATCCGCATAATCAAGCCCCCGAACCTAAATGAATCTCGATTTCACAGACCCGTTTAGCAGTGTCACATCACTGGGTCAATGTGCAAACCTTTTCGGTTGCGTTGGTGCAACCAGTTAAATACACCCAACTGGCGACTCTTAAAGTCAAATCGTCGATATTATACATGTCGGACCTTTTTCACTTGTTTTTTCAAACAAATCTCACATTAACATGAGAACACCAAAGAACAAGTAACGGAAAGGGACACTCAAAAATCCCGACGTCGACAGGTGGCGACTCTGCAGGGGACTCCAGTAAGAGGGCTTAAGCCTCTATTACAAGCTTTTCAAAATTGTTATATGCTTGTGTGTGAATGTTACATTTACATTTTTGATGAATGTGTACGAATGCATTTTTATTTACTGCAATGCTAAATATCTATCTGTGATATTAGTGCTTCGTACATGTCATCATTTTCATAAACGGTAAGACACGTTGTATGTGAATGTATGTTGTGTGGTTCCTTCATCAGGAGGCTATCCTGTCGGTGTTTGATTACTGGACTCATAGGAAGAATAATTCCAACGGGGCTCAGGAAAGGCGCCACCAAGATTCGCTCCAGTTGAAAGACCAGATTAACTTCCCGTCAAGTAGATTGCGATGATCTGGGAACCTTCATGCCAAAAAGCCACGAGAGTAACCCTAAGATAGGCCAACCTCTGATAAACCAAGCGCGGAAGAAAGTCTCTTCATGCTCTCCATTTTCAATTACTTGTAAAAACATTTACTTGTAATTTTATTCCATGTTCATCTTTATGTAATGGAAAATACGAAGATTATTTGTGTATACATGTAATCAATTAACACACGGTTTTGCAGGATAATATTCCTAAAATGGACATAATATGATAACATTGACATTACCCTAAGACTAAACTACATAAGTCTTTTGTAGGGAAGCAATTGATCCTATTTCCCGTTCAAAGTCCAAAATGGCATTAAGCTCACAGTCAGACATGGATAAAAGTTCCCAGCCTGATCCTACCCCTGTCTCTCACGAGGAGTTCGAAAGATTAACCTATCAAATTACAGAGTTGGCTGTTATGTTCAAGGAACTACACCAATCTACTTAGGGTCCACAAATACCCATCCACACGTCCCCTCATATATGGAGGAACCTGTACAAAACAATGCTTACTCAATCCGAGTCATTCATACCAGGGGGCAGTCAGTGTATTGGTAAAAAGATGGAAACCTAGATACCTATACCTCATTCCAATAAAGAAATCACAAATCTCAGGGATGATCAAGAAACTGGGGATCTAAGAAAGAAAGTCCAACAAATAGAGGAGACCATCCGGTCAATCAAAGGGACTGGAAATTATGGGAGTATCACCTATTCAGATCTTTGCATATTCCCCAGGGCTTGCTATCCTGCCAAATTCAAAGTCCCAGAGTTTAAAAAGTACAATGGGGAAGGCGATCCCTATACGCACCTGAAAGTGTAAATTGGCGAACTGGGATCTTATGCTGAAGATGAATGTCTCAGAATGCATCTTTTCCAAAAGAGTCTCACCGGAGAGGCTAAAGCTTGGTATGCCAGAATTGACAATGCCAAAATTCGCAACTGGTAAGAATTGGCCCATGCCTTTCTAAATCAGTACAGTTTTCAGTCAAAAATGGCACCTGATCGATACCAAGTGACTAAAGTCAAAAAGCAAAGTACTGAATCTTTCTGAGAATATTCCCAAAGGTGGAGACATCTAGCAGCTCAAGTCATTCCATCAACGACCGAAGCTGAGATGGTTATGACATTTATTGATATCCAAGAAGCTCCGTATTACGAGAGGATCTTAGCAGGCATAGGAAAGCCGTTCTCGAAAATGATCAAACACAGCGAAATGGCAGAGATGGGCCTGAAGGCAAGCAAGATTAAAGATTTCACTGCCTTGGAAGCAGTTGTTAAGCATTTACAGACTGACAAGTATGCGAGCGATCCCAAGGGTGTACCCGATAAAGGCAATGAAGATGTATCCCTTGTTGTACAGGGGCAATATAGTAGACCAACCTACAGTCCCCCCATTTGGAAAAAATGAGACAATCTGCCATTTCAACAACAGGCTGCATTTAACCAATTGCAGGACAGGAAAAGAAAATTTGAGAGAACAGAAAATCGGGTGTTCACTCCATTAGGCGATTCTCTTGAAAATGTTTTTGCGATATTGATGGATCATAAGCAAATTACCGAACTGGCTCCACCTCTGGAACCTGGGAGCAAAAGATACAATCAAGGCCAAAGATGTGCTTACCACTCAGGATCTCCAGGACATGATATAGAGGATTATTGGTCCTTAAAGCATAAAATTCAAAATTTGATCGAAAGTGGCAACATTGTGGTCCAACAACCTGATCAACAAAAATGTCAACACCAACCTTCTATTGCAGCATGATACGGAAGAAGTAAACATGATCGGGTAAGGAAGCGCTGAAATGTATCCAATTTATAAGTGCATACGAAGGATAGAGGACTACCCCCAAAGGCACAGAACAAATGTCATAAAGTGGGAAAACTCGGAGGAAGGTATCATAGTAATGCAAAAATTAGAGACGATCCAGAACCAAGTAAATCTGCTAACTAAGCTGATAGTGCGCCAACATCAGGATACGAGGCATTTTTTCACTCAACTATCAGAAGGCCAAGAAAAGGGGGATGATAAAATTGCTAGCAGACCTCACCAACAGAAAAATCGCTCGGGGGAATGCGAATTCTCAAAGAAGAAAGATCAAACAACCTCCACAATAGCCCGAAAATTCACCCCTCTAAGCAAATCCAATGAAGAAATGTTATATTCTCTGATAAGAGAAGGAAGGATTACTGAGTTGCTGCCTCCTATAAATCCCAAGATAAAGAGTTATGATTTCACCAAGATATGTCTCTACCATTCTAACTCACTTGGACATACGACTGAGGAATGCTGGTCTTTGCGACATAAAATCCAGGATCTAATTGAAAGGGGAGAGCTAGAGATAGAATTTCTCATGACCAAAAAAGGCGAGAAGGCAATAAAAAGCTTAAGAAGTCCAGTCGAGACAAGCATTGCAAATGAGGTGAAGGCTATGAGCGATAATCCTGGCAGAACCCAAGATGGAATGATCCTAATGCAGAAAATGACAGAGGAAACAAGGGAATCCCCAAAGGAGATTCTTCTGCCAACCTCCAACATCCTGTGGTTCAAAGATGACAACCACAGTCCAGATCTTATAATCTTGGATGATGCAGAGGAAATATTGATCCTTTCTAAGGAAGAAAAAGCAAAAAAGGAAAGTTCCTTGCAAGAAATGCGACAACAGTTCGAGGGAGATTTCATGGTCGAATCCTCTCAAGCCTAGCAAAAGTGTGAAGGAACAGATGAAGGAAAAGGTAGCGAGGTTTTCAGGGAAACCAACCCATCAAAAAATCAAGATTTCATACCTTTTTATGATGGGTCCAGCTTAAGCATCCCTGAGGAATGTACTGAACCAGGAAGCGATCAAGTTATGGCCATAAGTAAAGACATTCAAAACCAAGAAGTAACCTCTGTCGCGAGCCTTGAAGGCAACACAACCTCTGATAACTAGACTATCAGGCCTCAACTAGCCAAAAAGATGTAGACCCAGGGGATAAAGTTGCGAGTTCCAGAAGATGTTGGGACGGTATCACTTCCTTTCCAGTATGCTTTTTATTTTCCATTCATGTATAGAAAAAAAAAAGAAAAAAAAAAGAAAAAAAAATTCAAAAAATTAAAAAATAATAAAAATTTAAGTCATTTAGGTTTCAGCTCATCAAGCCTGAACTACGAAAGGCCTGATCTCCCCTCTTCAATGGGAGTACGTAGGCAGCCATTTATGGTGCGGTCAAACCAAACAAAACCCAAACACTTCTCAAATAAACACTTCTCAAACAAATACTTCTCAAACAAACGCTTCTCAAATAAACATTTGTCAAGCCTTTTATCTTATCAAGTAGGAACTATGCAGACCTGATCTCCCACACTCACGGGAGTACGTAGGCAACCACCAGTGGTGCGGTCTGACCCTCAACAGAAATGTCCAAATCCAAACGTCGATCCCAAGAACGACCCTCCAAGTCAGTGACCTATGTGGAGAAGACCCAACAACACTGCAATGTCATTCCATTAAATTTGGCATAAATCCCAGAAAGGAAGAAACAGCGATATGCCAAGACAACCAGCAACGAGGACCTTCAAAGATTCATACCCTTAATCACGAGTCTTCATCAAATCAAAAGAAAATCAAGACCGATTGCAATAACAAGTCAGAAATAATGATTAAAGACATCCAAGCCTAAATCCATTACCTTCTCACCATCTGGTACGGAGGTAAAAGCCTCTTGCGATCTTGGTATCTTATCAGCCCATCTGTCAAAGCAACTATCCCAGACAACAAGCAAGGCTGGGGTAATTTAAAAATCGACGACAACCTGATATTGGGACCCTTACAACAAGATTGGGGCAATTTTGAAAACAGTGACAACTCAACACTGGGGCATTTATCAAACATCCTAAAGAGGGAAATGCCCCAGTCAACACCATTAGCATGGTCCATCATCATCAAAGCGTCCCTCACATCAGCTCACTAGCGATTTGGATATTATTCACTTGCGACTTCATTAACAAAGAGTGTTTTTTGTTTGAATTCCCGACATCAGTATGCGAAAGGACTGGGGCATTTTCTGATTCTAGGAAAGCGAAGGATTTTAAAGCTGGATCAGGCCTCTCATCAAAAGAAGGAAAACTCCTAAAACGAATCATGGCGACATTAGCTTGCCCCTACAAACGAAGGAGAAAATTCTCAACAGAGTTCTTAAATTAAGAGCAGAAGCCCAATAACAAAGGGTCTAGCGAATGAAATCTACATTATCAAACATGTTAATTTGCGCCAAATCCTCATTACTTGAGGCCTCTACACTAAAGTTCAAAGTTTGGCAGCGAAAGTACAAACTGCACCCCCAGGGATATCAGCGGCATTCAGATCATTAGTTCAGCCAGGTTGTGAATCAAATGTTTAAGGAAATGGGGCACAAACACTCAACAGCAAAAGGAAAATACAAATCACCTCAAAAAAGGTGAGGCGGTACATCAACGTACATCTCTATCCAGCGTAACATCAGGTAGAATCTAGCAAAGCAAACCTTTAAATATTACTTTAGCGAAGGTATCGGGAGATCCGGTATTCAAAACCATTGGTATCAATTCAGTGCAACATCAAAACAGTCCAGCAATGAAAGCTTTGTATACTATCGTTTGAGTGGGAACCAAAATAGTTGGGCGATGTCAACTACCAGCAAGGTAGGATCTGTTATCAAACTACTATCAGGGTAGGCACTATTGTAAACTACCAGCGTATGCATTGGCAACATCTCAATTTCTCTTCATCAAACAGGCATTAACGACACCAACAAATAGATAAGTCGTTGTAGTCAACACCAGCATATGCATCAGCAATCCTCGGTAAAGGTAAAGCGACTTGCAAAAACATTTTAAACATGAATAATAACATTCATTACATGTGATTTGTGATTTGTGATTTGCAATATTCGAAATGCGATGTGCGAGTTACGAAGTGCGATTGGCCAAAAGCGAAATGCGAAGTGCGAAATGTGATGTGCGATTTGCGAACTGTAATTTACGAAAAAAATTTAAAACATTCATCATCACATTCACTACATTGCTATTTGCATCATTAAAAATACATTCTCATGTTTCAAGTGTCTACTAATCTTTATCATGTCCATTCCATTGCATTACATGAATATGATAAAGAGGGGCATCTGTAGACACTCAAAATTTTCTTTTCCTGTTACTAACTATGTAGGAGGGCAAAAACATCTTTTTCACATTCCAAAGATAACCCTTGAGGACCACAATATCAATTCCAACCCTGAAAATAGACCCGGGCGATCCAATTTCCAACCCCGAAGATAACCCCAGGAAATCAGTTTTTAACCCCGGAGATAACCCCGGGAAAATAATTTCCAACCCAAGAGATAACCCCGGGGGATCAAGTGCAAAGCCCGGAGTCAACCCCGGGAGGTCAATCTAACTTCAGAGATAACTCTGAGGACATTCAGAGTCAACAATAGGCCAATATCAGAGATAACCCTGAGAAAAGACTGCTACAACTGCGCCAAAACCGGAGATAACCCCGGGAGGGGCAAAATGGTCATTTTGACAACTCAACTTCACTTCAAACCAAATATACTCATGTCAACTCAAATTGATTCAAAAGTAGTCCCACAAGACTCATATCTTAACTTCGGAGTGAAAACTACGCGAAATAGCTCATCGGATTGCCTGACGGGAACCCGGGAATGCTATTTCAGTCGCAGACCCATCTTCCTGGAATCAAAAAGGGAAAATCCCATGTCATTGCATAACTCTCGACAAAAGCAGCCTGAAGATGGTCTTGTACACCTCGTTCGAATGCTCAGATTGAAGTTCTGCAAGTTCGAACGGACATTACATTGCACGAGTGCACGTACTTCGAGACGATGGGACCCGCGAGGCCCGGATGCACCACGACCAGCCACATGTGTATCAGAGGCTACCGCAGGTACACCTGCGGCCATCAGTTCTATATATATGGGGCTTGGGCTAGACATTTTGAGACATAGAGAGGCGAGGAAGCCCTATCCAATTTGCTCTGTACACACCCATATTGAGTATTTCCTCATTTTAAACATCTATTAGCTCACATATAGCTATATTTTTATCCGGCGGGAGTTGAGTGTTTATCCATATAGAGTCATAGAAGCCTACATTGGCAGTCCACTGTAATCATTCTCACACTCTATAAAGCCTTTCCTTTCATAATTGTACACACTGTTATACACATTGAGAGTCATGTTGTGTGCGTATGCCCGGACTTCGGTCCGTGGTTTTCATTTATGTCTATATATGTATATATTTTATATATGGACTAACATTATCGAGTTATGCCTCGATTGAGCCTAGACTTAGGTCTGGAGCATTTACTTGCTTTTGTATATATAGATACTTATATATATAATTGCTGTCGGATATATCCGATGAGCCTGGATTTAAATCCGGTGCGTTTACTTCTTATATATATATATGTACATATATATATATATATATTTTCTGTCAGGCCTGGAGTTTACTTCGTGGCAGTTGATCGCTTTTACAGCTTTATTTACATTTCGTCTCGCACAGAGTTTACTTAAGTGGCGATTGATCGCTTTTACAACTTTATTTACATTTTGTCCCACATGGAGTTTACTTCGTGGTGGTTGATCATGTCCATATATATATATTTATCGCTTTTATATATTTACATTTCCGATCCCCCATGGAGTTACTTCGTGGTGGTTGATTAAGTCTGTATATATATTTACAGCTTTTATATATATAACTGCTTACTGCTTTCCATACAAACTGCAGTATCATGCGAGCCTAGGAATCATGTGATCATCAGATTCGATCTCTTCAATTTAGATTCGGTTCTCATGATGGACATTTTTCAAATTTAATGCGACTTGTATATTATTTTACATGTCTCGAATTTCCTTGGATGATTGTCATTGCCCAGGAGGTTACGAGATTATCAGATATTATTTTCTCGAAGATGCTTCGCATCTCGAAAATAAAAGCAAACAAGTCGAACATTTAATAATAAAATAGAAGTATTAAAGGCCTCAATTACTATTGAGCACAAGGTTTGAAAAATCTTTTTTATAAAACCTCAATGCTATATCTGGTTAAAACTGAATTTTTCTATAAATTCAAACCCTTGTATATAAGTGTGAACGAGGTACAACACTACTTCCAAATAATTGCGCATTGATCCACACACACACACACACACATTCATATAACAGTTTCTTTGAAAACTGGCGGTCACTGTGACGCCCCCAAAATAGGTATACATTACCCATTCTGAGTCGCCAAATACATGGTACAGAAAAACAACTACAAATTTATTAATACAATTGTCGTACAAAATACGACAACACATATTGTGAGTTTAAATACAATATTATCTTCTAGACAATATCCACACCCAAATAAAGTCCTCATTACAATTATTGATGCACTATTTTACAAAATAGTGAGGACTACTAAAACAGCTATCTTGAA
This sequence comes from Panax quinquefolius, assembly GCA_020205615.1. Lineage (NCBI taxonomy): Eukaryota > Viridiplantae > Streptophyta > Magnoliopsida > Apiales > Araliaceae > Panax > Panax quinquefolius. Next base: position 34,730,952 of record CM035168.1, read on the forward strand.
TCATCACTCCATACCCCGGCTAGTCCCTGCTAAACTCTCACCTCATGAGAAGAAAAATGGAACAAAAAGGAAAAGGGTGAGCTCAACTAGCCCAATAAAGAATATTATGACTAAGATAATATACAGCAAATTATCATTAGTCTTCAACAGGGAAAAATCTGATAGAATACAATAGACAACAAGTTTTAGATCAACAACTGCAGCGGAAACAACAATTCATTAGAAGAGTTAAGTAGAGAATGAAATCTACTATCATCTATGAATTTAAAAGTCCATCATCAATATTTTATCCCTGTAACATCAATCAATATACATCTTTACACTACGGGCCAAAGATATTCATTTGTAGCACCAGTTGGTCATGTTCATCTCAACACCTGTTCATCTTTGCACTACGGGCCAAAGATATTCATCAGGTAATCATTCATCTTTGCACTACAGGCCAAAGATATTCATCAAGTATCACCATTAAGGACTGAGGATGATGAAAAACATTTTAGAGAACGAATCCAGTGAGACAGGAGGACAAATATTAGGGATTCGTATTTCGATTTATCTAAATTCAATAATACTCCATAATAACCAAGTGTGAAGTAGCATTCAAAAATAAAGATCAAAACATGGATACAATCAAAGATAGTAACCATAAAAGACATCTGGAAGAAAAAGAGAAAATTTCATTTTCTAGTGAATAGTGTCGTATACGTGAATAGTGCCATATACGTGAATAGTAATCCCGACACAAAAAGTTACAAATTTGATTAAAAGTTCAGATCAATACTTCGGCATAATGATATTGAAAGAAATAATATCATATATGAAGAAAATAACATCCCTTACCTCAAAATAATCGTACTTGACTAGAATATTGGATATAGTGCTAAAGGAACTTGCACCGTATAGCAACACTCAAGTATCAAAATACTCACAAGAATACGCTCGATAATATAGAGAGAGAAAGAGAGAAAACTTTGTTTCTAGTGTGATTTTCAATTCTAACTTAGCCCTCTATTTATAGGAAAATGTTAGCACGCCGAAGCAGACTGGACCTTCTACCTAATGGCTTTACCTGCTACTATTGCCACCCACAACATTTGAAATTCAATTGAGCACATTTCTCGGCAACCAATTCTAGAATTTTCCAAAATGTTTTATCATTTAAACAATAATTAGAAACTTTAACAATTCATAGAAAATAGCCCGTTTATCAAAAAAATACGAATTATATGTCCATTTCACACGAAATCGAATTCTCTACAACTTTACAGAAGAAAGTTTTTCCAAATTCCAAAAAAAAAAATATCCGAAATCCACAAAACAGATGATTTTTAATACCTCCAATCTGACAAAATACTGATAAAACATCTCAGCATTAATTCTTTCATTAATAACCATATAAAATAAATAAATCCATCATTTATATCCACATCAAATAAATATTTCCTTATCATATAAATTAATAATTAATTATTCCCAAATAATATTACAGAATCACAATTATGACAACCAGGCCGTTCCCAGGAAAGAGGGGGCTTTCCGATAAAGATTTCTCCTTACTGACGCGTAATTAGATGACCAAACCTCTCCTTGACAGAACTTTATAGACATTGTCAATAATTCTATCTAATAATATTATTCAAATAATATGAATTATTGATTTGATAATGGGAAATACTGTGCAGTGACAATTATTAAAACAACAATAATATAAACTATCAATGCAACAATTATTGAATCAATAAAATAAAATATTGAACAGTAACTACTATAACAATTATTGAGTAGTGCCTTCTTACGTAAGAATCAATAATTCAATTATACTGTGCAATACTGGTAATATTCTTCGTGCAACTACGCCAGACATTATTTTTAACCACCAGGTATTTCAATAGTGTTAACGGTAACCATTACGTCGTTAATTATAAAAACTCATACTTTGTCATTTTTTTAATCCGATAATTATCCTGTTATGGGGCCCACGAATGACTGCGCCGTCGTACGGATATTCTCGACAAAAAGAATATTTCACGACCAAACGAATATTCCCTGACAAAAGGAATATTTTATAATCACTTGCTTATTTTGTAAAATTTGCACATTTCACCCATAACCAAAGCATTATATCAAATTAACTCCTTACTATTTCAAGATAATAAATAGAGAAAATTTAATTTTATTTATAATAAGTTGGGGTCTTACAGTCACCATGGCAACACGGATGTCGGGGGGTGCCTAACACCTTCCCTCTGCATAATCAAGCCCCAAGACCTAAATGAATCTCGGTTTCACAGACTCGTTTAGCAGTGTCGCATCACTGGGTCAATGTGTAAACCTTTTCTTTGTTGGTGTTAGTGCAACCATTAAATACACCAAACCGGCGACTTTAAAGTTAAATCGTCAACATTATATATGTCAGACCTTTTTCATTTGTTTTTTCAAACAAATCTCACATTAACATGAGAACACCAAAGAACAAGTAACGAAAAGGGACACTCAAAAATCCTGACGTCGACATTTATCATGCCAAACATCCAAAAAAATGTGTAAAACATTTGAAGCTTTAGTTTTACTCTGCAGCTAAGAATGTTGTAATGTAGTGACTGTTTTGTATTATTAAAGGATGGTTAACAGGTTTGCATATTATGATATTACTACTATTCTTATTAGCAAATAATGTGGCCCTTTTTTTCAAAGAGTTTGATGTACCTTTTACTTTCCTTGGATTTTATGTTGTAGTTTTTCTTTGTTGTTAGCCTATCTCTCACTTAGCTGTAGATGTTGGTTAATGATGTGTTGATTTGCTAGGGTTAGCATGCCAGATTTTTATTTTGTATTCTGGTTATGAACTTATGATTACTTAATACTTTTAAAATCTTTTTGTGGTGAACAGACCTATCAAGTGTTTTGTGGGTTTTACCTGATTGTCAATGCCAAAAATGACAAAGCTATTGTAGAAAAGAAAAATCAAGAGCTGGTGAAAAAAGTTGAAGAGATGACATTGAAGAATGAAAGACTGAAGAAAAAAGTGGTGTACTCAATTTTTCTTTTTTCTATCATGTTGTGGTTTTTGTTGTTTGTAATGTAGTTGTAGTTGTGTTGTAATGAAATTGTTTAATGTAATGAAATTACAAGTTATAATTGCTTTGTAATGAGACTATTGTAATGAAAGCATTCCAACTTTGTAATCTAATGAATTGTCATCTTATTATTTCAATTTAAAGCAATGTTGTTTTGAAATGGCATGAACTTTTATAACTTGTATTAACTTTATAAGCTTTCCAACTTTTTGGTACTTTAGTTTGTCATCCAAGTCTTTAGTAAATTTCCTTCCCAATCTTTCCAACTTTGCTAACTTTGCCTACAGAATGCGGTCAGGCATGAATTATTGGGGACTTTTGATGACTTGCAATAAGCACCCAGTGACATCTAAAAATAAATTAACATCATATGTGCCATACTACAACTGAATATGGACACGTTCCTTCTTCCTAGAATCATCAAGCTTCTTGCAAATAGATCTATAACATCACATGTAGCCAATAATGGAATAGAAAAAAAGATTATTTTTTGCAAAAAAATATTATGTTCTTTATTTTCAAAAGAAAGGAGCATTGTCATATAGACAACACCTGTTGTTTATGGCAGAAAACAGTTCAAAAAATAACCAACCTGCAAGATCCAAGGAAAGGAAATTAGAAAACAGATGGCAGTGATCACATCTCATCTTGAACTTTGCCATAAAGGTTTATAAACTCAAGAACCTTTAAGGAAAATACATTTACATTAACCTCACTTTCTTTGACATGATTAACATGAAATTATGACTCAACATTATAACACTTCGCCGAAAGACTAACTTTACTACCAAAAAATGAATTACAGTCTTTTGGAGGTAGAATGTTAAAACAAAAAAAAACATTTGACTAAACTATTAAAGTCTTTTGGAGTTCCTGAACAAAAATTTCTTCCATTAATCTTTGAAATCGAAGATAGCTTTGTCAAATTTCAAAAGCTTTACCTCTGACCAAAAAGGCAATTTGGGATTTTGAGCTGAATTTCACTGCATTTAATATGAACAGTAATCAATGGTTTGGATACTATGCATAAGTAATCACAGAAATCCTACTGCCATTGCAAACCCAAGTATCAACAAATTCCACAATAACACTCACATAATGAGCAAAGAAAAGTTGCACGAGATACATTTATGCAGACATTTCATTGTCAGGACTACCACTAAGAAACAATAACATAATCTTGTAATCAAATTACAAGTTTTCCTCAGGAAAAACTAGTGACTACCACTAGAAACAACTACATAAACATCTATATAAACAATGTACTATTCAAATAAAGATTCAAACTTTCCTCAGCAGACTAGTTTCTACGACAACTGCATTCCCTCAAAAACACATTTTATAATCCATGTATCCAGTCCATCACTCTCAAAAAACACGATCTTAATCCAATCATCAGTATAAATTTATGTCACATTTTTAAAATAGGGGGAAAAGAGAGACCTGGTAGAATGCAAGAACATCAATATCACCATCAGGGCCTGTTACTGTATGAAAAAAAATCACAAAGACATGCTTCAACAAGGGAAAATAACCATGAATCATAAGACTGAATACATAGACATGCTTTCATAATCTCAGTTGATTTTAATGTTAAAAAAAACTTTGGTACCTCATAATCTCAGTTGCACCTGGGGGTGAATAACTATCATCGTCATCTACACTTGGATCTTGAGTAGCATCATCATTTGAGTGTTGCATCACATAAATTAAAATTAAAATTGATCACAACAAACCAGGAATTTAGCTCACAACTCTGTTTTAACCTTACCATACACCTCAATCTCTAGAAACATCTGTATTAGGAAGTATTACCTTTCCTAGTTGTTCTCGCTTCCTAATAAAGCTAGAGGTAACCTTATTTCAAAAAATCCGTATTGACAACTCTGGAAAATAACTTCCTAGAAAGAAAGAAGTCTTCACCTGATTTATTCTCAAAAGATTATCAACCTAAAATTTCACTACTGGGCATTTTGGCTTTTGAAACATACAATTTGATTGTTTTCAGTCCTAAAGAAACATACAATTTGATTGGTAATGGTCAAAAATTACCTGCACCTAATAGTCAGTCCTAAAAAAGACAAAGCCATCTGAGAATAAAAACTTCAAAAGATAGAAAACCAATGAAAAACTAAAAAATATGACAACTTCAAATCACCTAATTAACAGACCCATATCAAAAATCAACAGAAATCAATAAGCAAAAATTGAGCCATCAATACCTGTATAATCCAAATACATAAAAACAGTTCACATTAAGGTTGAATAAACTTCAACCACAGCGAAACATCACAAAAAAAACTTAGAAGGAAAAAGACACATACCTACTTTGCCTAAATTGCGAATCTTAGAGAAGCTTCAGTTGAGAAGAGGGATTCTTAGAGAAGCTAGGGCACAGCGAAATATTTTGCGATTCTCAGGGCTTGCAGATTGCGAGAGAGGAGAAATCGCGACCCATTTGGAGAGAATCACTGAGAATCGTGACCCATTTGGAGAGAAGTGAGAAACTAGGGCTTGCAGATTACGAGAGAGGCTAGGAGAGAATCGCGAACTTCAGATTTGGGTTTGTTTAAAAAGACGCGGAAGGAAGACTCAGGTTTCGCGAACTTCACTTAAGGTATGTGTGTGCGCGCGCATATACGATGAGACAAATTAATAACAAATTCCTCAAAGATTTTATATTAATTTTTAAACGTTCAAAGATATTTGAAATATCAAACATCGTCTTCTAGTATGATTAAAATAATAGAGTATCAATTAATTATTATAAATTTGTTGTGTCACCACAAGGCTTGTCTTAATTCTTTGAGATGGTAATTTTATCATATTTGATGCATATAAAGAAAATTGAACAATGTTGTTTTGTTGTGTCACCACAAGGACAACGTTTTTCTTTTTTGAATATATGTAAGTGCTAGATTGGACTTAATTTCGATAATTTTGATTCGGATGTGCCACCACTTGATCAAAATAGTCTAAGAGGTAAAATAAAAGGAGTTACATGAAGATGTAATTGACAAGAGTTGTCTACCTATTTATTTATATATAGTTTGTTGTGTCACCACAAGGCTATATACATTTGAAATGTGATCCTTAATCTCATTAGCAAATCTTTAATTAGATTTTGTCGAACGATATAAGTGAAGGTAATACAGTTTGATGAAAATAGTGAGAGATACCAATTTAAAAAAGACCTAAATTATTTTGGTAATTAATAAAAGAATGTATGCTAAAAATGTTGTTAATTATAAATTTATTTAGAGAATTTTACAATATCTAAATTACTATCACTGCGAAGCATATTAGATGCCAAATTAATCGGGCCGATTTAAACGGATTGGTTAAGGAATTTGAGGATAGTTCTCACGACTGAAAAGCTATTTTATGTCCTTCATATGTCTATTCCTGCAATGGTTGCAAACAATACCTTTGAGGAAGAGATTTCTACTTTTAAAACGTGGCAAAATAATGCACAGTTGGATCAATGCATCATGCTCCCATTCATGAGTAACGAGCTTCAGCGTCAGCATGAAACTATGGATGCTTCTACGATAATCCTACACATCAAGTAGTTGATAGTGAGGAAAGTAGGACTAATAGATATTAGATATCTAAGGAGCTCTTCTGATCTAGAATGACCGATGACTGTGACGACCCGAGAATTTGGAAAATTTAATAAAATCTTAAAAGATGGATTAAAGGTTAAATAATAGACCTAGGCAGAAAATAAGTGAATAGATTTGACATTTTTGGGAAGGAATTTTAAGGATTTCAAAATTTTTGGTGATTAGGACCGGGATTTGGGGACATTACAATTGGTATTAAAGCCGATTTTTCGGGATATTACACTTGGTATCAAAGCTATAGGGTATGAACCTTAGGTATGATTACCTTAGGCCAATAACCGCAGTGATTAGGATAAGTACTAACTCAAATAGAGTTAATGTGTCGGTAAGATTCAAAGAAGAATCTAGGTGAGTTATAAAAGACACGGAGCTCCCTAACTCTGACAATAAAGGTGAACAGTAATGGTGAATAGATAGAGTCTAAAAGACTAAAGGTACAGGGATAGGAGATCATAAAACAAAATGATCATAGTATAGAAATAAATCGTAATATATACGATGAGATCACCCCGTGATCTGATAACGTTATAAAAGGGAATAGATTCAATCGAATGATTAAAAAGTTTACAGCAAAGATTGATGTGTGTCAGTGGTACTACGAATTGGTACATATTCAGGAAAGGATTATGAATACGAGTTGAATGAAATTCATATTGAGAAGGGAGTTATTATTAAGTGGGGATTTCAATGGAGGACTCGTGTCAGCAGTTGAGTTGTATGATTCTTCGTATGGGAGGGGAATTGTACTTAGTGTAAAAAACCACTTAGTTTCTGGCACTAATAATCATTGAAATGTCTGTGTCACGCTATTTTCTATATACCTGTTGTCGACGCCGGGATTTTTATTTGTCCTTTTTCGTTACTTGTTCTTTGGTGTTCTCATGTTAATGTGAGATTTGTTTGAAAAAAACAAGTGAAAAAGGTCCGACATGTGTAATGTCGACGATTTGACTTTAAGAGTCGCCAGTTGGTGCTTTTAACTGGTTCCACCAATGCAACCGAAAAGGTTTGCACATTGGCCCAGTGATTTGACACTGCTAAACGGGTCTATGAAACTGAGATTTATTTGGGTTTGGGGGCTTGATTATGCGGAGGGAAGGTGTTAGGCACCCCTGACATCCGTGTTACCACGGTGACCGCCACTTCTCAAAGAAACTGTTATATGAATGTGTGTGTGTGTGTGGATCAATGTGCAATTATTTGAAAGTAGTGTGAGGCCTCGTTCGCACCTATATACACAAGGTTTGAATTTATAAAAAAATTCAGTTTTAACCAAGATATAGCAATAAAGTTCTATAAAAATAGGTTTTTCAAACCCTATGCTCAATAAGAATTGAGACCTTTTCATACTTCCATTTAATTATTAAAATGTTCGACTTGTTTGCTTTTATTTTCGAGATGCGAAGCATCTTCGATAAACTAATATACAGCAATGCTGAACTCCTTATGGGCATGACAACCATCCAAGGAAATTCAGTACATCAGAATAATGTACAAGTCGCCACATTAAAAAAAGTCCATCACGGGAACCGAATCTAGATTCCGTAGACTGAATCAGTGATCACATGATTCCTAGGCTCACATGATACTGCAGTTTGTATTGAAAGCGATAAGCAATTATATATATATAAGCTATATATATATATATATATATATATATATATATATATATATATGCATGATCACCACCACAAAGCAACTCCAATGGGGATCGAAATGTAAATAAAGCAAGAATGCTATCAACCGCCACGAAGTAAACTCCAAAGTGGACGAAATATAAATAAAGCTGTAAAAGGCCATGAAGTGAACTCCGTGCTTTACATGTGTATGTAAATATATATATATATATATGTACATATATATATAAAAGCAGTAAATGCACCGAATGTAATTCCAAGCTCATCGGATATGTCCGACAACTATTATATATATATATATATAAGAGCAAGTAAACGCTCCAGACATAAGTTTAGGCTCAATCGAGGCATAACTCAATAATATTAGTCCATATATGAAATATATACAGACAGAAATGAAAACCACGGACCGAAGTCCGGGCATATGCACACAACACGACTCTCAATGTGTATAACAACGTGTGCAAATATGAAAGAAAAGGCTTTATAGAGTGTGAGAAGGCTTACAGTGGGCTGCCAATGTAGGCTTCTATGACTCTATAAAGATAAACACTCAGCTCTCGCCAGATAAAAATATAGCTATATGTGAGCTAACAGATGTTTAAAATGAGGAAACACTCAATATGGGTGTGTACAGAGCAAATTAGACAAGGCTTCCTCGCCTTTTCTCTTTTTAAAAATGGCTAGCCCAAGCTCTATACTTATAGAGTCACTAGCCATTGTACTACTATGCTGCCAGCTGAGATGCACTCGCACGCCTTGTGGTTCCACGAGTCCCATCGTCTCGAAGTACGTGCACTCGTGCATTGTAATGTCCGCTCGAAGTTGCAGAACTTCAATCCGAGCATCTGAACGAGGTATATATAACCTTCTTCGGATCGCTTGTGTCAAGAGTTACGCAATAACATGGATAAGAGGTTGTACGAAGTCAGGAAGAGGGGACCATGCCCATAGTCTTCAAGCTTCAAATTCTATCCGGTGTGCTGCCACGCGTAATAGTCACTCGGGATTGTAACTCCTCGATTCTTGTGGGGCATTGTTGTATGTATGTATGTATGAAGTGTTGAGACGACGTGTAGGTGTTGAGGTGGTAGGATGACGTTTGACTCTTCACCGGGGTTATCGCTGGTTTGAGTCGAAGCAGACGTTGCTCAGGGTTATATCTGAGATTGAACTACTTGTTTGTATGCCACGCAATGTCATCTATGAGAATGCCTGTCTGCCCGGTGTTAGCTCCTGATCTGATGTATGAGCGCCTCGGCAGGAGGTCGGAGCTTGAAGCTGATAGCATGCATTTGAAACAAGCATTTCTAGAGTTATCGCCGGAACTGCAACAACATTCCTTGGGTTATCGCCAAGGACAAAACTCGGGGTTATCTCCGAGGTTGGAAATGATCCTCCCGATGTGTATTCTGGGGTTGGAAATGAGGTTCTCGATATGTGTTTCGGTTTTGGGACTGAACTTCCGGTAGTATCCGGAATGGATGTGAGTTGTCTTCCAGGGTTATCTCTGAAAGACGAATCTGCCCTCCTACAATGTCAGTAACAAGCGTGCAGAAAATTTTGAGTGTCTATAGATGCCCCTCTTTATCATATTCATGCCATGCAAGGCATGTATAGGATAAAGAATCCTAGACACTTGAAATGCAAGTGAGATAAACATGATGCTATGTGCAGCAACATGATGAAAATGTATAATGCATGATGGAAATGATTGTCGGTTCCCTGCTAATCCTGTCGGGATGACAATCAACGATGTCTTGGACATGCGATCTAAGTCTTCAAGGATGTTGACGTTGGGGCTATCACCAAAGTCTCTAATCCTAGACACTGACTCTATTTTTCAGATGCATCTCTCGTATTCAAGAGATCTGTGGGGATAAAGCTTTGTCTATTTGAGGATGTGTATAACATATTCCCTCTCATCCCGTCGAGATTCACGCCAACAATGCATCATTGTCGTAGTCACCCGACCTTCGCTGATGTGTGTATCATAGGATAGATCCCTGTCGGGTGCATTGTCAAGGTTACTTGACCTCTATTAATGTATGTGTCAATGGTTGCATTGCGTTGTAATCCCCGCCGGGGAAGGTTGCTTCGATGGGTTTACTTGCCATCTGCTGACATGACGTCAAGGCTGCTTGACCCTCATTGATGTGTGTATCAATGTTTGAGTTGCGTTGTAACCCCCGCTGGGGATACGTGGATGCTTGAAAGATTTGCGTTGTAACCCCCACTGAGGATACTTAATCAGTTCATAACTTCGGCGTTGTAACCCCCGCCGGGGAAGGTTTAGGGTTGTGACCCTACAATGATGACATCAGATCTTTGTGGGGTATTGTCGAGCATGATTTGTGAAAGCTGAGCTCATTGGTATAGTATACCCTGCATTCAGGCGAATACCAATGAAATGACGAGAGTTTAATTCTGACCCGTAAAAACCAGGATTCCAGGCTATTTCGCTCAATCGCATAGCATTTTTATTTCTGATTTGGCCTTTTCAGCTTGTGAGACCTCCTTTGCAACTCTAACTAGAGCGAGCCGTAGGTGTGAGACCCATGTAGGAGTGTCGCAAATACACCTGTAGTAGCCGCAGGTGGACCTGCGGCCAACTGTGACTATACAAAGCCTGCGGGTTGCTTTCATAAGTCATTTTCAATCTGCGCGACGAAGGAAATCTGAGAGCTTCTCTTAAGACCTATTGAGTTCGGGCAACTTTTTGCATATTCTTCCACTATACAAGTGTTCTTCACTGTCTTGGTAACATATACATGTATTTTTTTTCCAATTTCTATCCGTTGGAAAATGACTTATCACATGAAATGCATTTAGACACATAGTAGTGAATATTCATGCTGATATGACTTGATAAAAAATATTCAACATAACAAATGTTAGTATTAAACCATGCTAAACATAATGATGTGAAAAAATTTGACTTTTAAAACAGTCAAATTGGCACCTTTTACTGTCATTTCTTATCCTATCTGAGGACAAATGAGTAAAGGTAGAAAAGCAAAATAATCCTGGTAATTAGACTACACTTACGGATTTTTTACTATGATGTATTAATGCATGTAGGTTGTATATGACTGTGTATAGGTGTGCTACTGAATGGCCACCTAGTCATGCCTATGTGCATGTGGATAGTCCCAGTTACAAAGGGGGCTATGGCAAAATTTTTCCAAAATGTAGGCATTGGGTACTCATGCATTTTTAACTCTACTATAGATGTATGTTAAAACAATACATGCATGCATGTAATCATACGATACATCTTGAAAAGCTCCAGGTAATAATTTACCACACCCTTTCTGAGGTGATTTGGAGACTTGTTGTCCAGATATTATGGATCCGGATCAGCCAAGTAGTTCCCACAGGACCACTTCTGGTGTACGGAGGAGGGCTTCCGAAGTACCTCGACCCCGTTCTGTTAGACAGCCTCATCATTTGGTGGAGGCAGTGATACGTCCTATCCGAGTTGAAGTGCCGGATGTCGAGGACAAGGAGGAGGATGTACAAATTGAGGTTCCTGCTCTTGCTGCACGTGTTCCCCATAGGGAGTTTCCATGCATTCAAGTGGCGAACCCAGATCTTCTGGGTGACTTGAGTCGGTATCCTTCAGTATACCTACACGCAAATGAGGTATGAAGTTAGATCTTAATCTTCCTTATTTCCTATTAATGAGGAGTAAAGGATTTTTATCTGCATTTGATGTAGGTTCCTGGCTTTACACAGCCTCGAGGGAACTGGTTTAGCATCCACTCTATGTATCAGGCTTTGCATGATGACTATAGAGAGATTGTATATGGCTAGGGATTCAGGACGTTCTTCTCCATTCTTCCCCATCGTTGTCCTTGGGGTTACCTCAGGGCATTGTCTGAGCGCTGGTTTCACCAGACTCAGTCACTCCATTTGCTGGACTGTGAGGTGGTGATGACGCCGATGGATTAGTGATTTATCATAGGTATGGAGTTTGGAGGGGATCCAGTGCCTTGCACGACGGATATTACCCTTACTGCCTTCAGATCCTTGTTGGGAGTTCCAGTGGAGGCGCTCAAGGGCAGGACTGTCCGTACAAATCCTTTGAGCAGGCTATTGAGTGAACCTATACCCGATGATGTGAGAGTCAGAGATCACATTCTTCGGTGATTGTTCCTGATGATCATTAGGGAATGCTTCATAGTAGATAACTCTTCTACGGTGTCCTTCACTTTGATCAGCGCCACTCGACACGTAGACCGTATAGGAGACTATGATTGGGGTTCCTACACTTTTGCCTACTTCCTCAGGGGAATGCGCATGCGATCGCAGGGTTTGACCGAGGCGTGGTTAGGATTTTACCCCTTTCTGCTGGTGAGTATTTCTCTTCTCTTTTCCCATGTACAGGTTAAGAGTGTTGACTGAGAGCAGATGTTTGTCTTTGTGTTGGCAGTTTTGGGCCTATGAGAGGCTTCCATGTTTGTATCCTGTGAGCGTGCTAGGTTTAGACACCTATCCACGAGGACGGAGATGGCATCATTACATACTGGCGGAGGTCCTTGTAGCTGAGGGTTTCACTCATTCCCCGCCACAATTTGGAGTTGTTGACAATGGATGTCATCACATGGGTTCCCTATTCGGGAACACTTGAGTGTTGGATTTGAGGATGGGTACCGATCGGAGTTGAGTCGTTATGTCCACCGTAGGATTCCTCTCTTCACAGATGGAGGATGGGAGCTCTATTTAGGAGAGCGTGTTATCGGGGAGCACTACAGAGAGATTCGCATGTCTGGATCTTGCCTCCTGCCAAGCGTTATTGGCTTTGTGTTTTCGATCACCACGTCATTGACATCCCATTGTTGGGGACTGACGGTTATACATTGTCAGAGGGCCCCTGCGCTCAGGAGATGTTCCAGCATTGGTGGTTCCCTCGTACCATTGGATCTCAGACCTGCGCCACACAGTTTATGGGGGATATGGTTCCAGGATCCGTGATGATGATGGATTGGCTAGCTTGTGTCAAAGATCTGACTCATGTGACACAGATTGACAGTTTGACCCGGCAGTTGGACCGGGCATATTTCTTTATCCGGCACATGGGTAGAGATCCTTCAAAGGCGTATATACTTGATCCTTCCACTCGCACTTTGGCCTTCAGTGACCTATATGGTTTTTTGGCAGAGATCCTCCTCATATAGACACGACATCCCTATAGATAGAGATCCAGTGACTCAGGAGGAGTTAAATCAGGTGGACAAGATTGACAATGTAGACATCGATACCATCGACTTCTTCTGATGTATATTTCTCGTTATCTCTTTTGATAGGCCTCTATTAGATGTTGGGTAGCTTCTGTAAGACCCCAAAATTTTTTAAATAAAAAGGAATTTCCTTTATTTATTATTTTGAAATAGTAAGGGTTGATTTGATTAATGTGGATAGTTAGGGGTAAAATACTGAAATATTTCAAAATAAGCAAGTGGTTATAAAATATTCGTCTTTGTCGGGGAATATTCGTATGATTTGCCAGACCATGTGTGTGGGGCCCCATAACTGAAAGATTGGATAAGGAAAACGACAAAGTTTGGGTGGTTATAAATAACTTGGCGTAGTTATTCTGAATAAGACTTTGTTGGAATACCCGTGGTTAAAATACGATGTCTGGCGTGGTTGCAAGCAAGTAGCACACGGTATTGCATGATATTGTTGAATTATTGATCCTTACGTAAGAAGGCACTACTCAATAATTTTCACAACAGTGAATTATTGCTCAATATTTTATTTTATTGATTCAATAATTGTTGCGTTGATATTTTATATTATTATTGTTTCAATAATTGTCACTTTGCACAAAGATTTTCCATTATCGGATCAATAATTCATATTATTTGAATAATATTATTAGATAACATTATTGGCAATGTCTAGAAAGTTACGCTCTAAGGAGAGGTTTGGTCACTTAATTGTATGCGCCAAGAGGAGAGATCCTTATTGAAAGCCCCTCTTTCCGGGAACGACTGGTTATCATAAATGTGATTCTCAGTAATATTATTTGTGAATAATTAATTATTGATTCATATGATAAGGAAATATTTATCTTATATGAATATAAATGATGGATTTATTTATGTGGTTATTAATGAAGGAATTAATCTTTGAGATGTTTTATTTGTATTTTGTCGGATTGGAGGTATTAAAAGATCAAATTGGTGTTATTACGACTTTATTGTGTGAGTTATAATATTTAATCCGACCGTTGGATCGTTGTAATTTTTGGATATGTTATACATATATAAGTTGAGTATATGTCCACAAATTTTGAACCGATTAAAGATAAGCGTATAATTTATTATGAATTTTAAGAGGTGGTGATTCGAAATTAGGTTATAAATGATTTTGATGGAAAATTCTAGAATTGGTGGGCCCCACTTTTGGTTGGTGAAAATGTGCTCAATTGAATTTTCAAATGTGGTGGGTGGGAATAGTAGCGGTAAAGCCATCGAAGTTGCAGAGTTAAATCTGCTTTGCAAGGTATAACATTTTCCTATAAATAGAGGGCTAAGTTAGAATTGAAAATCACACCGTAAACAAAGTTTTCTCTTTCTCTCTATATTATCGAGTGTATTTTGTGAGTATTTAGATACTTTGAGAGTTCTTTGTTCAAGATAAGTTTCATTCAAAGATCATCACTTGACCTTTCCTTCAAGTCTCGATTCTTTGAGGTAAGGGATATTATTTTTTTCAGAATGATATTATTTCTTCAATATCATTATCTTTGAAATGTTGATCTGAAGTTTTTATCAAATTTGGAACTTTTTCATGTCGGGGTTACTATTCATGAGTTACTATTCACGAGTTACTATTCATGAGTTACTATTCACGAGTTACTTATTCACGAGTACTATTCATGAAGCGTGAAAATGTTTTTTTTGTGGAATTTCTATCTTTTGGTGTCTGAGTTACTATTCACGATATCGGCACTATTCACGATATCTGGCACTATTCACGATATCTGACACTATTCATCGAAAAATAAAATTTCTTCTTTTCGTCCAAAATATCTATTCGGATACTAGCTTTGATTGTATCCATGTTTTGATCATTCTTGAATTTTACACCACTATGATTATTTTTGAGGTATTGTTGGACATGGATAAAACAAAGTACTGAATCCTTAATCCTTAATCCTTGTCATTTTGTTTCACTAGATTCGTTCTTTAAAAATATTTTCATCATCCTCGGTCTTAAATGATGATATTATTGAATATCTTTGGCCCGTAGTGCAAAGATGAATGATTTCTGAAGAATATCTTTGGCTCAGAGTGCAAAGATGAGCAGTGTTTAAATGAACATGACCGATCGATGAATATCTTTGGCCTTTAGTGCAAAGATGAACAGTGTTGAGATGAACATGACCGATTGATGAATATCTTTGGCACAGTAGTGCAAAGATGAATATTTGATTCGAGATGAATATTGATTGATGTTACTGAGGATAAAATATTGATGATGGATTTTTAAATTCATAGATTATAGTAGATTTCATTCTCTACGTAACTC
Organism: Panax quinquefolius; assembly: GCA_020205615.1. Classification (NCBI taxonomy): domain Eukaryota; kingdom Viridiplantae; phylum Streptophyta; class Magnoliopsida; order Apiales; family Araliaceae; genus Panax; species Panax quinquefolius. The sequence continues at coordinate 34,746,834 of CM035168.1, forward strand.
TTCTATGAATTATTATTTCACTAACGATATATTGATCCGAAACTTGTTGTCTATTGTATTCTATCGATTTTTCCTGTTGGAGACTAATGATAATTTGTTGTATATTATCTTAGTCATAATATTTCTTTATTGGGCTAGTTGAGCTCACCCTTTTCCTTGTTGTTCCATTTTTCTTCTCGGAGGCGAGAATGTAGCGAGTACTAGTCGGGGTATGGAATGAAGGTTCTAGAGAGAGTTGTTTAGTAGTCCTCACCATTTTGTAAAATAATGTATCAATAATTATGATGGGGATTTATTTGCGTGTGGATATTGTCTGAAGACAATATTATATTTAAACTCACAAGATATTTTTGTCGTATTTCACACGACATTTGTATTATTGAAGTTGTAGTTTGCTTCTTGTACCATGTATTTGGCGACTCGTAATGGGTGTTGTGTATACCTATTTTGGGGCGTCCATTAATATCGAGCTTAGGGATATGATCTCTGGCGGAGATCGGGAATAGAACTAGGAGGGAGAGAGACGTGTAAAACCTTCGCTAGTGTGTCCTACCTAAGCTTATTTGTTGGTTGGTCATAATATAGGGTATTATGTGATTTGTTAATTTATTAACCCTTGTTTTATGATAGTTTTAAGAATGGTCACGAGAATGTTAACAATGGAGTGAATGAGATCGTGGAGACACCTCTAATCGCCAACCGTGATAATGTGATGTCAAAGTGAAGAAGGAATTAGAGATATCCATGTGGTGAGTGAAGAATTGATAGTTGCAGACCTTAGATAGTCGCAGAGGTAACAAATGAGAGTGAGGAAGAAGAGGAAGAAGAGGTACACAAGAGAGTTTATTAGAGGTATTTTATGATCAAAATGTAGAATTGTAAAATCGTATTCATGAGTTAGAAGAAGCAGTCAAGAATTGCGAGCAAATGTGGAGCAAAAGGATGCAACGATTCAAGCTTGTGTTACCCGATATGTGATGCTTGAATGAAGCACTCTTTGGCGTAGAGTATAAGATGATAAAGTGGAATCGAAATGAAAGAAGAAATAATCGAACGAGTGAGAATGAGTGATGCATGGGTAAAAGCCGCATCGACGCGTTGATATTATGGAAAGAGATGTCTAATCTAAAGAGAAGATTTAACGATGACGGAAGACGTCGGCAGAGAACATCGGCACCATCAACAAATTCTAGGGAAGAGAACGATCGCCGCTTAGATGCTACAGATGTGGAGAGGAGGGACATATAAGGTCAAACTGTTCAAAGCCTTCCAAGGTATGCTATAATTGTGGAAAAGAAGGACATATCGCTCGAGATTATGCGATATCGAAACCCACCCAAATGAGAATGGTGACTCAAAAGGATGTCCCGAAAAAAGCAAAGTCAACGGTTCTTGGAAGAGCGTTTGTCGTGACCAAAGAAAATGCGAGGAACCCAAACGAAGTTAGCACGAAGTTAGTTAATTATAAATTCTTGCGAAGTATATACCTTACTAGATATTGGTTCTACCCATTCTTTTATCTCTCTTACTTGCGCCAACGCGTTTGAACTTGACTACGGAGAAATTAAACTTTGACCTATCTCGTGGAGACTCCATTAGGAGAAACTTTCATTACATCCGTTGTTTAAAAATCTTGTTTGATTCAAGTTGGCACTATCACATTACCCGTTAACCTTATTTCTATAGAGATATTTGCTTTTGATGTGATTTTAAGGTTAACTACTCATCATGCCAAATTGATTGCTTTTGTAAGGTTGTTAGTTTTCATATTCCTAAGCAACCTTGTTATTCAATTCAAGCAATCAAACCATTGTAGTCAAACATTTTCATATCAAGCCATGAAGTCATTCGTTTATTACGGATGTCAAGTTTTCTTAGTCCATGTTATGGATTTGAATAAAGACACGCGTCGATTTGAATAATATTCCCATGTTGTTATTGATTTTCCCCGACGTATTTCTGAAGAATTTCTTGGCTTACTCCCAAAGCTTCGATATTAAATTTTGTATCGAATTTGAACCCGTTACAAAACTCATTTCTAAAATCTCATATCGAATGGCTCCTATTGAACTTCAGGAGTTAAAAATTCAACTATAGAATTTGGTACCTGAGCCTTTATCTTGTGACTTCCTTTGTGGAATGCACCGAAGCCAGACTCTCTGTAAGGGACGTCATATTCGTGCGATAGTAAACTGATAGGTGTCATTGTGACGTGCTATCCAAGGTTGGGATATGAGTCACAGTTGAGAACAACCTAAGTCGATGAATCGAAATGCGTAGTTTTCTGAAGCTTAGTTGGTTATTATCGGAGATTCGTTGAAGGATATTCTCGAATCGCTATTCCATTAACGTAGCTAACTTTCAGAGAGATACAAAATTCGAATGGAGCAAGGAATGTGGGAAGAGCTTCAAGAACTCAAGAGGAGACTCATTTCAAAGACATGTTACGACCATGCCATCCTCGAAAAGCGAACGTGGTAGGCGACGTGTTGAGTAGAAGATCGTATATAGCAAAATGAAATACGATATTGTCAAAGACTAATTTCGATAATTTACAAATAATAGAGATGGAGATGAAAACTCTAGGTACCCACGTGATGATATCTGAGTATAATCGACTTTAATCGATAAAGTTAAAGTTTTCAAGCCAATTGAATCTTGAAAGTGATGCGTATGAAGAAGAAAGTACAAGAATGAGCTATTTTAAGCGAGAATTGATGAAGAAGGAATACTTGAGTCCACTCTAGACTTTGTGTTCCTAACGACTCGATTTGAAGTACAAGATTATGATGGAGGCACACAATACACCATTTGCAATCCATCCTCGAAGTACTAAAATGTATCGTGATCTTCGACATACATTTTGGTGGAACAATATGAAGAGAGAGATTGCAAAGTTTATCTCGATGTGTTTAACTTGCTAACGTGTAAAGGCGGAGCATCTAGTACCTAAGGGTCCATTGCAACCACTTGAGATTCCGAAATGGAAGTGGGAACACATTACCATGGATTTCGTTACGGGTCTTCCTACGGTTTCCCAAGGCATCAATGCTATTTGGGTTATTGTTGATAGATTAACCAAGTCTGCTCATTTCTTGCCGATACGGGAGACTTATTCACTTGAACGCCTTTCTCGTATATGTACGTAAATGAGATTGTGAGATTGCATGGCATGCCAAAGATCCATAGTTTTAGATCGTGACCCAAGATTCACTTCATGATTTTGGGTTAGTTTGTAGAAAAGCTATGGGCACAAATTTATTTATTGGGTTTGGCATACCATCCTCAAACGGATGGGCAATCGAAAGGACTACTCAAACTCTTGAAGATATATTAAGACTACGTGTCCTAGATTTCAAAGGAAGTTGGGATAAGTACTTGCCATTGGTGGAATTCTCATACAACAATAGTTATTAAACAAATATAGGCATGGTTCCATTCAAGCATTATATGGACGAAAATGTCGTTCTCCTATATGTTGGGATGAGGTGGGTGAAGCAACATTGTTGGGACCCGAGTTAAATGCGTATGACTCACCGAAAAGATCCAAATGATTCGACAACGTATACAAACCGGCACAAGATCGACAAAAGAGTTATGCGGATCTTCATCGAAAGGACGTGGAATTTAGTGTAGGGATCATGTATTATCATGCGAGTTGCTCCATGGAAGGGAGTTACAAGATTTAGGAAGAGAGGAAAGCTCAATCCACGATTTATTGGTCCATTTCAAATTCTTGGAAGGAGTAGGAAATGTAGCCTATAGATTTACGTTACTCTCAGTATGTCTCGTGTTCATAATGTGTTTCACATATCTCAGTATTTCTAAATATGTGAAAGACCCAACCACGTTATAGAGTTAGAACCCGGACGAGATAGCCAAAAGACTTAACGTATAAGGAGGTACTGTCCAAGATCTTGGATAGGAAGGAGCATGTCCCACGCCAAGAAAGGTCATACCACAAGTTAAAGTTTTGTGGAGGAATCATGCTATAGAGGAAATGACACGGGAATTGGAAACGGAAATGAAAGCGAGGTATCCTCACCTTTTGAAACACTGTGTACGTCACGTCCAATTTAGAGGACGAAATTTCATAAGGAGGGAGGTTGTAAGACCCAAATTTTTTAAATAAAAGGAATTTCCTTTATTTATTATTTTGAAATAGTAAGGGTTGATTTGATTAATGTGGATAGTTAGGGGTAAAATACGCAAATATTTCAAAATAAGCAAGTGGTTATAAAATATTCAGTCTTTGTCGGGGAATATTCGTATGCGGACGGTAAAATGACCATGTGTGGGCCCCATAACTTGAAGCGATTGGATGAGGAAAACGCACAAAGTTTGGGTGGTTATAAATAACGGCGTAGTTATTACTGAATTAAGACATTGGATATACGGTGGTTTAAAATCTGATGTCTGGCGTGGTTGCGAAAGCACACGGTATTGCAGTGATTGTTGAATTATTGATCCTTACGTGAAGAAGGCACTTTACTCAATAATTTTCACGATGAATCGCTTCGATATTTTATTTTATTGATTCAATAATTGTTGCGTTGATATTTTATATTATTATTGTTTCAATAATTGTCACTTGCACAATATTTCCCATTATCGATCAATAATTCATATTATTTGAATAATATTATTAGATAAAATTATTGGCAATGTCTAGAAAGTTACGTCTAAGGAGAGGTTTGGTCACCTAATTGCGGCGCCCGAGAAGGAGAGATCCTTATTGGAAAGCCCTCTTTCCGGAAACAACTTTGGTTGTCATAAATGTGATTACGTAATATTATTTGTGAATAATTAATTATTGATTCATATGATAAGGAAATATTTATCTTATATGAATATAAATGATGGATTTATTTATGTGGTTATTAATGAAGGAATTAATCTTTGAGATGTTTTATTTGTATTTTGTCGGATTGGAGGTATTAAAAGATCAAATTGGTGTTATTACAGCTTTATTGTGTGAGTTATAATATTTAATCCGACCGTTGGATCGTTGTAATTTTTGGATATGTTATACATATATAAGTTGAGTATATGTCCACAAATTTTGAACCGTTAAAGATAAGCGTATAATTTATTATGAATTTTAAGAGGTGACTGATTCAGAAATTAGGTTATAAATGATTTTGATGGAAAATTCTAGAATTGGTGGGCCCCACTTTTGGTTGGTGAGAAATGTGCTCAATTGAATTTTCAAATGTGGTGGGTGGGAATAGTAGCAGGTAAAGCCATCAGGTTGCAGGTTAAGTCTGCTTCGACGTGCTAACATTTTCCTATAAATAGAGGGCTAAGTTAGAATTGAAAATCACACCAGAAACAAAGTTTTCTCTCTTTCTCTCTATTATTATCGAGTGTATTTTGTGAGTATTTAGATATTTTGAGAGTTCTTTGTTCAAGATAAGTTTCATTCAAAGATCACTTGAGCCTTTCCTTCCTCAAGTAATTGATTCTTTGAGGTAAGGGATATTATTTTTTCGTAATGATATTATTTCTTCAATATCATTATCTTTGAAATGTTGATCCGAAGTTTTTATCAAATTTGGAACTTTTTCATGCTCTGGGTTACTATTCATGAGTTACTATTCACGAGTTACTATTCACGAGTACTATTATTAAAGCGTGAAAATATTTTTTTGTGGAATTTCTATCTTTTGGTGTCGAGTTACTATTCACGTGATACTGGCCTTATTCACGATATCTGACTATTCATCGAAAAATAAAAATTTCTTCTTTTCGTCTAAAATATCTATTCGGATACTAGCTTTGATTGTATCCATGTTTTGATCATTCTTGAATTTTACACCACTATGATTATTTTGAGGTATTGTTGGACATGGATAAAACAAAGTACTGAATCCTTAATCCTTAATCCTTGTCATTTTGTTTCACCTTGAATTCGTTCTTTAAAAATATTTTTCATCATCCTCAGTCTTAAATGATGATATTATTGAATATCTTTGGCCTGTAGTGCAAAGATGAATGATTTCTGAAGAATATCTTTGGCTTGTAGTGCAAAGATGAACAGGTGTTTAAATGAACATGACCGACTGATGAATATCTTTGGCCTTTAGTGCAAAGATGAACAGGTGTTGAGATGAACATGACCGATTGATGAATATCTTTGGCTGTAGAGTGCAAGATGAATATTTGATTCGAGATGAATATTGATTGATGTTACAGGATAAAATATTGATGATGGATATTAAATTCATAGATTATAGTAGATTTCATTCTCTACGTAACTCTTCTATGAATTATTATTTCCACTAGTATATTGATCTGAAACTTGTTGTCTATTGTATTCTATCGATTTTTCCTGTTGGAGACTAATGATAATTTGTTGTATATTATCTTAGTCATAATATTCTTTATTTGGGCTAGTTGAGCTCACCCTTTTCCTTATTGTTCCATTTTCTTCTCGGGAGGCGAGAATGTAGCGAGTACTAGTCGGGGAAATATGGAATGAAGGTTCTGAGAGAGTTGTTTAGTAGTCCTCACCATTTTTGTAAAATAATGTATCAATAATTATGATGGGGATTTATTTGCGTGTGGATATTGTCTAGAAGACAATATTATATTTAAACTCACAGTATATTTTGTCGTATTTCACACGACATTTGTATTATTGAAGTTGTAGTTTGCTTCTTGTACCATGTATTTGGCGACTCAGAATGGGTGTTGTGTATACCTATTTTGGGGGCGTCACAGCTTCGCCCCATTCTCGCTATATCTTTTGATAGGCCTCTATTGAGATGTTGGGTAGCTTCGCCCCATTTCCTTGTATTTTAGCTGTACAGAGATATATTAGATGATGATATACTTAGGAATGTATGTACAGTTTTCCATTCCCTATATCATATTGCCATCTATTATATCATGCATGTTATTATGTTATGCATATGTATATATTAAGCATTAACCCCTGGATGGTCTTATGACACGACCCGTACAGATGTCTTCTTTGACAGTTAGCCGTATTGATACCCCACCATTTTTGGTGGCATCTGGTATGTGCTCATGGTATGATAGTATGTCACCATCAGACATGGTGACTGTAGATGATTTGCTGCAACATACTATGACCCTATTGATATTTCAGGTTCCCACAGGATTTGTAGAGGGTATGCTAGAGCACTGGGTATCGGAGAGGCAGGTTTTCCGATTTGGGACCAAAGAGTTGACTCCTACTTTGGAGGAGTATGCACGGTTGACGATGCTACCACTGGACAGACCTTGCGTGCATATGGCTATCGGAGACATGACTAGACAGTTTATGACCCTCACCAGATTGAGACATAGAGTGGTACAGGACGAGATATCCCCGCGTTTCATATTTGACAGATTTGGCTCTGAGGATAGTTATGCATGGCATTCTAGGGATTTCACCACACCGGAGGATCATTGGTGTTCAACCAGAGTGGATGTACTATTGATGTGCGTATTGTCATATGTCTACATGCCACGGTACATGGATGAGTTGGATATCAGCGTCATTATGGCAGTGAGAGCTCTTAGGGAGGGTCATACCATTATACCGATGATCATTGCAGAGACTTGAGGTTAGCTACATATTGATGCACTTATCCGGCAGGAGTGTTTACAGGTAGCTTGGTCATACTGTACGTGTGGTTTATGTCATACTTGAGACCGATTGGCATATTCAGATGGCAGGGATATTGTTTCACCCATGATATAGCCATGTCATACTCCTTTCAGCCTGTATAGTGCACAGATGCTACGTCTTGGTCAGCTTTTCTAGCAGGGATCGGAGATCCATTCGCTATACTCTGTCGTGTACAGGGCTTAGCTCACCCTACAGCTTCATTACTCATGCTCCGGGCATATATTATCTACCTCAGTTGGTTTGAGAGGGATGATCACTTACCACCCACTGGCCGTGATGTGTCAGTTTGGCCAGTTTCAGGATTTTCATCCTTACGAGGGGGTAGTGAGTCAGCGCTTCGCTTCACAATCGCTTATCGCCAGAGGATGATCCGTGTTATATGCCTATTGGGATCGGCCGAGAGTCGGGCCGAGTTTTGTCGATCATCCAAAGTTATTCTGTAGAGTATTTAGCATGGATGTAGATAGAGACTTCATCGACTATGGTAGTATCCACAGTGCAGGATGTTGATTCTGATGATGAGGAGCCTATAGAGGAGGCTGACATTCCCATCGATGGGGACTTGACAGCTGGGCTGCAAGCATTTGTGATGGATTCTCCCACCTCGAAAGTGCCATCATTACTTAATATTCAAAGACAAACATTTGGAGCAAGAGCCTAAATCGATGACCTATGATAGAGATCAAAGCTAGGTAGCGATGTTGACAACTCTTGATGGGAGAGACGCCGCTCTGTTAGAGAGGGATGAGGCTAGATCAGCCAAGGATGCATTGATTATGGAGCGGGATGCCGCCCTATCTGCTAGGGATGCGGCCATTGCAGACAGTACTTCAGTGAGATCCCAGATGATTGTCACTCTTGCCGACATGAGTGCTTACATTGATGAGCATTATGCCACCATGTAGTTAGCCTCTGATCTGCTAGCTCGTGTAGATACCATTGGGCAGGAGCTTGCAGTGTTACCTTCATCTTCAGAGAGGGATGCCATGTTAGATCTGATAGTCCGCATACATACAGATCTATAAATAGCTTTGTATTTTCCTGCACAGACTAGCTTAGCCATTTTGTCATGTACAACACATATGTATATATGAAACAAAATTATGTATGGCAGGGAAATATATTTTGATTCACTTCCCTTTTAGTTATGCCTTGATACTTGCTTGATATTTGCCTGTTTCTTCAAGGCCTTGTGATTTTGATGCATTCTGAACTTATCCTTGATAGGTGGATATTGAGACGTCGCAAGATCTCTCAGAACGGATCATTGATCTGTATGTATCCCTACCATCTTTGGTGTCTTGGGACTGGTATCTGTATGGAAATATGGAGAGGATTGTGGCTTTTCCTCTCTGAGATTGACCGCACCACAGATGGTCGCCAGTACTTCTATTTGTGAGAAGCCTAGTTAATTCCATCTCTTATGGATTGGTGTTGCTCTTCGAGGCATAACTGCAGCTTATATGGTCACCGAATCTTTTATTTGTGAAAAGAGGTTGGGTAATTCCATCCCTTTGGTCTGAAGCTGACGAAATGTGGAAGATTGAAGGTTAATCCCAGTACCGTGTGACAAGCATTTTTGTTCTGGTAGGGGTTAGACTGAATCATAAATGGCTGCCTACGTACTCCTATTGAAGAGGAGATCAAGTCTGCGTAGTTTGAACCTGGTGTAAGAGGTTCAACGCTGAATGGGAAAGGCAGATGAGTGTAGAAATTTTTTGTGGTTTTTGTTTTTTGTAGAGGAATGGTAGAAATGTTTTTGTTATTTTTTGCTTATTGCGATCAGGCCATATAGAATATGGTTTCCTACGTACTCCCGGGTATCAGGGAGATCAGGTCAACGTAGTTCGCCCCTCAGGACGAATCGCAGCCAAAGAGAAGTGTGAATCCCATGTGCAGGCTATATTGCGGGGAGAAGAAAGTTTGATCCCATAACGGGGATAAACTGCAGGTGTGGAAAAAGTTTAATCCAATCTTCAGGATAAACTGCAAGCGTAGAAAAGTTTAATCCCGTCTTCAGGATAAAACTGCAAGCGTGAAAGGTTCAATCCCGTCTTCAAGATAACCGAAATTTTATGAAAGGTATGAAATGAGGTGAAACCAGGCTACTAGTTTAAAGTGTATGATTCCCTGAGGTGCAGAAGAGTATGTAAAAAGGGTTAGAAACCAAAATGATTGGTGATTTGATGATCATAACCAGGATGTTTGTTTGATGGTAACTTCAGACATAATACCGTTTCACGGTGTCTAAGTTGATAAGCTATGGAAATTCATTGCCATCCATTTCCTGCAATCTGAGAGCACCTCATGTCAATACTTCCTTGACAACAAATGGGCCTTCCCAGTTAGGAGCGAATTTTCCCTTAGATTAATCTTGGTTGTCAATGATCTTCTTTAAAACCAAGTCATGTTGTTTGAAATGCCGTAGCCGGACTTTTCTGTTGTAGGATCGTGCGATCCTTTACTGATATAACTGACCATGGAAGATAGCCGAGGTTTGCCTTTCGTCTATTAGAGATAATTGTTGATACCTGTCTTGTACCCATTGGTCTTCATCCAACTGAGCATCCATCAAAACTCTAAAGGATTCCATTTCCACCTCTATGGGGAGAACTGCTTCCATCCCATAGGCTAATGAGTAGGGGGTTGCCCCAGTGGAAGTACGCATTGAAGTTCTGTAGGCTAATAAAGTCAGAGGCAAGAGGTCAGACCATCCTTTATGATTTGCATGATCTTTTTTATATTTTTATTAGCCGCTTCAACAGTACCATTCATCTTTGGATGGTAGATGACGGAGTTAAGGTGTTTGATGTAGAATTTACTGCATAACTCCTCCATCATTTTGTTGTTGAGGTTCTTAGCATTGTATGACACAATGACCTCTAGTTGTCCATATCGACAGACGACATTTTTTCTGATGAAAGCAATAATGACTTCTTTAGTAACCTTGGGGAAGGAGGCTGCTTCTACCCATTTGGTGAAGTAGTCGATCATTGTGAATATGAATCGATGTCCATTACTGGCTTTGGGCTCGATGGGCCCGATCACGTCCATTCCTCACATTGAGAAGGGTCATGGCGAACTCATATTGTGGAGTTCCCTTGGAGGGGCGTCGATAGCATTCCCATGAATTTGGCATTGATAGTATCTCTTGACATGATCATCACAGTCAGCTTTGAGCGTAAGCCAATAATGCCCTGTTCTGAGAATTTTCTTGACAAGTAAAGGTCCGCTCATGTGGGGAACACATACTCCACCATGGATCTCATCCATGAGCCTCTGAGCTTGGTCTTTATCCAGACATCTGAGGAGACCTAATCCTGCATCCCTTTTATAGAGTGCATCTCCGCTCAAGTAGAATTTCATAGCAAGTCGATTAATCCGCCTCTTCTCAGTTAGGCTCGCCTCAGCGGGTGTAGATCCATCTCGTAGATACTCCTTGATATGTTGATACCAAGGGTTGTGGATGGGAGGTATCTCATCCGATACTTCTCTAACATAGTTCCCATAAACTGGGGCCTTTTGCAGTGCAAATGTGATGTTTGTCATGTTTTCCTTGTCAGGTATGTGAATCAAGGAGGCCAACGTAGCTAGTGCATCCGCAAAATTATTCCTATTATGATGAACGTGTAGGAAGGAGATTTCTTCAAACTCCAAAGCCATCTGTAGAACTTGCCAATGGTAAGGCAGCAAATGTAATTCTTTGGTTTGATAGATTGATGTGGATTGTCTGATTACCAACTCAATCCCCAAAGATGCTTTAATCACTTGATGCCCATTGAATGGGCAAGTTTAGCCCCTACGAGATGACCTTCATACTCACCGTGTTGTTGGTGCCGATAAACCGCAATTTGATGGCGACGGATATCGCTTCCCCAAAGATTAGATATTAGAACTGCTCCAGCTCCAGAGCCTTCTGTGTTAATAGCTCCATCAAAATACATTTTCCACGTATGACATGTATCGTATTGATGTTGTTGCTGAACTGTCATTACCCCTTCATCGGGGAAGTATGTTTCCAAAGGTTTGTAATCCCCTGCAGGTGCGGCGACCAGTTGATCCGCAATTCCTTGACCTTTCGATGACTTTTGTGTCACGTAGACGATGTCAATTGTCAGTAGGATCAACCGCCATATGGATAAATGATAATTCAGTATGGGCTTACTGAACACATACTTGAGAGGATCCACGCGGGATATGAGACGGGTTGTGTGACCATGGAGGTAATGTTGTAACCTCATGGAAGCTCATGCTAAACCATAACAAGTCTTCTCAACCAGAGTGTACTTGTGTTCACTGCTGCTAAATCTTTTGCTGAGGTAATAGATAGCTCGTTCTTGGCCTCTATCGTCTTTTTGCCCCAACATACAGGCCATGGTATTGTCATTTATGGATAGGTACATGAGCAGGGGAACATCATCCCTAGGAGGTACCAAAACAAGAGCGTTAACCAGCTGCTCTTTAATGGTAAGGAAGGCTTTCTGACACTCATCGTTCCATTTCATAGAGGAGTTCTTCCTTAACAGCTTGAAGATGGGCTCATAGGTTGCTGTGAGTTGAGAGATAAACCTACTAATGAAGTTGATTCTTCCCAAAATCCCCGTATTTCCTTCTTTGACTGAGGAATGGGCATTTCCTTGATGGCCTGTATTTTGGTAGGATCCAGTTCAATCCCTTTGTGGCTGACTAGGAAACTTAGCAACTTGCCTGACTTGACTCCAAAGGCGCACTTGGCTGGATTCAACTTCAAGTTGTACTTACGCAACCTGTTGAAAAGCTTTCTGAGATGGTATAAGTGGTCTTCCTCCGTGATGAAATCAGTTTTCTCACGATCCTCCTCAGCGACCATAATCTAATGGTATCCTACGAAGCAATCCGCAAAGGGGTACACGCCGTATTGAGCAGTATTTTCAATGAGAATGTGGATAAAGGGCACGGGAAAGCTATCTTTAAGGCAAGCTTTGTTTAGATCCCGGTAATCCACGCAAACTCGCACCTTTCCTCCAGGTTTAGGCATGGGAACAATGTTAGATATCCACTCCGGATATGTAGACACCATGATAATGCTAGCTTGAAATTGTTTCACAATTTCTTCTTTAACATTTAAACTCCACTCAGGTTTCAAACCCACCATGTCAGTGGACAAACCCACCATGTCATCATGAGACCATGCAAACACATCCTGGAATTGGGTTAATAGTGCAACCATGTCATTCCGCTGGTTTGGGGTAAGGTCTAAACCAATTTGGATTAGCTTAGGGTTTTCTAAGGTTCCAAGATTGAAAGAAGTGGTTTGGTCAAGGTTGGGTTTAGGTTTGTCTGCGACCCATTCCTTAATCTCCTGAGGTGTCTTAATATCCTCTTGTATGTCCATCAAGTCTGAGTCCAACTTTGCATCAAAGTTACAGCCCTTGTGGAGAGAAGGCACCTCATCAGGAAGTATAGACAAATCTCAATTCAGAGTCCTGAAACAAAGTATGCTTTCACTTAATATATGCAACTGTTTGATCAAACAAAAGTGTTAGCATGTACTTGATAAAACAACTACTAATACTATAAAGAAAAGTAAGCAATTAAAGTTATCTACAGGACAGAGGGACTTTCTGCCCATTTTACCCTCGTCGACCAATGCATGGAGTGCTGCTCCAATTGTCGAGGGCAAAGTCCTGAAGGACTGCAGTGATGGAGGGATCGTCATTGTCCTCCTTCTCCCGAATGATAACTATGACATCTGGGCAATCATCGTCTGGGGTATATCTGTTTGTATGTTCATCATGAACAATGACGCAGCGCTCGCTGACATCATCGTATGGATGTCATGTTTACGCTTCCGCCTTTTCTTCCATTTCGGATCGTGAATCAAAGACCTCTTTTGCTTTGAATGGTACTGGGTTAGGAAACAGGATGGCCACAACATGGGCTGGTACCTTTACTGGAGATTGTATCAACTCATGAGGTAAAGGTTGAGAAAATTGCCGTGAGGCAGAAGTCTGAGGAATCTGATTGTGCTTTTGAGGATTCTTGTGACTGGAACTGGCAGAATAGCCTAGTCCGGCTGTTCCAATTTGACTGGACACTTGAATCGGGTGCTTAATACCCTGCTGATTTTTACCAAGCCCTTGTCCAGGCTGATGACCCAATGACATCATTTCTTGAGTGGTCGACATAACCTCGGCAGAAATATTGGGTATGGGAAGTGGTGCTCCAATAGGATGTTATTGAGTGTTACTCACTTCCAAGGTATGAAAATTGACCAGCTCAACTTTTGAGTTGAAGCTGATGATGGGCAGATCTCCTTGTTCAGGACATTCCGGCTCAACGTTAACAGTTACTAGACTGTTGTTGATAATGTATTTGAGTTGCTGATGTAGTGTGGAGGGAACAGCTCCAGCCATGTGTATCCACGATCTCCCTAATAGCAGGTTGTATCCTGAATCTATCCTGAGGACGTGGAAGGATACATTGAATGTATTTGGACCAATCTCAATTGGCAACTCAATCTTTCTGACGGAATTTCATCGGGATCCATCAAAAGCTTTGATAACCATATGGCTGCTTTGAATCCATTGGAGATTGACATTCATCTTCACCAAGGTGGCATAAGGACAGATATTTAGAGACGAACCTCCATCTATCAAAACTCCGGCTAGCATATACCCTGAAGACAAAACTACAATGTGTAATGGCTTGTAATGACCGGTCCCTTCGGGCGGTATGTCGTCATCAGTAAAGGATACCACATTGTTGTTGAAAATGTGATCAACCAGATGTTGAAATTTTTCTACATCCACTGATTTTGGCAAGTAGGCTTCTTCCAAAACCTTTAATAAAACCTTTCGGCGATCCTCGAAAGAGAAAACCAAGTCCAGTATTGATATCTGATGTGGATCTTCTCGTAAGCTTAAAACCACCTTGGCTTTATTATGACCCATAGTGTAGAGGAATTTTTCAATCTTCTCCATAGGAATCTTCCCCTTTGCTTTGCAAGTAGGCTTCACAACCTGTTGAGGAAGATATAGTGGATTTTCCTTCAACATTGTAGCAGTAATATGAGACGTAGATCCTTCAGCTTTTCCATAATTCCATGGAACTTTGTGTAAGCTGACAATAGGATATTGTAGTCTAAAAGGTAATGAAATTGGCTTTGGTGCGGCCACTTTCAAAAGATTGTCAGCTCCTTTGAGTTGAATTGTTTGTATGGGAAATGCTTTGACAGTTTCATAATCCTCGTCGGATATAACTATTATTGTTCCCTTCAATTTGGTAGGACATGTACTCCCACCCTCAAGTTGCACAGTGTCATTGTCTACCATTTACAGGACAACGCTATCAATAAGATTTTGAATGAGATGGTGGAGTGCCCAGCATTCGTCTGTGCTGTGACCGCGAGAATATGAATGATATTGACACACTCCATTGGCGTTAAATCATCCTGCACGGGGATTGATTGTCTATTAAATCTTAGATCTTGTGTTTCAAGGCCCAACAATCTTGAGTATCATCTCCAGGTGCTCCGGCATGATAAGCACACTTCCGAGTAGCATTAAAACCCCTCCCATTAGGGTTGGCTGGTGGAAGAAGACGTGTAATTTTCTTTTGAGTAGTCAGAAGAGCCAGAATACTCTCGAGTGAGTCACCTAAGGGTGTGAACGTTCGAGGACGCTTTACTTCTCCACTTTTAGTCAATGGAGGGTTTGAAGACTGTGTTTGAAAAGGGGAGTAGTTTCTCCTCTCAGATAGCATGTTCTCGACCGCTTTTTGTCCTTAAATATCAAGGAAACATCCTCCTCTTTCTTTTTATGGACCGTCCGGGGGTTGTTCCCATAAGATCCGGATTGGATGTGCTCAGCAACTTCTTGAAGAGCAGCTAGGTCTTAAATCTTTCCGGACTTCAATCCAATCTCAGCCATTTCTCTGTGTTTAATCATTTCAGAGAATGGTTTACCGATACCGGCTAAAACTCTTTCATAGAAAGGAGCTTCCAGTACATCTATGAAAGTCATGACCATTTCGATTCTCATGGTGGAAGGAATAACTTGAGCGTGAAGCGCTCCACCTTTGAGCATACTGTCTGAAATACTCATTAGACTGTTTCTTTACCTTGGTAATTTGGTACCGGTCAGGAGCCATCTAAGATTGAAAACTGTATTGAGTGAGGAAGGCGTGAGCCAGCTCTTCCTAGCTATGGATCTTGGAGTTGTCTAATCTGGTATACCATGAACGGGCTTCTCCAGTCAGACTCTTCTGGAACAGCTTCATTCTAAGCTTTTCATTTTCCGTGTAAGATCCAAGTTCTCCAATGAACACCTTTAAATGTGTATAAGGATCCCCTAATCCATCATACTTTTCAAAATCGGGGTTTTGAATTTCTCTGGATAATGAACCCCAGGAAATATGCAAAGGTCAGCATATGAAACACTTCCATGTGTTCCAATCCCTTTGAGAACACGGATAGTTTCCTCCATTTGGAGGACCTTCTTCCTGATGTCACCGCTGTCTGGATCTCCTTTGAGAAGGGTGTTTTCAGGGTCTTTGTTGGTTGTATCCAACTGAGGTTCTGGAATTGTTTTTTCCAAACCTTGAGCTCCTCCTTGTGAAGAGGATTCTGTATGTGTAGGCATCTTCGCACTCGAGGTGGATTGATGCAATTATTTAAGCAAAACAACCAAATTTGTGATTTGTTGACTTAATCTGTTAAATTCTTCACCAGAAACAGGATTAGACTGGTCAGACGAAGACATGATTGGTTGTAGGCTCGTGGCCTTTTTGGATTTGGAGTGAGTAACAGGCCCAATGATTTCCCTACAAAGGACTTATGTAGTTTTGTCTTAGGGTAATGTAAATGTTATCATAATGTATCCGTTTTAGGAATATGGTCCTGCAAAAATGGGTGTTAATTGATAACATGTATCCACAAATAATCTTCATATTTTCCATTACATAAAGATGAACAAGGGATACAATTACAAGTAAATGCTTTTACAAGTAATTCAAAATGGAAAGCATGAAGAGACTTTCATCCGCGTTTGGTTTATCAGAGGTTGACCTATCTTAGGGTTACTCTCGCGGCTTTTTGGCATGAAGGTTACCAGATCATCGCAATCTACTTGACGAGAAGTTAATCCGGTCTTTCAACTGAAGCGAATCTGGGTGGTGCCTTTCTTGAGCCTCGTTGGAATTATTCTTCCTACAAGTCCAATAATCAAACACCAACAGGATAGCCTCCTAGTGGAGGAACCACACAGCATACATTCACATACAACGTGTCTCGCCATTCATGAAAATGATGACATGTGCGAAGCACTAATATCACATATATATATTTAGCAGTGCAGTAAGTAAAATGCATTCGTACACATTCATCATAAATGAAATGCAATATTCACACACAAGCATATAACAATTTTGAAAAGCTTGTAATAGCGGCTTAAGCCCTCTTACTGGAGTCCCTAGTAGAGTCGCCACCTGTCGACATCGGGATTTTTATTTGTCCATTTTCATTACTTGTTCTTTGGTGTTCTCATGTTAATGTGAGATTTGTTTGAAAAAAACAAGTGAAAAAGGTCCGACATGTGTAATGTCGACGATTTGACTTTAAGAGTCGCCAGTTGGTGCTTTTAACTGGTTCCACCAACGCAACCGAAAAGGTTTGCACATTGGCCTAGTGATTTGACACTGCTAAACGGGTCTATGAAACTGAGATTTATTTTGGTTTGGGGGCTTGATTATGCGGAGGGAAGGTGTTAGGCACCCCCAACATCCGTGTTACCACGGTGACCGCCACTTCTCAAAGAAACTGTTATATGAATGTGTGTGTGTGTGTGGATCAATGTGCAATTATTTGAAAGTAGTGTGAGGCCTCGTTACACTATATATACACAAGGTTTGAATTTATAGAAAAATTCAGTTTTTACCAAGATATAGCAATGAAGTTTTATAAAAAGAGGTTTTCCAAACCCTGTGCTCAATAGGAATTGAGACCTTTTCATACTTCCATTTTATTATTAAAATGTTCGGCTTATTTTCTTTTATTTTCGAGATGCGAAGCATCTTCGAGAAAATAATATATAGCAGTGCCGAACTCCTTATGGGCATGACAACCATCCAAGGAAATTCGTACATTGTAAATAATTTACAAGATATTTGCAGCTGAAAATGTCCATCACGGGAACCGAATCTAGATTCAGTAGACTGAATCTGTGATCACATGATTCTTAGGCTCACATGATACTGCAGTTTGTATGGAAAGCAGTAAGTAGTTATATATATATAAAGGCTGTAAATATATATATATATATATATATATATATATATATATATATGTTCATGATCAGCCACCACGAAGCAACTCCATGGGGGATCAGAAATGTAAATAAAGCAGTAAATGCTATCAACCGCCACAAAGTAAACTCCAGGCGGGGCTTGAATGTAAATAAAGCTGTAAAAGCGATCAACCGCCACGAATTAAACTCCAGGCAGGACAAAATGTAATTAAAGTTGTAAAAGGCCACGAAGTGAACTCTAGGCCTGACAGAAATGTAATATATATATATATATATATATATATAGGTAAATGCTCCGGATATAAAATCCAGGCTCATCAGATATGTCTGACAACAACTATATATATATATATAAAATCAAGTAAACGCTCAAGACATAAGTCTAGGCTCAATCGAGACATAACTCGATAATGTTAGTCCATATATGAAATATATACATATATAAGTATATATATACAGATAGAAATGAAAACCACGGATCGAAGTGCGGGCATACGCACACAACACGACTCTCAATGTGTATAACAGTGTGTGCAAATATGAAAGAAAAGGCTTTATAGAGTGTGAGAAGGCTTATAGTGGGCTACCAATGTAGGCTTCTATGACTCTATATGGATAGACACTCAGCTCCCACCGGATAAAAATATAGCTATATGTGAGCTAACAGATGTTTAAAATGAGGAAACACTTAATATGGGTGTGTACAGAGCAAATTGGACAGGGCTTCCTCGCCTTTTCTCTTTTTAAAAATGGCTAGTCCAAGCTCTATATTTATAGAACTGCTAGCCGCAGGTGTACCTACGGCAGCCGCGGATGCACCTGCGGCTGCCCGGGGTTCCGTGGGTCCCGTCGTCTCGAAGTAAGTTCACTCGTGCACTATAATGTCCGCTCGAACTTGCAGAACTTCAATCCGAGCATCCGAACGATGTATATACGACCTTCTTTGGACCGCTTGTGTCGAGAGTTACGCAATGACATGGATTAGAGGTTGTACGAAGTCTGGAAGAGGGGACCATGCACATAGTCTTCAAGCTTCAAATTCTATCTGGTGTGCTGCCACGCGTAATAGTCACTCGGGATTGTAACTCCTCGGTTCTTGTAGGGCATTGTTGTATGTATGTATGTATGAAGTGTTGAGACAACGCGCAGGTGTTGAGGTGGCAAGATGACTTTTGACTCTTCACCGGGGTTATCGTCGGTTTGAGTAGAAAGTAGATGTTGCTCAGGGTTACATCTGAGATTGGACTACTTGTTTGTATGCCGCAATGTCATCTGTGAGAATTCTTGTCTGTTCGGTGTTAGCTCCGGGTCTGAGGTATGAGCACCTCGGCAGGAGATCTGAGCTTGAAGCTGATAGCATGCATTTGAAATAAGAATTTCCGGAGTTATCGCCAAGGATGAAACTCGGGGTTATCTCTGAGGTTGGAAATGATCCTCCCGGTGTGTTTTCCGGGGTTGGAAATGAGGTTCCCGGTATGTGTTCCAATTTTGGGACTGAACTTCTGGTAGTATCTCCAATGGATGTGAGCTGTCTTCCAAGGTTATCTCTGAAAGACGAATCTGCCCTCCTGCAATGTCAGTAACAAGCGTGCAGAAAATTTCAAGTGTCTACACCTGTTGAGAAGGTGATTCTTTTCTCAGGTGTATAACAGATAGGTAGGGTATAAGTAGAGAATGTAGGATTAAGTACGAGTTCTTAAAACTCATACTTATGGTACGTTCGTGACTCATAATTATATGAAATGTTTATGAATCCCTCAGTGAATGGATGCCAAAGGTTTAACTAGGACAAGTTCTTAAACTCATATGATTGTGGTGAGTTCCTGAACTCATAAGTGTGGTAAGTTTGATGAATTAGGTATAGTTTTGTGTGAATGGAGTATTGAGGATAATTGGAATAGTAGACTATTTAAGCAATTGATCATTAGTGAAGACATAGGTTTTCCAAAACTCCTAGCTATGCTAGACTTCGAACTTTTTGGGCATCAAGCTAAATATGCATTATGTGTTTTTGAAAATGAATTTTTATTCTCAACTTATGGTAACCCTTGTGTATGTGTGGACTTCAGGACATCGACACATTGTTACCTGTTGAAATGATAAAACTGATTTGCAATAACTTTTTGAATGGTTTAAAGTATAGTCTATGCTATTTGTTTCGACTAGACGTAAATGATTTGAAACATCAAAATGTGTTTTATTTATCATTATTGTACCATGTAAACTGGTATAAAGATGATAAAAGTTGATGGAGTTGTAAATACAAGAATACATAGTGTTGAATTCGATCTAAAAATCGTTGTCCCACTATTGTATAATGTGTTATGACAAAGTCACATAATGACGACATCCTCAAATGGGTTGTTAATACAGTACGGATCATGACGTCATTTTCAAAATTATTTCCAAAATTTTAATTTGCCAACAGGGTTTTGGCTATACATTAATATTTCGTTTGAAATTGATTATCGATATGAGTCTAAGCTCTTTGATTCGGCTAGACCAACGTTTAAGAAAACTCTAAGCGTTCTTTGAAAATTTTCCCAGACAAAATTATTTTGGTGCAGATTCCGATAAAGACTGAAGTAAGAAAATTTTTGTGCGCCCAAGGCGGATAAAAGGAACGAAAAAAAATTGTTCTAACCAGCAGTACTTGGCCAGTACAGGGCATACCAGGCTAATCACCCTTTGTGACTGTAAGTTATGACGGTTTTGCTGAAGAATTTCTGTATTACCTTTTCAAAAATGACAGATAATTGTCTATATGACTCCTCAACACTATTTGAAAATTTTTACTCTGGTGAGGAATGTATTGGGTAGCATGTGATGCTGCGTATGCAAGGTATAAGGTGTAAGTTGAATTTCGGTGATGAAATTCTTAGAAGAAAGGGTGCATGTGACGACCCGAGAATTTGGATAATTTATTAAAATCTTAAAAGATGGATTAAAGGTTAAATAATAGACCTAGACAGAAAATAAGTGAATGGATTTAACATTTTTGGGAAGGAATTTTAAGGATTTTAAAATTTTTGGTGATTAGGACCGGGATTTGGGGACATTACAGTTGGTATCAAAGCCGAGTTTTCGGGATATTACTCTAATTTTTTGTGAAAGCTTACGATGTTAAGGGTATAAATGTATATGTTCTGTGTTTATGGTCATATATGTGTACAGAATGTGGTTAAGGGTCAAGGGTTAACCAGAGAAATTATATCAATGTCCAAACCCTAATATTATATTAAGAACATCGACGTTCAGTTAGAAAACCAGATCGATATGATAGAAACCCTAACGATCGGACTGAAAACCTTAATTTTTGGATTATAAACCCTAATGCACAGTTTGGGGAAAACCTAAGTATTAATTTAAATTTTTTTAATGTTAATAAGGAAATATTAATCCTAATTATCAAGTCCTAATGTGATTAGGAAATTTTAATATAATTAGGAAATCCTAATTATAATTTAGAAATCTTAATTTTCTATTTTAAAATCTAATTAAAAAATGCTAAAGAATTTATTTTTTTAAAACTTTAAGGTTAAACCCTAAGGGTCAAACCTTAAGGGATGGATAAGTTATATTTGTGCCATTAAAATTAGAAGGAAAATAACCATAATGCCCTTTTTGTATTTTTTTTCATAAGTTGGAGTGTAGATCTTACCAAAATGTGAGTTGTTTACCAACTCTATATAATTCATGTGCCTTAAATCACAGCAATCAGCCATTTTATTAGCCAATATACATTGCATCATTTTATATATAGATCAAAGGAAGAGAAAAGTATACATTTGAGTCTTATTTGGTCACCAACACCCAACCAACTCCTTCTCTCTCTAGACCGACGAAAATATTGAGTGATTCAGTCTTTAGTATGATCCATAGCAAGTCATGATCAGATCATGATGATCAGGATCAAGATCAAGATCAAGCATGAATAAGGTATAAAAACCCTAAACTTAGAAATTCATGTGATCCATGTTATTTGTTGTTGTTTATTGTTTTAAGTTTTGTATTAGGATGTTAATGAGTGATCTGGGTTGCAATATCTTATATCCATAACACTTAGATGCTCGAAATCAAGTTTTTTAAAACTGATCATGAACCCAAAAAAACTGTTTGACAAGCTAATGTCGGGAGTCATAGATCTCTCTATGTTAATGGTTAGGTGTGTTTTATGTTATAGATATGTAGCATGCCATGTGAACTATGATCTGGAACCGGAAACAAGGTCAGATCATGTCTAGATTTCATGTTATAAGTGGGCAAAGTCAGTTGACCAAACTTGGTAGACTGAATCTGGGCAGCCCAGATTTACCCAGAAGCCTCTGATAAGATTTTCTAACCTTTTGATCTTGCATGTGTTAGATAGTTTGGCCAAGTTGTTGTTGTTATGTTGTAGACTAGTATGTTAACTACACGTACAAGTCATTAGAATACCCAGATCATGTACAGGATCCAAGATAATCAAGGTCAAACTTCAGTTGACCGACTGCCTTATGAATTTCTAGAAAACCCAGAATTCGTTCAAGAACAGCTTCTGACTAGTACTTTGACCAGCTCGAATCATGAGTTGGTGTTGTTATTTGACTGAACTAGTGTTATAATGTTGTTCTATTACATAAGTACTACCATCTGGTATCATAAAACCACTTAGAACATGACCAGAGACCAGATTAATCATGGTTCAAAAAGCGACCCTTGAAATTGCTTGAGTTTCTGGGCAACCCAGTTACTCAAGAACACGTCTGACAAGATGTTCTGAAGTTTAGATCTTGCTGCTATGATGTGTAATGGCCATGTAACTTGTTTAGGGTTGTAGTACTACATCAGTACTACAACATTACCACAATTTGAAACCTGTAAACACGAAGATCACGAGATCTCGAACCTGGCCAAACCTCCTACCTCGAACACTAACTATGAAGTTTTGGGCTTAAGAACACCAATAGCGATTTACCTGCCATATATCACGATTTTTAGCGATAATTAATTTCTGAAAATTAATATTTTATTAAATAAATAGAGAAAAACAGTTTTAAATTATTAAAAATACAAAGTAAATTCTTAAAATTATTTTAAAGCCTATAAATGGGTTTTTAATAATTTTGAATATATTTCATTAATATTTAATATTTTTTGAATATTAATGGTATTTAATTTATTTAATTCTAATATTAAATAAATTACTTAAAATAATTTTAATATTTGAAAAATCATTTAAAATTATATTATAGTATAAGAAAATATTTTAAGTAATTTTTAATGAATTTTAATATTTTGTAATGAATTTCATTAATAAATTAATATTAATTGTAATTAATTAATTTAATAAATGTACTAAATAAATTATAGAAAAATAAAATTAATGATTTAAAAACATATAAAAATAATTTAAAGGTTATAAAAATATTTTAAGTTATAAAATATAACTTTTGATATTTTTAATGAAAAGTATTAATATTTTAATATTAAGGATAATTATTTATTAATAGTTTTAATTACTTTAAAATCATTTAAAGGCAATAATAAAGTATTAAAAATACTTTGAGATATTATAAATATATTATAATATTATGTTAAGAATTTCATTAATATTTAATATTAAATAAATATTAATGATAATGGAATTAAGTGGTATTTAAATTATATAAATATGATATTAATTATTAAAAAATCATGATAAATGATAATAATTACTTTAAAATTATTATAAGTCATTGAAAATTTATTTTGACTGATTAATAAATTATCTATGATAATTATGTTGCGTTTAGACAAAGTCTTATAGATAATAGGCGTGTGAATTATCCGACTAGGCCGTCGGGATGTTAAAATTGTGTCGGATTTAACTCAGACTGCAATTGTTTAACTTGATAGTAGGTCTTATGTGATATATAGACAGATAGGGTTATGTGTTATGTGTTTAGGATATTTTATAAATATATATAGTAGTATTATTGTGACGCCCCCAAAATAGGTATACATCACCCATTCTGAGTTGTCAATATATGGTACAGAAACAACTACAACTTTATTATTACAACAGTAAAACTGTGAGTTTGAATACAAATATTATCTTCTAGACAATATCTATACTCAAATAAATCCTCATCACATTTATTGATACATTATTTTACAAAAATGGTGAGGACTACTAAACAACTCTCTCTAGAAGAAAAATGGTGAGGACTCGTACTCGCTATATTCTCGCCTCCTGAGAAGAAAAATGGAACAAAAAGGAAAAGGGTGAGCTCAACTAGCCCAAGAAGAATATTATGACTAAGATAATATACAACAAATTATCATTAGTCTTCAACAGGAAAAATCTAATAGAATACAATAGACAACAAGTTTTAAATCAATATTCGCAATGAAATAATAATTCATTAGAAGAGTTAAGTAGAGAATGCAAACTACTATCTTCTATGTATGAATTTAAAAGTTCATCGCTCATCTTTTATCCCCAGTAACATCAATCAATATATATCTGAATCAAATATTCATCTTTGCACTACAGTGCCAAAGATATTCATCACCGGTCATGTTCATCTAAACACTGCTCATCTTTGCACTACGGCCAAAGATATTCATCGAAATCATTCATCTTTGCACTACAGCCAAAGATATTCAATAATATCACCATTTAAGACCGAGGATGATGAAATATATTTTTAAAGAAACGAATCCAAAGGAAACAAAATGACAAGGATTAAGGATTAAGGATTCGTACTTTTGTTTTATCCATGTCCAAAAATTCCTCAAAAAATAATCATAGTGGTGTAAAATTCAAGAATGATCAAAACATGGATACAATCAAAGCTAGTATCCACAATAGATATTTTGTATTTAAAAGGAAAATTTTCATTTTTCGATTAATAGTGCCGATTCGTGAATAAGATCAGATATCGTGAATAAGGTCGATACGTGAATAAGAATCTCACACCAAAAGTCCCAAATTTAATAAGAACTTCAGATCAATATTTCAAAGATAATGATATTGAAGAAATACTATCATTACGAAAAAAAATAATATCCCTTACCTCGAAAGATCAAGATTTCTAAATTAAACACCTGATATAAAGCTATGACTTGAACTTGCAATCGTATAGCAATACTCAAAGTATACTCAAAATACTCACAAGAATACGCTTCGATAATATAGAGAGAAAAACTTTAGTTTCGTGTGATTTTCAATTCTAACCTAAGCACCCTATTTATAGAAATCGCTTAGAACACCAAAGTTCGAAAAATTTAATATAATATTAATATATAAATAAATTTTCTTACGCCCACTTTGAATCCTCTAGCTTCAGCACTTTGCACATGTTTCATGAGGCCCACAAGTGTAAAAAACGTTTTTCCTATTTTAAATATTTTAAACTTCCAAAATCAATTATTTTGAGCTTCAAACTTCAATAATTCAAAATAAATAGCCCTTTTATTAGAAAATTCGAATCTCATGAGTTTTTATAGGAAATTCAATTCTCTACAACTTTGCGTAAGAAAGTTTTTCCGAATTCCAAACAAAATTGACCAAATCCACAAATGATTTATTTTACAAACTATGATCAAATTTCAATCGATAAATGGAGTCCACCGACATGTTTAACATGTTTAAAACATTTATTGCAACAAAAATACTCTTCCTCCTCAGATACTCATATATCCCACATTCGTTGTAAAAATATCACCATTATTATATTATTAAAATATAATAATATATTTAAATGAATTATTTTATCGTAAAAGAGAAAAATTTCAATTTCAATAATTGTCACATTAAAATTTTCTCCATATATATCCACATAAAATCAATATTTTCCTCATCATATGAATCAATAATTAATTATTCACAAATAATATTACGTAATCACAATATTGACAACCGCATAGCGCCTCCTGAAATAGGGGCTTTCCAATAAGAATTTCTCCTCATTGGCCGCAATTAGGTGACCAAACCTCTCCTTAGATGTAACTTTCTAGACATTGCCAATAATGTTATCTAATAATATTATTCAGATAATATGAATTATTGCTTCGATAATGAAAAATAATGTAATGACAATTATCAAACAATAAAGAATATAAAATATCAACGCAAAGAATTATTAAATCAATAAAATATCGAATAAAGAATTACTATAACCATTATTGAGTAGTGCCTTCACGTAAGAATCAATAATTGGTGCAATACTGCAAAGCTACTTGTGTTTTAACCAATTTAGTATTTTAACAATATTAATCTGTAATAACTACGCCGCTATTTTTAAACAACTTATATTTGTCGCTTTCTTCATCCAATCGCTTTTCAGTTATGGGCCCATATAAAAGATCGCTACTGTCAGCATTTAATATTCCCCGACAAAGAAGAATATTCCACGACCAAACGAATATTTCCTGACAATAATGAATATTTTATAACCACTTGCTTATTTTAAAATATTTGCCTATTTTACCCATAACTATCCACACTAATCAAATCAACCCTTACTATTTCAAAATAATAAATAGAGAAAATTAAATTTCATTAATAATAAGTTGGGGTCTTACAACCTCCCCTCCTTATGAAATTTCATCCTCGAAATTGACGTATGTACCTGGTGTTTCGAAAAGGTGAGGATACCTCGCTTTCATTTCCGTTTCCAATTCCCAGTGTCATTTCCTCTATAAGACGATTCCTCCACGTAACTTTAACTTGTGGTATGACCTTTCTTGCCGTAAGACATGCTCCTTCCTATCCAAGATCTTGACAGTACCTCCTCATACGTTAAGTCTTCGGCTATCTCGTCCTGCTTCTAACTCTATAACGTGGTTCGGGTCTTTCACATATTTACAAAGTACGATATGTGAAACACATTATGAACACGTAGACATACTCGAGGTAACGCAAGTCTATAGGCTACATTTCCTACTTCCGGTCAAGAATTTGAAATGGACCAATAAATCGTGGATTGAGTTTTCCTCTCTTCCCAAATCTTGTAACTTCCTTCCATGGAGCAACTCGCAACAATACATGATCCCCTATACTAAATTCCACGTCCTTTCGATGAAGATCCGCATAACTCTTTTGTCAATCTTGTGCCGCTTTGTATACGCTGTCGAATCATTTGGATCTTTTCGATAGTCATACGTATTTAACTCGGGTCCCAACAATGTTGCCTCACCCACCTCATCCCAACATATTGAGAACGACATTTTCGTCCATATAATGCTTCAAATGGAGCCACACCTATACTTGCTCGATAATTGTTGTTGTAGGAGAATTCCACCAATGGTAAATACTTATCCCAACCGCCTTTGAACTCTAGGACACGTAGTCTTAATAGATATTCAAGAGTTTGAATAGTCCTCTCGATTATTCATCTGCTTGGGGATGGTATGTCAACTAATCGCAAATTGCGCTCTATAGCTTTTTGCAAGCTAACCCAAAATCTTAAAGTGAATCTTGGGTCACGATCCGAAACTATGGATACTGGCATGCCATGCAACCTCACAATCTCATTCACGTACATACTAGCAAGACTTTCAAGGGAATAAATCTCCCGTATTGGCAAGAAATGAGCAGACTTGGTTAATCTATCAACAATAACCCAAATAGCATTGATGCCTTGAGAAACCGTAGGAAGACCCGTAACGAAATCCATGGTAATGTGTTCCCACTTCCATTTCGGAATCTCAAGTGGTTGCAACGGACCCTTAGGTACTAGATGCTCTGCCTTTACATGTTGACAAGTTAAACACATCGAGATAAACTTTGCAATCTCTCTCTTCATATTATTCTACCAAAATGTATGTTGAAGATCACGATACATTTTGGTACTTCCAGGATGGATTGCAAATGGTGTATTGTGTGCCTCCATCATAATCTTGTACTTCAAATTAGAGTCGTTAGGGACACAAAGTCTAGAGTGGACTCGAAGTATTCCTTCTTCATCAATTCTCGCCCCTAATAGCTCCTTCAGATACTTTCTTCTTCATACGATCACCCTGCCCATGGGCTTGAGCAACCTTAACTTTTTCTATTAAAGTTGGCTCTACGCGATACTTGACATCATCACACTCATTCTCGTATATGATCTTCTACTCAACGCGTCGCCTACCACGCTCGCTTTACCGTGATGGTATTGAATAGTGTGGTCATAGTCTTTCAATAGCTCGAGCCAACGTCACCGTCGCATGTTGAGTTCTTTTTAAAGTGAAGAAATATTTAAGGCTTTTATGGTCCAATATATCTCCACTTTCTCCCCATATAGATAGTGTCTCCATATCTTTAATGCGAAACGATCACCGCTAACTCTAGATAATGAGTAGGATAATTCCTCTCATACTCTTTTTAAGTTGTTGCGAGGCATAGGCTATGACTTTCCCACGCTGCATGAGAACACATCCTAACCCTTTGCCCGAAGCATCATTGTAAATAACAAATCCATCCGAACTAGATGGTATTGTTAGAACAGTCTTAAATAAGTCTCCTCTTAAGCTCTTGGAAACTCTTCTCGCATTCTTCGCTCCAAACGAATTTTGTATCCTTCCGAAGTTAGCCGAAGTTAATGGAGTAGCGATTCGAGAAAACCCTTCCACGAATCTCCGATAATAACCACCTAGACCCGTAAAGTTACGTGATTTCGGCCACCGACTTCTTGGTTGCTCCCAACTTTGTATTGCTTCAATCTTCGCCGTCCACTTGATACTCCATGTTTTGACACCACGTGCCCAAGAAATGCTACTTCCTCAAGCCGTAACTCGCATTTCTTCAATTTGGCATATAGTTTGTTTTCATGAAGCCTTTGGAGTACCAAATTTCAAATGGTGCTCATGATCTTCACGACTTTTGGAATATATGAGGATGTCATCAATAAAAACAACAACGAATCGATCCAAATATTCCTTGAATACTCGGTTCATTATATCCATGAAAGTCGCAGGAGCATTAGTCATCCGAAGACATGACTAAGAATTCATAATGCCTGCATCGAAGTTCTAAAGGCGCTTTAGAATATCCTCGCCTAATCTTCAAATTGATGATATCCGTAATCGAAGATCGATTTTTGAAAAGAATTGTGCCCTCAGAATCGGTCAAACAAGTCATCAATACGAGGTAGAGGATACCTATTCTTGATGGTGACATGGTTCAATTCCCGATAGTCAATACAAAGTCGCATACTCCCGCCTTTTCTTCTTTTAATAATAAAACAGAGCACCCCAAGGAGATGTACTAGATTTAATGAAACCGATGTCCAACAATTCCTCGTAGTTGGACCTTTAACTCCCAAGTTCAATAGAGCCATTCGATATGGGGTTTTAGAAATGGGCTTTGTACCAAAGTTCAAGATCAATAAAGATTTCAACTTCACGCTCGGGGTAGACCGGAAGTTCTTCAGAAATACGTCGGAAAGTCAATAACAACAGAATATTATTCAAATTTGACGTGTCTTTATTCAAATCCATAACATGGGCTAAGAAAGCTTGACATCCGCTTTTCAATAAACGAATAGCTTTATGATTAGATATGACAAAGATTGATTTTAATGGTTTAGTTGCTTGAATTCGCATAACAAAGTTGGTTAGGAATATGAAAACTAACAACCTTACGAAAACAATTAATTTTGGCATGATGAGTAGTTAACCAATCAATCCCTAAAATCACATCAAAAGGAAGTATCTTTAAAGAGATAAGGTTAATGTGTAAGGTGATGGTGCCAACTTGAATCAAACAAGATTTATAAACAAAGGATGTGATGAAAGTTTCTCCTAACTGGAGTTTCCACAGATAGGTCAAAGTCTAATTTTTCCTGAGTCAAATTTAAACGCTGAGCACAAGTAGGAGAGATAAATGAATGGGTAGCACCGTGATCAAGTAAGGTATAAACTTCGCAAGAATTTATAAATAGCTTACACCGTGATCACCTCGTTTGGGTTCCTCGCATTTTGACCAAATACAACAAACGCTCTTCCAGAACCGCTGATTGACTTTGACTTTTCTCGGGATACTTTTGAGTCACAGCCCCACCGAACTAGGTTTTTGCTACCGCACAATCTCGAGCGATATGTCCTTCCTTTCCACAATTATAGCATACCTTGAATCGTTGTAGGGCGCTTTGACCGATATGTCCCTCTTCCCACATTTATAGATATGACCGTGGTCGTTCTCCTCCCTTAGAACCGATTCTTGTCACGCAAGACTGCTGCCTTCACATGGTCGTTGTTAAATCTCCTTTTTTTAAAATCTCCTCCTGACTCGCTTCTTCTATTTTCATGGCCATGATTACCACCATAGTGGTTACCATTTTTGTCCGTCTTTTTCTTTCTCCGCTGGTTATCGTTGTTTTGTTGACTACCATCTCCTAGATGATCCTCGTTGTGGTTCCTCAACCGACTGTACTCATTATCTCGCTTCTAATAATTGAGCCCTGCATACAACATCCGAATAGAGAGAAAATTTATGAGAAATGACATATTGACGTATGCCGGGTTTCAAACCTCTAAGAAACATCCGCGTCCACATCGCTCCACATTCTCCACCAAATGAGGTGCAAACTCGATAACTCGCAAACTTTGCCTCGTCTTCGAGACACCGCCATGTTGTTCTGCTCCAGCCTAATAAACTCCACTTCCTTCATACGACGAACACTTTCGTGAAAGTATTTGTCATTAAATAGTTTCAAACGCCTTCCAAGACATGCCGAAAAGGGCCGGATGGATGGTACGCTTCACGCATCTCCCACCAAAGAGTCCGCCTTCGCCACGGAACATAAAGGTGGCGAATGGAACTTTCTGTTCTCCGCATCCCAAGACATCGAATATCTTGGTAATTTGCTTGACCCATGTTTCCGCCATGATCGGATCTCGCTTTCCCTTAAATTCTAGTGGTCCCAACTCTTTGAATCGCTTGGTTGTGAGACAACCCATAAATTACTATCATTTCCTCCTCAGATTTTTGAACACGAAGTCTCCTCGTCGATTTTGCATGAACTGCAAAAAGCTTCTAAACATCCTCTCGCTCATCATCTCGCCAAGTGGTGTTGTTCACAGGAGGAACATTGCCAAATTTTGCACGCTCTCCTCGCTGGTTAGTATAAAGGCTCTCCACTCGCCTCCTTTCCATTGTTAGTATTCTCAATTGACATTCTCAAATATTGTCATAAAACAAGGGTTAATTAAGGAAATCAATATATCACATAATATCCCTATATACTGACCAACTAACAAATAAGCTTAGGTAGGTAGGACACACTAGCGAAGGATTTTACTCGTCTCTTCCCTTCTAGTTCTATTCCCCGATCTCCTCCAGAGATCATATTCCTAAGCTATGATACCAACTGTGACGCCCCCAAAATAGGTATACATCACCCATTCTGAGTTGTCAATATATGGGACAGAAACAACTACAACTTTATTATTACAACAGTAAAACTGTGAGTTTGAATACAAATATTATCTTCTAGACAATATCTATACTCAAATAAATCCTCATCACATTTATTGATACATTATTTTACAAAAATGGTGAGGACTATTAAACAACTCTCTCTAGAACCTTCATTCCATACCCGACTGCATTTCGCTATATTCTCGCCTCCTGAGAAGAAAAATGGAACAAAAAGGAAAAGGGTGAGCTCAACTAGCCCAGTAAAGAATATTATGACTAAGATAATATACAACAAATTATCATTAGTCTTCAACAGGGAAAAATCTAATAGAATACAATAGACAACAAGTTTTAAATCAATATTCGCAGCGGAAATAATAATTCATTAGAAGAGTTAAGTAGAGAATGCAAACTACTATCTTCTATGTATGAATTTAAAAGTTCATCGCCTCATCTTTTATCCCCTCGTAACATCAATCAATATATATCCGAATCAAATATTCATCTTTGCACTACAAAGCCAAAGGAATTCATCACTTAATCATGTTCATCTAAACACTGCTCATCTTTGCACTACGGCCAAAGATATTCATCGAAATCATTCATCTTTGCACTACAAAAGCCAAAGATATTCAATAATATCATCATTTAAGACGAGGATGATGAAAAATATTTTTAAAGAAACGAATCCAAAGGAAACAAAAATGACAAGGATTAAGGATTAAGGATTCGTACTTTGTTTTATCCATGTCCAAAATTCCTCAAAAAATAATCATAGTGGTGTAAAATTCAAGAATGATCAAAACATGGATACAATCAAAGCTAGTATCCACAATAGATATTTTAGACGAAAAGGAAAATTTTCATTTTTCGATGAATAGTGTCGATTCGTTAATAAGACCAGATATCGTGAATAAAGTGCCAGATACGTGAATAGTAATCTCGACACCAAAAGTTCCAAATTTAATAAAAACTTCAGATCAATATTTTAGCATAATGATATTGAAGAAATAATATCATTACAAAAAAAAAAAAATATCCCTTACCTCGAAAGATCAGTACTTCTAGCTGAAACACCGGATATAGGCTATGACTTGAACTTGCACCGTATAGCAATACTCAAAGAATACTCAAAATACTCACAAGAATACGCTCGATAATATAGAGAGAGAAAACTTCAGTTTCTGGTGTGATTTTCAATTCTAAACTAAGCACCCTATTTATATGAAATTGCTTAGAACACCAAAGCCGAAAATTTAATATAATATTAATATATAAATAAATTTTCTTATGCCCACTTTGAATCCTCTAGCTTCAGCACTTTGCACATGTTTCATGAGGCCCACAAGTGTAAAAAAACGTTTTTCCTATTTTAAATATTTTAAACTTCCAAAAATCAATTATTTCGGAGCTTCGAAACTTCAATAATTCATAATAAATAGCTCTTTTATTAGAAAATACGAATCTCTCAAGTTTTTATAGAAAATTCAATTCTCTACAACTTTGTAGAAGAAAGTTTTTTCAAATTCTAAATGTAAATTGACCAAATCCACAAACGAGGCGATTTTATTACAGCTATAATCAAATTTCAAATAATAAATGGGGTCCACCGACATGTTTAATATGTTTAAAATATTTATTGCAACAAAAATACTCTTCCTCCTCAGATACTCATATATCCCACATTCGTTGTAAAATATCACCATTATTATATTATTAAAATATAATAATATATTTAAATGAATTATTTTATCGTAAAAGATAAAATTTCAATTTTCAACAATTGTCACATTAAAATTTTCTCCATCTATATCCACATAAAATCAATATTTTCCTCATCATATGAATCAATAATTAATTATTCACAAATAATATTACGTAATCACAATATTGACAACCATGCGCAGCTCCTGTGAAAGAGGGGCTTTCCATAAGAATTTTTCCTTCTTGGCGCCGCAATTAGGTGACCAAACCTCTCCTTAGATGTAACTTTCTAGACATTGCCAATAATGTTATCTAATAATATTATTCAGATAATATGAATTATTGCTTCGATAATGAAAAATACCGTAATGACAATTATTGAAACAACAATAATATAAAATATCAACGCAAAGAATTATTAAATCAATAAAATATCGAATAAAGAATTACTATAACTATTATTGAGTAGTGCCTTCTTACGTAAGAATCAATAATTGGTGCAATACTGCAGTGTCTTCTCGTGTTTTTAACCACCGAGTATTTTAACAAAGATAAACTGTGAATAACTACTTCTGTAGTTATTTTTAAACAACTTATATTTGTCGCTTTCTTTCATCCAATCGCTTTCCATTATGGGGCCCATAAAAGGCTATGGCCGTAAATTTAATATTCCCCCGACATAATGAAGAATATTCCACGACCAAACGATTATTCCCGACAACAATGAATATTTTATAACCACTTGCTTATTTTGAAATATTTTATGATTTTACCCATAACTATCCACATTAATCAAATCAACCCTTACTATTTCAAAATAATAAATAGAGAAAATTAAATTTCATTAATAATAAGTTGGGGTCTTACAATTATACTGTGATGATATTATTCTAATATTTTAAGATCGGTATTATCTTTATTAGGTATTTAGACAAAGCTAAATAGGTTGCGTAACGATAATCAACAGAACAAACAAGTTTTCTCTAACTCGACCTCGAGTTGTTATTTCATATATACTTGTGATTAATCATTGCTTATTATCACGTCTATGAATTATTGAATAGTACTTTGTGCATATTGCATGTGTTCATCAGGTATGAAAGGCTGATCACCTTCATTACCATTTGGTCCAGATATAGTTGTTCATGTTTAATGTTCGTTCAGCTATGAAAATTTGTTCATGATAGTTGAGAATTATATTGTAGAATTTTAGCCAGCTTATTGTTCAATTCTTTCCATCATGATATATCCTTAATTTATCAAACTTATACTTGCTGGGCAAACTTGTTGCTCACCCTTGCTATATCATGATAAACATTG
Organism: Panax quinquefolius; assembly: GCA_020205615.1. NCBI lineage: Eukaryota > Viridiplantae > Streptophyta > Magnoliopsida > Apiales > Araliaceae > Panax > Panax quinquefolius. The sequence goes on from CM035168.1 coordinate 34,781,149, forward strand.
CAGATTATGACGATTACATAAGATACAAGGAAAGGTCAAAGACAAGTTCAGGTTTGGATTATATGTATAGATAAAGTTTGTAATGGTAATTTATGATAATAACATTGTATGTCAGATAGGATATTGATTCAGGTATTAATTTAAGGTTACTCGACCTTGGGGATTAATGTGTAAAGTTTAATGTATAAACAATTTATGTTTATATCTTCCGCAATAGTTATAAAAATAGTATACCAGTAATGCCCCCAAATTCAGGTACTTGAAACCCGAACTCGGTGCTTTACGATACCATTTCTATGAGCGAAATAATACTAATAATAATAACAATAATATAAATATCAAACTTAATTTACATATATCAGAGTCTAATCTCAAGTACGCAACCTTTACTATAATTCTTTACATGATAAATAATACATATCATGATCTAAATATTGTCTAACTATTACAAAAGATACCATTAAACATATTCTGTTTGCTTTCCTTTTCACTTGGTCTTATCTGAACCTTTAGGTTGATCATGCTTAGCTGAAAACATTTATATTTAAAGCAAGAATGAGAATTTGGGTGCCCAACAAGTAATAATAATTATAAATATAATTAGCTGAAAGAATTAAATGTTTTCTTTGTACATCACTTCTACAACGAATTGATAGTTGTGAAGTAAACTGAACTGATAATAATAACATAACAATTCAATACCAAATTTTTAAAACTATGTACTAACTATAAAAGGGGTTTGGTTGATATACTATGAACATTGTTTTCAATTTTCGAATAGGTTTAGCAGAACTTCATTCACAAACTGTCATAACTTACGGGTGCAAGGGTGATCATCCCAATGTGCCCTGTATTGATCAATACTACATACAAAAATGATATTATCGTTTCACTCACATCGCTTTGGTATAAAAAGTTTCCTTGATCGGGATGTTCATACTTAGTCTGGAATTTGAACCAAAACAATTTGATTGGATACAAAAAGGTTTTATCATATTCAACGATATTTCTAAATCTGTGTTTAGCTGATCAAATAGCTTAGAGGTATATATATATATATATATATATATATATATATATATATATATATATATATCAACATGTGATTAAATACAATGATTATCTAAGTGGGGACACTTGAATAACCATATTTAGAAATTAACGAACAGAATATATATCTGAATTACAATATAGTACCATGTTCATAATCAATGATCGGATATAACATATATAACAATAAGGTTAATAATCTTGTACAATAATAATATAATTATGAATCTTCTTCTTACTCATGTCCATTGCATAAAGAAAATGCAAAGGTAGGATACTTGTCTGGTTTGCTGCTTACAATACGCAACTTAGGTTTATCTTTTATATCACGACCTATCATTAATAAGATAGCACTGCTTATTGCAGTCAGCACATAACCTAATCACCTTGTCACACATATTCAACAGTCATTGAATCACAAACAAACAATAATACATTCAAATTATCTAAGTCCAGATCAATTTCTAAAACATGTCGGTGTACCGACGGCTTTATCGGGTAATAATCAAGTCTAAGACTCTATCCTGTAGCTCAATATCTGTAAGTATCAGTCATATTATTTTTAAATGACTTATAATAATTTTTATACATTTATTATATTTTATCATAAATTTTTAAACACCGGAATCATTATTAAATGATTTAAATATTAAATAATTCTATTATCATTAAAATTTAATTAAAATTAAACTATCAATAAAACCATTGCCAAAATCTTAAAGTTATTTATAATAAGTTAAAATACTTTTAAAACATTAATATTACCCTTAAATGATTTTTAAAATATTTAAAATCATTTTAAATAATTATCATTAATATTTAAATATTAATGTATCATTTATCAAAATATTAAAAGTCCTTAAGTATAACTTAAAATATTTTTAATTCATTTATATCCCTTTTAAATGATTTTTAAATTAATAAAACCATTTTTAACCTATTTATTTAATATAATTATTAACTAAATTCAATATCATTAATATTAAATTAATATCATTAATATTAAATTATTAATGAAATTATCCTTTATTATCATTTAAAATGATTTTTATAATATTAAAATCATTTTTAAACTAATTTATTTAATATAATTATTAAATAACTCTAATATCATTAATAGTAATTAATTAATGAAATTTATCTTTAAATATTGAAAGTTATATTTTATAACTTAAAATATTATTAAACTCTTTATTTTCATTTAAAAATTATTTTTCTAATTATTAAATTCATTTTAAATTAATTTATTTAATATATTTATTAAATAAATCTAATATCATTAATATTAAATAATTAATGAAATTTACTTTAAAATATTAAAAGTTATATTTTATACCATAAAATATTTTTAAATACCTTATTATCATTTAAAATAATTTTTAATATAATAAAATCATTTTTAATTATTTTATTTAATACATTTATTAAATAAATTAAATATCAATAATATTCAAATAAATACTAATATTTATGAAAAATATGTCAAATTATTAAAAGTTAATTTTTATAACTTAAAATAATTTTTAAAATAATTTTTGTAATTTTTAGAAATTAATTTCTATTTTTAAATGATTTTTGGAAATTAATTAATTAAAATTAACTAAGTCTGTCGCTAAAGCCTTTGGCGACAGAAAGCGTCGCCTTAGGTGTTCTTGAGCCCAAAAACACTGACAGATCAGTGTTTGAGGGGTCAACTTTGACTACCTATAATTCTTTGTTCATGCATGCTCTCGTCAATCTCAAGCATTGGTCGTGTAGTATAAATGTAGGACTACAAATATTCACAATCACCTTGGTCATACAACAACTCAGATGCAAGATCTGAGCCTTTAAAATCATTGTCAGGGCTGTTCAACAAGTTATGGGCTGCCCAGAAAAATCTGGTCAACGCCGGTCAACGACCTTGGTTGTCTTATTCCGGTCAATCGGTTCATGTTACAGGTGTTCTAGACGTCGGGTCTTGTAGACTGACTACCAGGGTATCTTTATTGATCATTTACAATGTCCAGTTATCATTAACTTACAAGATCTAAGCCTCTAAAGTACTGGTCAGACCACTGCCTCAACATTTCAGGGTTACCCATCAGTAAGGCTTAACGGTCAATGTCTTTTGACCGATTACTACGATCGATATGTTGATTTCTAAGGTTTGAAAATGGTCTATACTTGTAGATTTCATGTCATGCTATAATCTAGATATCATTATACATCCCAAATACGTGTCAGAAACGAGATCAAAGCCAGTTAAAGTCACTGACAGAACGCGTTCTTCAGTTTTTCTGTTCGGTCAATGGACTTTGACCGTGAATAACTTTAGATATACACGTTCAATGGTCGTGAATCCACTTTCAGAATACTAACAACATTACAGGCTACAACTTCAAACCCTTAAATCATTAAAATAGCAAACAAACACAGATCTACAAGGACTGACATTCGTTGTCAGATAAAAATTTTTAAATTTTTCCAGAATTTTTAAAACTTGATTTTTCGAACACTAGATGTTATGGATCTAAGAAATAACAACCCAGATCCCTAAATAACATCTTTATACACCACCTAAACCAATAAACAACAACAAATAACATAGACCAGAAGGATTTCTAAGTTTAGGGTTTATACTTCATTCATGCTTAACACTTGAATCTGATCTTTGATGCTTGTTCTTGGGTGTGCTAGGGACTTAGATAGGGACTGAAATGCTAAAGAATTTCGTGGGTCTTGAGAGAGAGACTTTGTTGGATGTTGGATAGCAAATAACTTAAAATTATGAGCTTTCTCTCTCCTTAATCTATATATATATATAAAATGAAATGATTTGGCTGATATCTAGAGCTTGATTTGCTGAAGATTAAGTCATGTGGAGTTATTGGGTTAGGTTACCAACTCAAATATTGCTAGATACACAAGTTATCTTCAATAATACACAAATGGGTAAAATGGTCAATGGCCTTATGTTTTTAATGGCTAAATGGTAACTTAGCAAACTCTTAGGGTTTGACCCTAAGGTTTAGCACAAAGTGTTGAAGGATTTCCAATTTGTACAAAAATGAAATTCTTAGTTTCTAAAAATACAAATTATAGTTTCTAAATTAATTTAAGTTTTTAATTACTTAGTATATTGCTAATTAGGTTTAAGATACACTAATTAGCATTAAACTTCCCTATTTAACGATTAGGGTTTACAATTTATAAATTAAGGTTTTTAATATAGAAAAATAATAAGGGTTTATAAAAATAGGGGTTTGAATAATTAAGATTCTCCCTAATTAGGGTTAATATCTCTAATACCGATCATTACACACATTAACATGATTACATAACATCCTTAAGCTTACATTCGACTTTTAAATTAGGGTTTATTAGTTGGCAATTAGGGTTTTCAAATACTGCACCATCATTGACCAATCATTTACAATGCGTACATACATTACATATTCATAACACTGAAAAATCAAAATATAATTAGTATTATATTATTATTCTCATTCCTTAATCAAAATCCAAAATTAGGGTTTGGATTCCATATCTTATTTACCTTGCATACATAACAATAATAATTAAGTTAAAATAATTAACTTAAATAATCTGAACTAAAATTCTATAATAAAATGATTATAAAAATTCTATAATCTTTTCATATATTATTTAAATAATATAATAATCATATTTTCATGGAAAATAAATAATAAAAATATTTCTACTATAAAATTAATTAGTATAAGAATATAATTTATAATGATCAAAAATTCTAAAATAAAATTATTTAAAATTATCCATGTGATAAATAAATTTTTATTTATCATAAATATACATACACATTACCTGTCACATATTTCCATCTTTAAAATAAAAAATAATAATTTACATGCAAAAATTCTGATTTAGTTTATATAGAAAATATTGGGTTATTACATTCACCCTCCCTTATAAAGATTCCGTCCCCGGAATCACCGTTTTAAAACCTACACATACAAGGGTTCATAGCATATACAATCATTACAAGTAGATCTCGATCATAATTGATCGAACCGATCTTTAACTATTCAGCATAAAGCTTATCTATCTGCTTAAACAGAAATTTGATTTCTAATAGAGCTCAAATTCCTCCTTCAAAATTTCTTTATTAAAATAATTTATTATATATTTAAGAAAATCATATATAAGAAAATAAAATTGGTTCGAGTAATACCTGAAGTTGCATCCCTGGCTGCTACCGAATCCTGAACAGTCATGTTGAAGACTCATGCGGTTGGTTCTGTTGGTTCGTTCATTGAAGCTGGTTCCGTTGTCACCAATGTCCTGCTGCCTTTCCTCGTATTCACATTCCTTTCCTCCCTTCTCCATCTTAGACAGTCTTTCACCTTATGCTCCATTGATTCACAAATAATACACCCACTATACATTCTTGGATTGGGCAGTTAGGAGAGATATGTCCCTCCTGCCCACACACATATCACACAAACTTTCCTGTTAGACACACTCCCGGACTATTTTCGGTATTATTGAAATTATCTCCTTTCATCATGTATGTGACAAAAGCTGTCTTTTGCCCCTCCGTTATCTATCTATCACAAACGCTTCTACGGGGCCAGTTGATCCTCTAAATCCTGGCGATCCGATTGTCTTAAAGTCTTCGATGATCGCTGATTTATTATCTGGTTGATTTTCCGCGGCTGGTATTCCATTCTGCATAGCTTGAGCGTCCATATTCGCAAAATTCTGTATCGGGTTCTGTTGTCCTTCAGCTTTGTTAATAGGTTCTTCTGCCCTTTGGTTTCGTTTTCGTCTTGGCGGCATTATCATAAAGTATTCTTTATTAACTTACATTCTAATCCTTATCGTATACGCTTAACATAAAACACGAATTTTTTTTTTCAAATAATCACATAATCAAAATATTAGATTTTGAAAACTTGGTTTACTGTATTAACCAAGGTTCAGATAAATAATTACTACCAACTTATTTCATTAATCCAACATAGATTTCTATTCATAGCTCTTGACATATCGTAGTACATACTGCTTTAAACATCCGTTATCCCTTTGTGACTCAAAAGTCGGGAATCGCTGCCACAACTTATACAAAAGTTAAGAGTATTACATTACACAGACATACCTATCATTTACACCACATAAAATCATACCTATTCAAGTAATACTAATACCACTTATCTTCTACACATTTGCTAAGGATCAATTGCTTAGTATTCTATATATTCTCATTATCCTCTATTAATCCATTATGTAAGACCCCAACTTTTATAAATAAATATGAATTTTCTATAAATAATATTTTTGAATATTATGGAATAAATTTGATATAATGTTATAGTTGTGGGTAATATTTATAAATTTTGCAAAAGTAAGCAAGTTGTTATAAAATATTAGTTTGGTGGGGAATATTCTTTTTGTCGGGGAATATTAAATGCACTACTCAATCATTAGTGGACCCTACAACGGAAGTATTATCGTAGTTAGAAAATGACAAAATTATCTTTCTATAAAAATAACTATGCAGAGGTGTTACTGTTAAAGCCGCTTGAACTACCCTTTAGTAAAAGTACAATGTACGCGTAGTTGTATAGTAGCACACGATATTGATTATTGATGCTTACGTGAAAAGTCACTCACTATGCTCAATTATTGCTACGATGAATTGTCTTGCATCATATCTCTTATATTATTGATTCAATTATTGTCACAAAGATCATTTGTATAATATGTTATAATATTAAATCAATAATTGAGACGACAAGTTATAAATGATTAATAATTGTTGAAAGATTAAATATGTGTTGATTAAAAATAAAATGATTTGTGGTAATATTTATTCAATCCTTGATGTATATAAAGAGTCTGTTATGAGACGTTTGTGGTAAGTTTGATTATTTTATGGGGGCCCATATGTCATCATCTAAGAGTCTCTTCGTCAATAGTAATTACCTTCGTCAATAGTAATTACCTTTGTGAATAGTAATTACCTTCGTCAATAGTAATTACCTTTACCAAACGTCAAACCACTTGCCGTTTCATATTACAGGCGTCGAACCATTTGTCGTTTCACATTACAGGCGTCGAACCACTTGTCATTTCACATTACAGGCGTCAAACCACTTTTCTTTTCACATCACCAGTCGTCAAGCCACTTGCCTTTTCACATGGCAGGTGCTAAGCTAGAAATCTTCTATAAATAGAGGCCTAGTGCTTCATTATTTTTCACGAATTCATTCAAGCTATAGAGAGAGAAAGTATAGAGAGAATAAGAGAGAAAGAAGAAGAGTATTTTGTTACTACACTACTGCAGTATTCAATCTCCTACTAAAAGTAAGGGGTGTTATTCTTTCTTATTCATGAAGAGAACTGTTGTTATTCCATTATTTATTATTCTGTTGGAATAACCTGTATACGCGGTTTACCCTATACTTGGTGACATTCTTCTATTATTCTGTTGGAACATCCTGTCTGTGTGTTTTACACCGGACCTGGTTCCGTCTTTATTATTATTCTGTTGGAACATCCTGTCTGTGTGTTTTACGCCGGACCTGGTTCCATTCTTTATTATTCTGTTGGAATATCCTGTCTGTGCATTTTACGCCGGACCTGGTTCCATTCTTTATTATTCTGTTGGAATATCACGTCATGCGTTTTACTGTGGGACTTCGATTCCGTTATTTATTATTCTCATTGCAATAACTTTGCATGTGCGGTCTATCGCATGCATGGTGATTTATTTTGTTATTCCATTCTTTATTATACCCAGTTGGTTAAAACTTTGACTTCTATACTCCATGAAATTAGTGGAATATCCTTGATATTTGCGCTTCATCCAAAGATCCTTTCATTGAAATATTCTTCTCAGTATTCTTGAATTTTACTCTACAAAGGAGTATCATGTTGACAGTTTGGATGTTATTGGTTCCTAGATAAATTAATTCTTGAACTTGTTTTATTGAATTCTTATATCATTGTCATCATCCTCATGTTTATATTATGTTGAAAGTCATCTGTGGCACAGTAGTGCATAGATGGACTTGGTATGATTATATTAGAGACTATCTTGTGTAATCATGACCGTAATGTTACAAATGATGTGGTAAAATTCTCGGTGGCCTGTAGTGCATTGATGGACAGATTGTTGGCATGATCATGACCATTAATGAATACACAAATATTCTTGGCCAGTGAGTGCATGAATAATTGTGGTCGTGATACTAAAGAATATCCTTGGTCGTAGTGCGGGGGTGATTCGATGATGTGGAATATTTATTAAAGTCGAGTCTCATTTATAACAAAGGATGAAAAACCTTTTAAAATCATAAAAGATAGTAGATTTTATTTTCTACTTGACTCTTTTAATGGATTCTTTGGTCCCGCCAGTAGTTAAACTTGATGTTCATTATATTTTATCGCTTTAACATCATTGTTGGGCTAATGATAATTTATTCGCATTATCTTAGTCATAATATTTCTTCTTGAGCTAGTTGAGCTCACCCTTTCTTTCACCGCTCTCTTGAGAAATGAGAATATAGCCGGGACGAGTCGGGGAGCGGAGTAATGGTCCAGAGGATAGCATTAGTAGTCCTCACTATTCTGTGAAATAGTGTGATAATAATTGTAATGAGGACTCCTTTTGAGTTTGTATGATCTCTAGTAGACAATATTTGTATTCAAACTCACAATTTATGTCGATTGTATACCTATGCTTATATTAGTAAGTTGTATTTAAATTCTGTACCATGTATCTGACTACCCAAGATGGGTGATGTATACCTAATTTTAGGGGCGTCACACATTCACACATAACTATACTAGTCCTCCTTGTAGCCTTTTGGTACTCGTTTGATTATTGAGTTTCTAGAGTTCAAGGGTTCAAGGGCTGGTGAGGAAATGGAGTAGTAATTCAAGAATGATATGAGGTATTCTAAAATACTTCCCTTTTTCTTACCACACATTTGTTAGGTTTGTAATATTCATGAACGCAATCAAATTGCACAAAGTAAGTGGAAACGTGGAAAATCAGAGTTTTAAAATTTTACAAACCATATACCCGGATCATCCTTTATGCATAATTATTAATTAAACGAAAAGATAAAGAACAAGAATCATACCCTTTAAGATTCGTGCTTCTTCGGGTACAAGTTCACCTCCAAATCCTTTCACGTTCAACTTGAATCCACAGGGTTTGGTTCCTTCCTTTGATCAACGTTAGCCACCCATATGTTTGGCCTCTAGAGGTGATCCACCAAGGAAAAATAAAGATTCAAGAAGAAGGGTATTGGCTCAAACCCTAGTTTTTCTTATCTCAGATAGAAAAAGGGGCGTCTTTCTCAACAATTGGAATAACGTATATATTTTGATATCCGATATAAGACTCCCTTATAAAGATATCGGTAACCCTATTTAATTAAAATAAGGTATTATTTATTTAATTAAACTCTTTTTAATTAAATGGGCTCCCTAATCTTATTATGGATAATTAATTAAACTTCTTTAACTAATTTTCCTCCTAATCCTATTAGGAAGAAATGAGAGTACCTATATTAAATTAATTCTTAAACTCTTTTAGAAATTAAAATAATAATAATTGTAATAATAATAATAAGACTCCTCTTAGTAATTTATATTTAAGATTTCTAAAATATTAAATAATAAATATTAAGCTATTTAATTTATTCTATCACCATAGATTAAATTAAATATACTTAACATATTATTACGATTATGCCATTAACTTCTTAAATAATTATTCTTCCTTTTATGGTGTGACCCTTTAGGTTCTCCATATTAAACCTAGGTTGTGAATAAATCAATTAGAACAATTCTAATCTTATTTAAATAAATAAATTAAATGATTAATTTATTTGAATAAATAATATTTATTCTACAATAGGGATAAGCCTCCCTAGCGATCAACGACTTTCTAGATAATATAAATTTTAACATTAATCATAAAAGAACCTTTGAGTAAATAGTTACCGTACAATTCAATCATTCCACTATACAATGTCCCAATTAAATATAGGACATGGAATTACTGTCAAGTCTTATTTTATTTAATTATATGTATTTTGACTCTTAAATGCACAACACCAAATAATGCAAATTAGAAACTCCTTTCTAATTTCATTCTGCCTTGGTCAAAGACTACTGGATTGTTATTTATCGAATCACATAGGATATTTCTCTTCTTTTACTAGAAGTGGTAGATTCTTTATTGATCATACATTATCTCCATGTACGACTTATTATACCCAAGCATACCCTTTGATATACCCTAAGGGTCTTAAGGAATAAGTCAAAGTATAACTCATCATACACAAGATACTATGATGATCTCAAGTCCAAGGATCACTTGTACTACTATCACTACAGGAATTCCTATTGACAGGCAAGTAAAACTCCATTATGTATTCCTTAGCGAGCCACACGTTCAGTGAACTTATTCTCTAATAAGCACCTACATACTTGCTTTAGTGTCTCCACACAAATGATCATGAGATCAATCATCCTCATCCAATAAGCAAGCAACGTATGTACTAATCTATCCTAATTCACTAATCCCCAATTTAGTAATCCAATGATTGGAAACTATTTTAGTTTTAAGCTTTCTAAGAATTTAGATCTCATTAGAATGATCATCATCATTATTCTAAAAGCGTTGCTTAAAACTATGAGTTTATCACATATTATAAAATAACATTATGTAGATAATTAAAAGCCTTTAATAAATTAATAATTTTTATTAATAAATGAATAAGATTGTTACAAAGTATATGCTTTATTATCAAACATGATTGGCTTGTGTGCATACTACTTTCAATCTCCCACTTGCACTAAAGTCAATCACCATGGTATCTCATACCCTTCTTCTCTAAGTGACGATTATCCTGCTGTTGGATAAGCTTTAGTTAATGGATATGTAGTGTTGTTCTTGAGAGTCCACTATCTCTATAGTGATTTCCCATCTTTCAATGATTCCTATAATCAACTGAAAGTGCCACAACACATGTTTAGATCCAAGATGAGACTTAGAAACTATTCTTAGTTCTGTAATGAACTTTTCATTCAAACAATCAACTTGTAGCTTTATTTATAGTTATATACTTTGTCTTTATCACTAAACTAGCAACTCTTTGCTATTTGAAACCTTTCCCATTCACTGCTCCACCGTTCAAGGTAACACTTTTCCTTAAAGTGGATTTTCTGTCATCTTGGTCTGTCTAAAAAACTTTAGTTTGTTAAGCCATCTAGTTTTAATTCAGACCCACCATAAATCTGATAACATCCTTAGTGCTGGTTAAGTACTTTAAGATGTTTTTCACTGTCTGACACTGATCTTCTCCAGAATATGACCGATCAACATCAGGTCTTGTATATTTCATTGCATACATGATAGTTACTCATGCGATCTCTCTTTTGGAATATTTGGGGACTATTTCTTGGAGTTTGCCATGCTAAACTACTTTAGCATTAAATAAATATACGTTCCTTGGGTTAAGTCGAGCATCCTCTTGAATCTATCTATATAGATTTGTATCACTAATTAAGATACTCTTCCAAAATCATTCATAGCGGAATGTTTAGACAACTTTATCTTTACTAATTCTAGCATTAACATGTCATTCCTTACCCGTAGTATATCAACATATAATATTAAGAATGTCACGGCGCTCCCACTGACCCTTTTGTACACACTAGGTTCATTCTTATTTGTGATCAAATCAAACTCTTTTGATTTGTTTCACCAAAACGAATGTTCCATTTTTGAGAAACTTGTTTCAATCCATTTCTCTGAGTGTCTACATGTGACAATTTGATTGTTTGAATTGTGATTCTGGGGACAGAACCCTTGTAAGGAGGGAATGATGTAACGATCCGAAATTTCAAATTATAATTTTAAATATTTATTGAAATATATAAATATTTTTTTTGAGCTGTTTATTGTTAAATAAATAATTATTGATGTGATGGTCGTTATTAAATATTTGTAAATCTGAATTTATTAGATAAATTTCTAAATTAAATTAATTTATAATTTAGAGATTTGTATTATAACATGAGGTGTTATATGGTGGCTAATAATTTAATATGGTATGGTATATTAAATTATCAAATAAAATTATAACATGAATTATAATTTTGTGATATTTGCTAAAAAGGCTATATTTAATTAAAATATAGAATGTGATTAATTTAATTGATTAATATTGGATATGGAGATCCAAATAAATAATAGGTGATTATAATTTATAAACTAAAGTGTTTATTAAAATAAATTAAAAAGGATTTATAGTAGTTTTCGCCAAACAAGGCTTAAGTATTTTAATCGTTTTAAATTTAAATGGTTTGCCAATCAAGCCTTATGACTTTTGATATTTCTAATTTTTGAAATTTAAATTTAATAATAAAAATAAAATAAATTAAAATAATAAATATAATATATTTATATTATATACGTTTCTTTTAGTAACTGATATTAGTTATTAGGTGTATTAAGGGTTCAGTTTTTGATTTTTACGCTTAAGTTAGTCTATGGTTTAGCCTAAGAGGAGAAAACTAAGAAGTTCAGAGAACTTGAGAGAGAATTGGAGAGGAGCCTTAAGAATTTTCTCAGCAAATTCAGTGTTTAGCAAGGTTGTGCAAGCTAATCGAAGGTAATTCTCCATAATCTTTATATTATGTATATATATGTATATGTATAGATGAGTTTATGGCATGAAGTTTCAAACTCTGTGAATTCTAGCTTTCTGTAAATTGTGTTATGTAATCTGTTGATGGTAATTAGATAGAGTGATGATTAGAAAGTATGTTTAAACAATAATTGCATGCTAATTTCGATTTACAGTAGAAGAAAATTTCGACAGTGTATGTTTATATGTATTTTTTCATATGTTCATGAAAAGTATCAATTTTAGTGGCCAATTAGTATGTGAAATTATAAATTGAAGCTTGTATATGTTAGTTCAATGAGATACGAGCATAACGTAATTGGAATGGAGTGATTTGGCCAAATAATGAATTCACAGTGATGATTTTTGGGATGAATATCAAAAATTGGAGTTTTATATGAAAAACATGAAAATTGAGAAATTAAAATAGTTTTAGTTACTGTTAAATTGTGCTAAGTGGATGAATAGGTTAGCAATCATGTCTATGATAGTTGTATATTTATTTTATGTGTTAATATCACTGTTTGATGGGTGAAATTCGTGTTAGTTGGCTTAAGAAAAGTGTCGTGCTCTATTCTACAAAACTGAGTTCTGTAAGTCGCGCGGGAGCGCAGCTATCGCGCGACATCCCCATACAAAACTCGCGCGGCCGCTAAGACAATGAAGTTTGTTTGTTTTACAGACTTTGGTCGTTCTTTGTAGTTAGCTTAAGGTTATGGTAATATGTGAAACATGTAACAACATGGTTAATTAGAATCATGTTATATGGATTATGAATTCTAAAAGTGATTAGTAAATCGAGAACGCCTTATGTGATGAACATTAGACAAGTGTTGCGAAGTAAAACACTTAGAATTTCTGAAATATAAGTGGTAATGAAAGACTTGTGTGTAAATGATAAGTTTAACTAGAAATGAACATGTTATGATATGTTAGCATATCTAATAGGTATTGTGGTTCTAAAATTATGTGTAGGTGATCGTGAGTTTAAATTTATAGCTTACGCTCGAGGAAAGTTTCTAAACTCTATCTTTTACATTGAGAAAGTTTCCTAATTCTTTAATTTTGTTGAGCTAGTTCCATTATTACATTATGTAGCTTTATTCTTTGATTGAGCAAGATTCCTATTTTAACTGTTGATGGAATAAGTCAATTGTCCCTAGAGTTCATTCGAGCAAACTTTAACTCTAATGTTATTTAAATTCTCATTTTGTTGATTTATTCTAACTTGTTTCTGGCTAAACAAGTTTCTTGAGTTGTATTCTTGTATAATGAACATAGTTTGAACTCTCGTCTCTACTATTGAACTGTTTTTAATCCTTGCATGAATTAATACAATGTTGGGCAAGTTTTTAGTTTCCAGCTTGCTATCAGTCAATGTATGTTCAGTAATTTCATTTCTAATGTTATAAGACTCTAACCTTAGCTTATTTATTGTTCAAGCAAAGGTTTATCACTTTATTCATTTTGTTGAGTACTTATGCTCTATAGTTACTTCAAGCATGAGTTTAATATGTATAATCAGTTCATTTATGATTCTCAATTGTTCTATGTTATGTTGTAATTATCAAACACTATTGATTCAACTAGTCCTCTAGTTGATGTTCATTAAACTTCAAATTACCCTTGAAAGCTTATCCAAACCAAACTTTCTTTGGTGCAGACTTGTACTCTAAATACTGAGATGAACAACCCTACTGTTATTAGGGGATAACTTACGCGTAGCGTTAAAATGTTTGTGCACAATACATTATACAAAGGGTTGATCCCCCTAAGTACGAGGAGTCCTTATAGTCTTATGACTGTTAAAGTTGGAGTTGAAAGATTACTCGCAACTGTGGACATAGTTCATGGTCTTATGACCCTCAGTTATGTATATTCCATATTTTGGATTCCAGTTCCTGATTATCGTTGTTAGACTACTATTCAGTTTTGATGAGCCTATTTGCTGGCAGTTATTATTGTTATTCTCATGTGATTCATTATTATATCCAGTGAGCAATTGTTTTGCTCACTCTTGCGCATTTATAAACTCATTGCAGCTAAAGTGGAAAAGGTAGAAGAACCTTCAACTAGCAAAGGAAAGGGAAAATTGTACAAGTGATGCTAATTTGTACTTTTATTTATTATGATGATCTTAGACTTTTTAATAATGATGTGATGTAATAAATTTTATTTCCGCACTTGAATGATGTTTAAATGTTAGATAACCTGGGATTATTTTGGATGTAACCCTAATTAAGGGAAGGATTTATGATTTAAATATTATTTATTTGGGTAGTTAGTATGAATGTACGGATAGTGAGCACCAAATCTTGTGGGAATGAAGTACCTAGATTTGGGGGTGTCACATGTTGGTATCATAGCTTTAGGTTATGAACCTTAGGTGGGGGAAAAGCCTTAGGAAGTAACCTTTGAAAAGATAGTAATGATAAACTCTTATCGAGTTTTAGGAAAGAGAAAGTAATAAAATACTTACGTGCTTATGTGGTTATAACTTATGTGCTCGTGAGTGTCGAGTAGTAATGATTAGTAATTAAAACTTAAACTTTGGTTGACAGGATGGCTATTATAGGAGGATCCAGTCAGGCTAGAGAGGTAGAGCCTCGAGATATTCAGGTGATTTGGGAATAACTACTGCCACGGGAAACAGTTCCGTCGGTCACAGTAGTTGAGTAGGAGAGAGTACCTGATGAGGATGATGAGATAGAGACGGACGAGGAGGATCCCGTGGAGCTGCCACAGTCGGGGGATGAGGAGGAAGAGCTTCCACTTAATTCGATAGATGCCCGTATGTACGACGAGGTGTATGACCGCAGTGTGGAACTTCAAGACACCGTCGAGGAGTTACAGGAGATAGTAGCTGAACAACAAACCTCAATGGCACAGAAAGACGATGAGATTCAGGAACGAGAGGAACGTCTGAATAATGTTGAAGAGAAATTGGTCCACACTGAAGGAGAGAACGAGCGAATGATGATAGAGATTGCAGAGTTGAAGGACAAGTTGAAAGAAGAATCTACAAAAAGGGCAAGAGCCAAAGACGCGTACAGTGAAGCTTATCAACGAGCCGGAATAGCAGAGAGGGACACATAATCAAAGAGGAGGAAGATGGAAGAGATGAACAACGTGTTCAACACCGTGATCAATCGAGCTCAAGATCAAGTCATGGGTTATCCAATTCAGTTCGAGACGCTACCATCATACATACTGGATCGCCGAACAATGTTTCGAATTTTGGAGGAGGAGTGTCGTAAGGCTACGCAATATCTTAGTAGGACATTGTAGAGAATGTAATTGATTAGTGATTAGAAAATAAATGAAATGTAAGTCCCGGGTGTGATATAACCAATGGGATAGATGATGATGATGTTGTCCTGCAACTGTTATAGTTCAGGAAAGTAATGTAAATAGCAGTGATGCTATTGTCTTGATATTTTTAGATGATGAATGAATAAAAGTTATTATTTTATTCAAAGTGTTAAGTGTTATGTGATGAACTGTTATGAGGTGCAATTTAAGTGTATAATACTTTAAGGGTTGAATAGAAGCTAATGGATGTATTTTAACAGAAAATGCCTCCAAGATGTCAACCACCGCGATAGAGAAGCACTGTGGAAAACAACAGCAACAATGTGGAAGGAAACCCAGTTCAGTAGCTAGTGACGTTACTAACGGATGCTTTGCAGAATCAACCTCAGAACCAAGGTACAACGTTTAAGGATTTCAAGGCAGTTGGACCACCAGAATTCCGTGGGTCCATGAATCCAGTTGAAGCACAGACTTGGATTATGGAAATCGAGAAGGTTTTTGATGTTGCTAGGGTAGAAGATAACTAGAAGACTATTTTTGCAACATTTATGTTGAAAGAAGAGGCGATTTTTCGGTGGCAGGCCAACAAAACTCGGGAAGGATCAGGAGTGATGACTTGGGATAGGTTTAAGGAGTTGTTCTTTGAGACCTATTTCCCAGAGAGTTCGAAGAGTCAGCTAGAGGTTCAGTTTTTGGAACTAAAGCAGGGAACGATGTCGGTGTCTGAGTATGCTGCAAAATTCAACGAATTGGCGAGATTTACGCCATAGCAAGTCAGTACAGATGAGCGCAAGGCAAGGAGGTTAGAGCAGGGACTAAAACCGTGGTTGTACAGTAGGGTTTCCCTGTTCCAATTGAAGACGTTTGCAGCAGTGATGGAGAAAGCAATTCTCGCTGAAAGTGGAGGCGAGGCAGTAACAAAACATAACCAAGAACAGAGGAAGAAGAAAAGTGAAGGTGAAACTAAGAGTGGTGGTAGTAACGGCAGAAATGGCAACAATTTGAAGAGAAAGTGGAATGGGAATGGGGGAACTGGAAATCAGCAAAGAAACCAGCAAAATAAGAAGTTCGAAGCATGCGCTACGTGTGGAAAGTTTCACAAGGGTGTGTGCTTGATGGGGAAATGAGTATGCTTCAATTGAGACCAGGAGGGTCACATCGCCCCAAATTGCACTCAAGCTAAGAAGAATGTGTGCTTCATGTGCGGGTCCAAAGATCACTTTGCTCATGAATGTCCTAAAAAGAGATCATATGACACCCCCAAATCTGGTACTTCCATTTCCACAGGATTTGGTGTTCACTGTACAAACATCATCTATCTATCTACCCATAAATAAATGCAAACCATGCAATAGATAGAAATAAATAGTAAA
The DNA here is from genome assembly GCA_020205615.1 of Panax quinquefolius. Classification (NCBI taxonomy): domain Eukaryota; kingdom Viridiplantae; phylum Streptophyta; class Magnoliopsida; order Apiales; family Araliaceae; genus Panax; species Panax quinquefolius. Next base: position 34,798,556 of record CM035168.1, read on the forward strand.
TCTCTCCCCTTATGGGGTTAAATCAACTACATAATAAATAAATCCCAGGTTACTCTAACCTTAAATCATCTGTGCGGAAACATAAACAAATAAGTCTTAAATAACATCAATTCTAAATATCATTACATAACCACAAAAATAATCAGTCTTCATTACTTGCTAATCTTACCCTTGCCCTTACTAGTGGAAGGTTTGTCTGCTCTTTCGTTCTTAATTGCAATGTTATTATTACGCAAGAGTGAGCACAATTGCCCACAAGTATAACGATATAACAAATGACTAATAATAACATGCGAATGAATTAATAACTTCTGAAATAAAGCTCAACTTTTGAGTCAAGAATGAATAACGAGAATCAAAAGAACTTCTGAGGGTCAGAAGACCTTGAACTATGTCCTAGGTTGTCAATTGTTTATACTTGAAACCTTTAATAGTCATAAGACTATGGACTCTTCTTCTCGTACTTAATACCATACTGTGCACAATATCTTAACGCTAAAAGCGTAAATAATCCCCTATCTGAGGTTGTTCATCTCGGTTGACGTTCAAGTCCGCACTAAAGGAAGTTTGGTTTGGATAATTCATCAAGGTTACGAAATTTAGAACGCTCATCAACTATGGACTAGTCGAATCAATAAGGGTTCGCTAGTCTAACAAGGTTTAACAATAATTGATAACTTAACTTGAATAGAATCTCAAAGGTATACTGATAGGATAAGTATTGTATAACAAAGACATCATGCTTGAAAGATTAATAAACTTTAATATACAAGACATGCTTGATCAATAATAATGAGAACTTGCTCAACGTAGAAAGGTGAATTCATCAACTTATATAATGATAACAAGTAGGGTTAGGAAACTTGCCTCGTGCGTAGATTACACTTAAACAAACTCGTTCTTTGAATTAAATCCTACATACCAATTACGTTCACAATACCAGTCAATAATAACGTAATAACATCATAAATTTACTCTTTGTTTAACTCGAATTCATGACTATACTTAGTCAATTACTATACTTAGTGTAAAATTAAGACTTCACGAACAATAAGCTAATTATGCATTCTATCATTCAATTCACACGTAATTGTGTTATGGATTAGTTAAGAATTTATTTTAACACCTCATTATATGCCTAACAAGTTTTTGTAATCATTAGATTAAGTTACCATTATAGTCCCTAACATGAAACCATTAAAAATACTCATTCTTGGGCAGATCGCAGAGCGGCGTGCATGGTGCCACCTTAGAGTTCATTCTCTGTCTTCTTGGCAAGGCCATAGCTATGACCTACCAAAGACCTTGCGGCCTAGACAAAGTGTGGTCATTGCCAAGAAGATGGGTAATAAGCTCAAGAAATGGCCACACCATGCGATAGAAAGCGTAAACCCAATGATAATTCATGAAAAATTGCAGAACATGACCAAAACACCCAATTAACATGTTTTTGCACGAATTTAAACATACCCAAACATTGTAATGCATAAATAACTAATACTCAACCCTTCTAACATGTTTTTAACAAGTTTAAACACTTAATTTTTAGAAATCAAACATGTAATTTTTACTGTTCTTGAAGTTCTTGAACAAAAACATGGAATTTAATACTACAGACTAGTTATAAGGCCAAATCCAACCATTCAAGTTTCGTTTTGTTCATTTTATCATGCATAATCACATACAAGTGGAAAATTTTAGGGATAATATATGATTGACGTATTAATATCACGTATAAAGCCATATGGCCATATAACATACTCTGTAATCGTATATTGTAAAATTTCATGAAACTGATGATATGGAATTATGCAATATATATATAAAACATGCCACTACTTGAATTATTACATATATTCTTATAACAACTTTCTAATTTGCAGAGATTCACAGAAGACTTTAAGCCATATTCATGAAACTTAAAAGACATAAAATAAGAATTTGGGTTGAAGAGAATTACCCAAGTGTAAAGCATAGATTAGTGTGTGAATGAATTCCTTCTAAACTCTCCTTCAATCACAATTCTCCCTCAACACTTCTTAATCTCTTTCTGAAACTCTCTCTATTTCTATTTTTTCTAGACTTAGGAAAAATGAAGAAGAAGGCGTAATAAAGAAAATCAACTGACGCGTTGTGGTCAGTTACCCAGTCATGGGTAACTTCCCTCAACTTCCATTAAGGCCATGTTTGGCTAGCATACTAGGTTTCAAAACCCATTATTTTAATAAAACCTTATCATATAGTTTAAAAAATGTCACATCCATTATAAAATAAATCAAATATCTAGTTTAATTTATTTAAATAAAATAAAATAATTTCTCATTAATTCACATAGTCACATGATTAAATTTTCTCATTTAATAATAATATCAATTATTAAATCTCTAATTAATAATTAAATTAATTAAAATAACAAAGGCTTATTAAATATTTCTTTTAATTCAATAAGCTCACATAAATACATACATCGAATAATAAAATTCTCCACATCAATTTAATAAATATAACACATATAATTAAATTAATCTATCACAACTTCATCAATTAATTAATTAATCTACTAATTAATTCATCAAAAAATATTTATTCAATCTAATAAATATTTAAATTAAATTACAAAATCTCGGTTGTCACATCTTTCCCCTCTTAAAAGGATTCTGTCCTCAGAATCACAACTTAATAATTCGTCCCATTACATTCTTCCCCCCTTACAAAGATTCTGTCCCTAGAATCTCTTATAACAATCTAAGTAAACAAATGAGGATAATTTTTTATCATATTCTCTTCGAATTCCCACGTAGCTTCTTCAGCATTGTGGTTCCTCCAAATTACCTTAACAGAAGGTATTACTTTATTTATCAGAACTTGTTCTTTTCGGTCGGTAATTTGAATAGGAATTTCTTCGTAAGATAAGTCTTTGTCGAAATGTTGGGGTTCATATTCAATCACGTGCTTGTAATCGGGTTTGTAGGGTCATAGGACTGAGACATGGAAAACGTTGTGGACATTCTTTAGAGCTGGAGGTAAGGCTACCTCATAAGCAACGTCTCAGACCCTTCTAAGAACTTCAAAGGGTCCAATGAATCTTGGGCTTAATTTTCCTTTCTTTCCGAACCTGATCTTTCCCTTCCAAGGAAAGACCTTTAAAAACACATAACTACCAGGTTCAAACTCAACATTTTTACGGTGCGGATCAGCGTATTTCTTCTGTCTATCTTGAGCTGCTGTCAATCTTGTTCAGATCACTTTGACTATTTCTGCTATTTATTATACCAATTCTGGGCCTAGTAATTGTCTTTCGCCAACTTCATCCCAGTATAGCGGAGTTCTACACTTTCTACCGTATAACGCTTCATAAGGTGGCATGCCAATACTAGCGTGGTAACTGTTGTTGTAACCGAACTCTACGAACGGTAGATGATCATCCCAATTTCTTTTAAAATCCATTATGCAAGCTCTTAACATATCTTCCAATGTCTGAATTGTTCTTTCACTCTGTCCATCTGTCTGAGGGTGATATGCTGTGCTTATTCGCAACTGTGTACCCATGCATTCTTATAGACGTTTCCAGAAGTTTGACGTAAAACGCGGATCTCTATCAGAAATAATTGACACCGGGACTCCGTGCCTTGAAACAATCTCTTTATATATAACCTTTCCAACTGATCTAAGTTGAATCTGATTTTGATTGGAAGGAAGTGTGCAGATTTCGTCAATCGGTCAACAATAACCCATACTGCGTCGTAGCCTTTCTGAGTTGTTGGTAGGCCAACCACGAAATCCATCGTAATATGTTCCCATTTCCATTCTGGAATCTCTAAAGGTTGTAGTAACCCACTCGGCCTCTGATGCTCTGCTTTCACTTTTTGACATGTCAGACACTTGGCAACACATTCTGCAACCTCTCGTTTCAAATTTGGCCACCAAAAGTGTTGTCAAAGATCTTGGTACATCTTGGTACTACCAGGGTGAATCGAATATCGTGAGTTATGAGCCTCGCTCAAAATTTCTTCCTTAATCTCTAGTACTGGCGGTACCCAAATTCTGCTATCAAATCTTAGTAGTCCCTCACTATCTATTTTGAATCTCAGTTCAGTCCCTTCAGATATCTTCTTCTTCACTTTCTCACATTCTTCGTCCTGAAGTTGAGCCTCCTTAACTTTATCCAGTAAAGTTGTACCAGCTTGCATCTGGAATAATTTCTCGTCAATTTCCATAGGATACTTCACTTCTGATTCCAGCTTTTTCATTGCTAAAATTAGCTCCTCCTGAGCGGTCAACGTCATTAATTTCTCCCGACCTTTTCTACTTAGGGCGTAAGCCACCACATTTGCCTTACCCGGATGGTATAGAATCTCACAATCGTAGTCCTTAATTAACTCCAGCCACCTTCTTTGGCGCATATTCAAATCTTTCTGTGTAAAAATATATTTCAGACTCTTGTGGTTTGTATATATTTCACATTTCTCCCCATAGAGATAGTGCCTCCAGATTTTTAAAGTAAAAACCACTGCAACTAACTCCAAGTCATGGGTCAGATACCCCTTCTCATAATCTTTCAGTTGTCGTAACGCATACGCAATGACTCTACCATTCTGCATAAGCACACAGCCAAGTCCTTTATGTGATGCATCACTATAAACCACAAAATTTCCTGTATCATCCGGAAGAGATAATACAGGTGCTGAACTTAACCTTTTCTTTAATTCTTGAAAGCTTTCCTCACACTTCTCCGTCCAAACAAATTTCACCGATTTTCTAGTCAAATTCGTTAACGGAGTTGCGATCTTGGAAAAATCCTGAATAAATATTCTGTAATAACCTGCCAATTCAAGAAAACTTCTTACTTCCGACGGCGTCTTCGGTTGATCCCAATTAATCACAGCTTTGACTTTGGAGGGATCCACCGAAATTCCGTCCCTATCAATCACATGTCCTAAAAATTGTACCCTTTCGATCCAGAATTCACATTTTGAAAATTTGGCATACAACTTCTCCCTTCTTAATGTCTCTAATGTCACCCTAAAATGCTCTTCGTGTTCTTCCTTGCTTTTTGAATATACCAAAATATCATCTATAAATACTGTAAGACCCCAACTTTTATAAATAAAGATGAATTTTTCTATAAATATTATTTTTGAATATTATGGAATAAATTTGATATAATGTTATAGTTGTGGGTAATATTTATAAATTTTGCAAAGTATGCAAGTTGTTATAAAATATTCGTTTGGTGGGGAATATTCTTTTTGTTAGGGAATATTAATGCAACTACTCAATCATTGGTGGACCCATAATGTAATTATTGTCGGATTGAGAAAACGACAAAAATATTTTATAAAAATAACTACGGAGGTGTTACCGTTAAAAGCTGTTGAACTACCCGGTGGTAAAAGTAAATATACGATGTCTGGCGTGGTTGCATAGTAGCACACTCAGGTATTGATTATTGATGCTTACGTGAGAAGTCACTTTCGGCTATGCTTAATTATTACTACGATAATTCTTTGCGTCGTATCTCTTATATTATTGATTCAATTATTGTCACAAAGATTATCATCTGTATAATATGTTATAGTATTAAATCAATAATTGAGACGACAAGTTATAAATGATTAATAATTGTTGAAAGATTAAATATGTGTTGATGAAAAATAAAATGATTTGTGGTAAGTTTGATTATTTTATGGGGGGCTCATATGTCATCATCTAAGAGTCTCTTCGTCAATAGTAATTACCTTTGTGAATAGTAATTACCTTCGTCAATAGTATTTACCTTCGTCAATAGTAATTACCTTCGTCAATAGTAATTACCCTTGTGAATAGTAATTACCTTTGTCAATAGTAATTACCTTTACCAGACGTCGAACCACTTGTCGTTTCACATTACAGGCGTCGAACCACTTGTCGTTTCACATTACAGGCGTCGAACCACTTGTCGTTTCACATTACAGGCGTCAAACCACTTTTCTTTTCACATTATTAGTCGTCAAGCCACTTGCCTTTTCACACGGCAGGTGCTAAGCTAGAAATCTTCTATAAATAGAGGCCTAGTGCTTCATTATTTTTCACGAATTCATTCAAGCTATAGAGAGAGAAAGTATAGAGAGAATAAGAGAGAAAGAAGAAGAGTATTTTGTTACTACACTTCTTTGCGATATTCAATCTCCTACCAAAAGTAAAGGGTGTTATTCTTTCTTATTCATGAAGAGAACTATTGTTATTCCATTGCTTATTATTACATTGGAATAACTTTTATATCGTGGTTTACCCTATACTTGGTGACATTCTTCTATTATTACATTGGAACATCACATGCATGTGTTTTACACCCGACTGGTTCCGCCTTTTATTATTCTCATTGGAACATCCTCGCATGCGTGTGTTTTACACCGACTGGTTCCGCTCTTTATTATTCTATTGGAACATCCTGTCGTGTGTTTTACACCGGACTGGTTCCGCCTCTTTATTATTCTGTTGGAACATCACATGCATGTGGTTTTTACACCGGACCGGTTCCGCTCTTTATCATTCTCGTTGGAATATCCTATCTCGCATGTGTTTTACACGGATCCGGTTCCATCTTTATTATTACATTGGAATATCACATGCTTGTGAATTTCACGACTTTGTTCCGTTATTTATTATTACATTGGAATAACCTTTATGCATGCGGTCTATCGTATGCATGGTGATTTCTTTTGTTATTCCATTCTTTATTATACCCAGGTTGGTTAAAACTTTGACTTCTATACTCCATGAAATTAGTGGAATATCCTTGATATTTGCGTTTCATCCAAAGATCTTTCATGAAAATATTCTTACGATCATTCTTGAATTTTACTCTACAAAACAAGATCATGTTGATAATTTGGGCGTTAATAATTCCCGGATAAAATAATTCTTGAACTTGTTTTATTGAATTATTATATCATTGTCATCATCCTCATGTTTAGATTATGTTGAAAGTCATCTCGTGGCTGTGTAGTGCATAGATGGACTTGGTATGATTATGACCGAGAGACTATTCGGTGTAATCATGATCGTAATGTTACAAATGATGTGATAAAAATCCTCAAAGTAGTAGTGCATTGATGGGCGATTGTTGGCATGATCATGACCATTAATGAATACACAAATATTCTTGGCCGTAGTGCATGAATAAATTGTGGTCGTGATACTTAAAGAATATCCTTGGCCGTAGTGTAGGGGTGATTCGATGATGTGAAATATTTATTAAAGTCAATCTCAAATATATAACAAAGATGAAAACCTTTTAAAACCTAAAAGATAGTAGACTTTATTTTCTACTTGACTCTTTTAATGGATTGCGATATTCATTGCAGCTTAAACCGGTTGTCTATTGTATTTTATCGGTTTAACATTGTTGAAGACTATTGATAATTTATTCTCGCATTATCTTAGTCATAATATTTCTTCTTGGGCAAGTTGAGCTCACCCTTTCTTTCACTTTTCTTCTTGAAATGAGAATATAGGCGGGACCGAGTCGGAAAAGCGAGTGATGGTCCTGAAGATAGCATTAGTAGTCCTCACTATTACGTGAAATAGTATGATAATAATTGTAATGAGGACTCCTTTTTGAGTTTGTATAATATCTAGTAGAGCGATATTTGTATTTAAACTCACGCTTTATGTCGTATTGTACCACACGCATTATGTTAGTAAGTTGTATTTAAATTCTGTACCATGTAAGTGGCGACCCAAGATGGGTGATGTATACCTAATTTTGGGGGCGTCACAAATACCACTATGAATTTGTCCAAAAACAGCTTGAACACTCCATTCATTAGGCCCATAAATGTTGTAGGAGCATTTGTTAGTCCAAATGACATAGCCAAAAATTCGTAGTGACCGTATCGTGTTCTAAACGCTGTCTTCGGTACATCCTCTGGTCTAACCTTCAGTTGATGATAACCACTTCTCAAATCTATCTTTGAAAAATATCTTATTCCCTTTAACAGATCGAACAAGTCATTGATTCATGGTAATGGATATCTATTCTTTATCGTGACCTTATTCAGTTCTCTATAGTGTATGTAGAGCCGCATTGTCCCATCCTTCTTCTTCACAAATAAAACCGGCGCTCCCCACGGTGATACGCTTGGTTGAATATACTTCTTGTCCAGTAATTCTTGTAGTTGGACCATCAATTCTTTCATCTCTACCGGTGCCATTCGGTATGGTGCCTTCGATATTGGAGCTGTTCCTGGAGCCAAATCAATCACGAAATCAACTGCTTTATCTGGAGGAAGTCCCGGCAAATTGTCTGGGAATACGTCTGCGAAATCTCTCACTACTGGAATCTCATCTATTTTCGGATTCTCTTTATGACTATCGGCTATATAAGCTAGATATCCTACACAGCCTTGCCTTAACAACCTCCTGGCCTGCATCATCGTCAGACAACTCGCTTGTCTAGGCGACTTGCTACCATAAAACACAACCTTTGACAAAGTCATAAGGTTAATACGTTTCTTCTGGCAGTCAATTACCGCACCATAACTGGATAACCAGTCCATACCCAAAATAACATCGAATTCTTCGAGAAGCTAGTCTAGATTGAACATAGACAAAGGTTAGAATACTTGCCTTCAGTATCTATTACGATTATTACTCGTTCACTTTAAGTCTTTAAGGTCTTTAAGGTCTCTACAGTAGATGATCACATCACATAACACATTAGGTCATAATACAACATACATGGTTCCTAATGAATCTTACCCTTCTTCTCAATCTAATCACATATTAGACTTGTTACTATTGGTTCCGACTTTCCAACATAATTCACATTGTTCTTACGTTCATGTTTGATTACTTTTCTTTAATCTTTATATATCAGAATTAACGTTTAATAATGCCTTAACAATGTTATAAATAAGTTTTACTTCATTGTTAATAAGTTACCATTCATTATATACATTCAAATCTTCTTCACTGTGTACTCCTTAAAGGCGGCATCTTATGGCGCTAAGTCATCCTTATACAACTCGCGCGATGCAAACATGAGTTTCGATAATGAGGGTTAACTTGTATGCTGCGGCCTCTCTTTTACTCTTCAAGCCGTGTCGCGGCATGAGACTCTGAAAGGTCCAGACTTTGCACAGCACCGTAGTGCCACCATTATGCTCTTAGGCTAAGCCCACGCCACTTGACGCATTCTGTGCACGGATATTTGTGATTTTGAATTGTACAACAAACTTCCCAGACTCCAAATTTGATCATTTTAAGTCTGAATTGGCTTGTTTAAAAGCCATTAGCTCACAAATCACATACTCTACGTGTTCATGCAAGAATTTTATATTTTTAACTTCGTTTACTCAAAATTCACCTATTGGTTCATTTTTAACGAAAAAGATAAACGTCCGTGAAAGTTCAATGCTCGTTTCTTTGTTCTAAATCGGAATTCGTCCATTTTCGAGTCTGCAACTCTATAATGCCAAATAAGACTTGTACTCATCAAAAACCAACGTTTCCAAGCTTAATATCAAAATTCGACCTCAAATCCGAGAATTTCATGACTTCGACGATTATCGTCCAATCGTGAAAATTCTGGCATAGCTTCATTACTTACGATTTGATTATCATTCCAAATGGATTCTATCCATCATATGGACATCTTAACCTACATATTACATCAACTTATTTTCATGATAAGTTTTAACTTATTCTTCATGAACTTATAACTTTATCAAAGTATAAACTACTTATAACTTATGATAGTTTAAGTCCTTTATCCATCATTCGTACATACTTTCATCATTCTAACATTATTCATGCAAACATGACACAAGTCTTACAAGTTCTTACTTAATTTATAGCTTATCTATGAACAAAGTGCTTATTCTTGGCTTATTAGGACTTAAGTCCTTATTTTATTCATTCCTATCATTCTTAGCATACATGATAATTAATCCACACTTCTCTTATCAACCTATAGTGGTAGAGATGGAAGACTAATGACATAAAAGGCTTACCCTTGTTGAACTAGCTTTCTCCTTCTCTTTCTAACAAATGAAAGTAACTTATTCTTGCTTATTCTCTCTAACCAATAAGTTGTATTATGTTGGATGAAATTAACAAGTGTAAAAAAATGATCCAACTCTCTTTATTTATAGGATTTCTAAGGTTAGGGTAATTTACTCATTTAGGCCATCCCACCTCCTTTAAATTCACCTCCTTACTATTCCTTACTTAGTTCTTAAGTTAACTTGCTAATTACAATACTTATCCAATACTTTCTCATCAAATTAAATACTTGGCCATCACACTAATATCTTGGTTATCACATAACTGTCTTGGTCACCAAGAAAATCAAATGATCATGGGTTGCCCCATGGGTTACCTTAACCTATTGGATCCTAGCTTGGGCTTGGATTTAATTAACTTAACTTTAAGATTTTGGGCTTGCCTTAACCAACTTACTTGAACTTCTCATTAACAACCACTTGGGCTCTAACATTATACACACTTGGGCTTGCACATTATATTCCATTGGACTCAACAAATTGCTAAACAATCCATCAGTCCATCCCATTTGGCTAAAAGCCTTATTATATTTTCTCTACATATTATTCTCGTATTCTAACTCGTATACTCGATCATAATATACAATATTCCATCCTTCATTCGTACTTGTATAATACTTTGAATCATACTCATATTCGTTACATCGTACAATACATACGTATAATACAATCATTACATTAACTTCTAACGCTTTATTTTCCTAACATTCTCGAATTACGTCCTCAGGCAAAAAATTACGTTTTCCATACTTGAATTATTATTACATAATCCAATTCACTTTGATATTCTATCATTACGTATTTCTCAAAAATTCAAAAATAATTCCCGAGCAGAAATCGATGAATAGTATTTTTTGGAAAAATTTTCGAAAAACTTTTATTTTCATCTTAAAAATTCAAACACTTTAATTCAAAAATAATTCGATGTTTCTAGGTTATAGAATAACATTCATCTTGCTAACACGTAAATATAACAAGTAATATAATTTTATTCATTATTTCATTAAATAAAATTATTTTACAAAGAATCCGAATTTCTCGGTCATTATAACATACGCGGTGGGAAAGTTAAGCTACAGTCTATCATAATGTCGTTATCTGAGTTTGATCATGCTGAAAAAGTAGATGTATTGTATGGTAAGTTCTCTATGTTCTTGGTACATTTAAATTCTAATCTATTGAAGAATGTTACTCATCTAGTGATGGTAAACTTTTATATCTCTTTCAGTAAAACAATTTATCATAGGTTCATTAAGGAGCTGTCTGTTTTAGTGTTTTTTATTCCCCTCTCTCTATGACCACGTAATATGTAAATAATTGTGAACAATTATGCAAATTTGTTTTGTCGGGTAGTCTTCTGAGAAACAAGAATCATTCCCGCCGATTGTAATTTGTTCCTCTGCATTACGTGTTTGCTTGCACCCATGTTTGTAGTTTTAATACAGGGCATTGATCAGAAATATTAGTTTCTTAAGTAGTTGGTCTAATGATCTCTTTTACTTGCAATACAACAATGGAGCTTGCATTGTCTTTGGAAAAATTGACGAATGAAAAACTTCTACACTTGCACGAGGTAACCATTCTTTTAGATCCACCTTGTTTTGCATAGTCATATTTAGAAATGTAGTTTTTTGTGTCTATGCATTTTAATACTTCCTCCGTTTAGAAAAGACGGTCCTACTTTTGTTATAATGCAAAATGGTAGTTACTTTTACGGACATAGGGAGTTTTTAAGCAAAATTTACAAAATAAAATAAATTGGTATCCAGTATTTGAGGTTCATTTCTGCCTAAAACATCTTGCGATTGAATTTTTGTTGACATATTCCAACTTATGAAAATAGGTGGCGAGTCGTAACAATGATGTCCTATTGGCTGATTTTGTTGAAAGCGAGTTTTTGACTGAGCAGGTAATATAAAAATTAATACATGATTCCACCTGGAAGTGGTTGTTACTTCTATTATGCGTTTTTTGCTTTACCATAATGGGCTTTGGATCCCATAAAATTGATATACAAATTACATATTTTCTTTGCCTTTATCAAGGTGGAAGCGATCAAGAAGATCTCTGAATATGTTGCTCAGCTGAGAAGAGTGGGCAAAGGACATGGTAAGAATTAATTCTAAAAGAAATCACTTCAGTTGTTGCTCCAAAGTTTGCACAAATTCAGTTGTTTCTCCAAAGTACTGTACTCAAATTTGGCATTTTGTTGATATCTGAATGTGGACTGTATATATGGCTATCTTTTTTGTCTATTTGGTATTCTCTTTGTGTATGCTTTACACAATACACATCAAACTTGGATATTCTGTAATTTTATTTACATTGTTCGCTTTTGGTTGTAGGAGGCAAGTTGCTTATGCATCATATTCTTTGATGCCATAGTTCTCTATAATATGTTTATGTGTTGTATCTTTATGTTTCTATTTTTTTGCATAATATACCTTTCTTATGCTGTTAAGTTAATATATCTAACTGAGCCTGTTCTTGTAGACAAAGAATGAAGAAGAGGAGTTTAACACAGGGCCGCTTTCTGTGTTGATGATGAGTGTAAAAAACAACACACAGGTAATAGAATCTTCTATAATTCTAGGTTAGAGTTCCATAGATCTTGAATTTTGATGATAAATCAAGATTATTTTCCAGTTTTGGCTCATTATACATATTAGGTTATTGACATGGATTGATTAATTGTCTCACCGGCTGTTGATGATCATGTCTAATTTTGTGCCTGCGTCCAGGTACTTATCAACCGCAGGAACAACAAAAAACTTTTGGCTGTGTTAGAGCTTTTGATCGACACTGCAACATGGTTCTGGAAAATGTTAGACAGATGTAGACAAAGGTTGGTTTCAGAATGCATCAGGCTTCATTATCATCGTTGTGGTTCTTTTTACACTTTTGTACACAAGATCAGATGTAATTTGTATCATTCTTTGTTCAGGTGCCAAAGACTTGAGAAACTATGTTAATTGTATAGAAAAGTATTTAACATTTTCTCCTTGAGAAATTGTGTTAATTGTACAGGATGTATATACATTTTTATTGACAAATTAGTGGTTTCTAATATATAATTATGCATTTTATACTGTGCATTGGAGTTATTAGTTTAAACTCAAATATAGGTGAACCACGGCTATTACAACATCATGTATTACAACATTTTAAAGTCAAATTATAATATTTTAAAAACATTATATAAAGTAGTCTAAATAGATGACACTTTATAAACGTTATATAAATGAGTCTAAACGCTTTCTGATGTACCAAACCACAACATTTTAAGCCAGAAAACGTTGTGGAATCATATCATCTACAACGTTTTCAAGCATCCAAGAATTTATGGAAAACAAATATACAACGTTTTTTAAGAAAAAAACGTTGTGTAATGTGTCAAACTATAACGTTTTAAAAACGTTGTATAAAGGTGTCAAATAGATGACACCCTTAACCACGACGTTTCTGTAAGACCTTCTACAATGTTTTTTACGCGTTATCTATTTACTGTTTTGTAGTAGTGCTACCTCGCCTCCCCATAAATGGGAGAGTTGGCGACCATCTAAGCTACGGTTGATTCCTTGAAGAGCAACACCAATCCAGAAGAGATGGAACGAACTGGGCTCCTCTGAAATAGGAGTACTGGCGACCATCTGTGGTGTGGTGAATCTCGAAGAGGAAAAGTCACACTCTACATATTTCCACACCGAAACTACTCCCAAGACACCAAAGAGGGTAGGGATACACACAAATCAATGATCCATTCTGAAAGATCCTGCGACGTCTCAATGTCCACACATCAAGGATGAGTTCAGAACACATCAAGCTCACAAGCCCTGAAGAAGCAGGAAAATATCAAGCAAGTATCAAGGCACAACTAAAAGGGAAGTGAGTCAAAATATATTTCCCTGCTATATATAATGTTGTTTGATATATACAATATGTGTAGTACATGACAAAATGGCTAAGCTAGTCTGTGCAGGAAAATACAAGTCTATCTACAGATTGGTATGTATGCGGACTATCAGATCTAACATAGCATCTCTCTTCAAAGAAGGGGGTTAACGCTGCAAGCTCCTACCCAATGGTATCTACACGAGCTAGTAGATCCGAGGCCAACTGCATGGTGGAATGATGCTCATCAATATATGCACTCATATCGACAAGGATGCCAGTCGTAAGGGATCTCACTGAAGTACTATTTATAACGGCAACATCCTGAGCAGATAGGGCAGCATCCCGCTCAATAATCAATGCATCTTTGGCTGATCTGAACTCGTCTCTCTCCAATAGAGCAATGTCTCTCCCATCAAGAGCTGTCAACATCAAGGCCCTAGCCTGATCTCTCTCAAAGGTCATTAGATGAAGACTATGTTCCAAATACTGTGCTGAATGCTGAATCACAGTGGCACTCGTACTAGGAGAATCTGTAAGAGATGCTGGCAACCTAGTAAATGGCTCATCCTCCGTGGGAATATCAATGTCATCTATGGGCTCCCCATCATCAGAATCAATCCTTGATAATGTGGATACTACCGCAACCGATGTAGTCTTTATCTCCATCCATGCAGAATACTCTGCAGAATAGCCCGGATAGCTAACAGAAAATGCAGCTAGCTCACGCTGATCCCAACAAGCATACACCCTGGATCTGTCCTCTGTTGACAAGTGGCGAGAAGCCAAACGCTAACCCAATGCCCCCTCAAAAGGATGTATGTCCTGGAACTAGTCAAACTAACACATCACAGCCAGTGGGTGGTAAGTAGTCATGCCCCTCAAACCAGCTAAAGGGAGATAATCTATGCTCGGAGCATGAGTGATGAAGCTGTAAGGTGAACAAAGCCTTGTACACGACAATACATCAAATGGATCTCCAATCCCTGCCAGGAAAACGGACCAAGATGCTGAATCTGTACACTCCACGGTCTGAAAGGAGTACAACATGGCTATCTCATGGGTAAAACAATACCCGTGCCGTCAGAATGTGTCAATCGGTCTCAAGTGTACATGAACCACACGTACAATATGACCGGACTACCTGTGAATACCCCTGTAGGGCAGGAACTGCAATATGTAGTTGATCTCAACGTCTCTGATACAATCATCGGTACAATGGTGTGACCCTCCTTGAGAGCTCTCACTGCCATAATGACACCAATGTCCAACTCATCCATGTACCGTGGCATGTATACATATGACAATACACACAGTAGCAGTACATCTACTCTGGCCAAATGCCAATGATCCTCCAGCATGGTAAAATCCCCAGAGTGCCGTGTATAACTATCCTCTAAGCCAAATCTGTCCATCAAAAAATGTTGGGATACCACGTGGCCGGATGTGATCTCATCCTGCACAACTCTACGCCTCAACCCGGTGAGGGTCATAAACTGTCAGCTCATGTCGCCGATAGCCATCCGCGCGCAAGGTCTGTCTAAGGGCAACGCCATCAACCGTGCATACTCCTCTAAAGTAGGAGTCAATTCATGGATACCAAACTGGAAAACCTGAAAGTAATATGCACACAAGCCAATCATGTTTGATGATAAAGCATATATTTTGTAACAATCTTATTCATTTATTAATAAAAAGTATTAATTTATTAAAGGCTTTTAAATTATCTACATGATGCTGTTTTATAATATGTGATAAACCCATAGTTTTAAGCAATGCTTTTAGAATAATGATGATGATCATTCTAATGAGATCTAAATTCTTAGAAAGCTTAAAACTAAAATAGTTCCCAATCATTGGATTACTAAATTGGGGATTAGTGAATCCGGATAGATTGGTACATATGTTACTTGCTCATTGGATGAGAATGATTGATCTCATGATCATTTGTGTGGAGACACTAAAGCAAGTATGTAGGTGCTTATTAGAGAATAAGTTCACTGAACGTGGCTCGCTAAGGAATACCTAATGGAGTTTTACTTTTGTCAATAGAATTCTGTAGTGATAGTACAAGTGATCCTTGGACTTGAGATCATCATAGTATCTTGTGTATGATGAGTTATACTTTGACTTATTCCTTAAGACCCTTAGGGTATATCAAAGGGTATGCTTGGGTATAATAAGTTGTATATGGAGATAATGTATGATCAATAAAGAATCTACCACTTCTAATAAAAGAAGAGAAATGTCCTATGTGATTCGATAAATGACAACCCAATAATCCTTGGTTATATGGCGAGAATGAAATTAGAAAGGAGTTTCTAATTTGCATTATTTGAGTTGTGCATTTAAGGATCGAAATACATATAATTAAATAAAATAAGACTTGTGATAATTCCATGTCTTATATTTAATTGGGACATTGTATGGTGGAAGGATTGAATTATCGGTAACTATTTACTCAAAGGTTCTTTTATGATTAATGTTGAAATCTATATTATCCGGAAAGTCGTTGATCGCTAGGAGGCTTATCCTATTGTAGAATAAATATTATTTATTTAAATAAATTAATTATTTAATTTATTTATTTAAATAAGATTAGAATTGTTCTAATTGATTTATTCACAACCTAGGTTTAATATGGAGAACCTAAAGGGTCACACCATAAAAAGGAAGAATAATTATTTAAGAAGTTAATGGCATAATCGTAATAATATGTTAAGTATATTTAATTTAATCTATGGTGATAGAATAAATTAAATAGCTTAATATTTATTATTTAATATTTTAGAAATATTAAATATAAATTAATAAGAGGAGTCTTATTAATATTATTACAATTATTATTATTATTTTAATTTCTAAAAGAGTTTAGAAATTAATTTAATATAAGTACTCTCATTTATTCCTAATAGGATTAGGAGGGAAAATTAGTTAAAGGAGTTTAATTAATTATCCCTAATAAGATTAGGGAGCCCATTTAATTAAAAGAGTTTAATTAAATAATACCTTATTTTATTAAATAAGGTTACCTGATATCTTTATAAGGGGAGTCTTATATCAGATATCAAAATATATACGTTATTCCAATTGTTGGAGAGTACGACCCCTTTTTCTATACAGATAAGAAAAACTAGGGTTTGAGCCAATACCCCTTCTTCTTGAATCTTTATTTTTCCTTGGTGGATCACCTCTAGAGGCCAAACATATGGGTGGCTAACGTTGATCAAAGGAAGGAACCAAACCCGGTGGATTCAAGTTGAGCGAAAAGGATTTGAGGTGAACTTGTACCCGAGGAAGCTCGATCTTCAAGGGTATGATTTTATTCTTTATCTTTTCGTTTAATTAATAATTATGCATAAAGGGTGATCCGGGTATATGATTTGTAAAATTTTAAACTCTGATTTTTACACGTTTCCGCACTTTTATGCAATTTGATTGCGTTCTTGAATATTACAAACCTAACAAAACCTACCTCTCCGGAATCCAATGCTCCAGCATACCCTCTACAAAGCCTGCGGGAACCTGAAACATCAGGAGAGTCATAGTATGATGCAATAATTGATCTACAGTCACCCCATCTGAAGGTGACATGTTATCATATCGCGATCTTAGACGGGATGTCACCAATACTGGTGGGGTATGATCAATACGGCTAACTGTCGAAAAAGACATCTGTACGGGCCGTGTCATAAGACCATCCAGGGGTTAATGCTGAATATCTCTGGACATACATACATATGCATAACATACCAAATGTATGATAAACAAGAGATGACAATATGATGTAGGGAATAACAGTATATACATTCCTAAGTACATCATCATCTAA
This sequence comes from Panax quinquefolius, assembly GCA_020205615.1. Taxonomy (NCBI): domain Eukaryota; kingdom Viridiplantae; phylum Streptophyta; class Magnoliopsida; order Apiales; family Araliaceae; genus Panax; species Panax quinquefolius. The sequence goes on from CM035168.1 coordinate 34,816,325, forward strand.
TACATCTCTGTACAGCTAAAAATACTGGGAAATGGGGCACAGACGCCCAACAACTAATAGAGGCCTATCAAAAGATATAGCAAGAATAGGGCCCACCCCTCCGACTCGGTCTAGTTTGAGTTACAAAGGAGTTTTTACAAGCTGAAAAGGTCAAATCAGGAATAAAAACGCTATGCGATTGAGCATAATAGCCTGTAATCCTGGTTTTCACGGGTCAAGTTGTGGTTTTACGTATCACTCATTGGAATTTTCCCAAACATAGGGTACACTATACCAATGTTCTCAACCATTGCAAACTACATTCGGCAATACCTCACGAAGGTCCGATGATATCAATTCAGGGTCATAGACCTAAAACCTTTTCCCCAACGGGTTTTCATACAATATATCTGTTGATGCATATGTCAACGAAGATCAAGCAGCCTTGACATTATCCCCAGTAGGGATCTTATCCGTTGATGTACATGTCAATGAAGGTCGGGTAACCCTGACAACACCGACTGTTGGCAGTAACTCCAATAGAACAGTGGAAAGACCTAGCGGTACAAACCAGGGAAGAACATCCTCATCAGGGAGGACCGATGATGGAATATGTTACACACATCCTCAACAGACAAAGATCTATCCCCACATAATCTCTTGTACATGAGAGATGCATCTTCAATGTGAAGTCTGTATTAAGGATTAAGGACTTTAGTGATAACCCCAATGTCAATATCCTGGAAGCTCCTGAGAGAATTGGATTGCAAGTCCAAGATAGTTCATCGGGGTTGTCAATAATAACTGTCAACACCGGTAGAAGTTAAGGGGAGCCGACAATCATCCCACCATGTTGGAAAACAATCCAACAAAACCACATACATTCGCATCATGTTGTTGTACATTGCATCATGATCATCTTGTTGTATTTCAAGTGTCTATTATTCATTATCCTATCCATGCCATTACATTGCATGAATATGATAAAGAAGGGCATCTGTAGACACTCAAAATTTTCTGCATACCTATTACTAACATTGCAGGAGGGCAGAATCGTCTTTCAGAGATAACCCTGGAGGACAACTCAACTCAATCCTAGAAATACCACTGGAAGTTTAAAACTCTATGCCGGAAATAACACCGAAAGTTTTAGTTCCCACCTCGGAGATAACCTCAAGGCATGTAGTTCCAATACCGAAAATCACACCGGAGAAGGCCGTTTCATCTCGGAGATAACCCCGAGATACTCAGTCTCAGTCTTGGAAATAACACCGAGAAAGACAATGTTAACCTTGGAGATAACCCCAAGGAGTGCAGTTACAGTTCCGGAGATAACCCCAGAAATGCTTGTTTTAACCTATGCAGTCAGCTTCAACCTCGGGACTCACACTAAGGCACTCAGCTTCAAACCCGGAGATAACCCCGAGAGGTCAGGCACACCTCAGAGACAACCCTGAGGATGTCCAAGATTGCAAAGCAGACCCAATCTCGAGAGATAACCTGAGCAACGATCGCTGATCATTGAAACCGGATATAACCCCGATGAGGAGCAAAATCATCATTTTGCCACCTCAATTCCACATTGCGCCATCTCAAACATAACAATTCAACATACATTCTACACATCAATGTCCCACAAGAGCCAAGGATTTCTAATCCCGAGTGACTACTACGCAAGGTAGCACACCGTATAGAATTTGAAGCTTGAAGACCAAGGGCATGGTCCCATCTTCCTGACTTCTGGCAACCTCTAATACCATGTCATGGCATAGCTCTCGACAAAAGTACTCCGTAAAAGGTCTTATACACCTCAATCGGAGGCTAGGATTAAAGTTCTGCAAGTTCGAGCGGACATCACGTTACACGCATGCATGTACTTCGAGATGGTAGGACCATGAGTTTCGGCGATCATGGTACATCTGCGGTACCGCAGTGTACTACTATATACCCCCTCTATAAATAGAGGGCTTGGGGTGGCCATATTATAAGAGAAAATGGCGAGGAAGCCCTGTCCAATATGCTCTGTACACACCCTAAATTGAGTGCTTTCTCATATTAAACACTGGTGAGCTTAAATTCAGTTATATTTTTACTGGTGAGAGCCGAGTGTTCACCCCTTTAAAGCTATAAAAGTCTTCTTTGGCAGTCTACTATAAGCCTTCTTACACACTTTAAAGCCTTTCTCTTCATCTTTGCACACAATGTTCTTCACATTGAGAGTCGTGTTGCGTGTGTATGCCCGAATTTCGGTCCGTGGCTTTTATTTTCTTTTGTATATATATATATATATATATTTTATGTATATGGACTAACATTATCGAGTTATGCCTCGATTGAGCTTGGACTCACGTCCGGAGCGTTTATGTACTTATATATATATATATATATATATATATATATATATATATATTTATTATAGTTATATCACATGCATGCGGATTACGCGTGACTCAGTTCCGTTCTTTATTATTCTGTTGGAATATCACATGCATGCGGGATTACGCATGACCTAGTTCCATTCTTTATTATTCTCGTTGGAATAACATGCATGCGATTATCGCATGCCCGTGAATTCTTTTGTTATTTCATTCTTTATTATTCTATTGGAATAACGTGTCTATGTGGATTACCGCATGCATGGTGAATGATCCTTCGTATTCATTCTTTATTAAATTGTGGAAATGATCTGTATACATGGTGTGACGCCCCCAAAATTAGGTATACGTCACCCATTTTGGGTCGCCATTTACATGGTACATAAATTCAAATACAACTTACTAATATAAGCGTAGTATACAATACGACATAAAGCGTGAGTTTGAATACAAATATTGTCTACTAGATATTATACAAACTCAAAAGGAGTCCTCATTACAACTATTATCACACTATTTCACGAATAGTGAGGACTACTAATGCTATCCTCTCGGACCATTACTTACGTTCCCCGACTCGTCCCGGCTATGTTCTCATTTCACGAAGAAACGGTGAAAGAAAGGGTGAGCTCAACTAGCCCAAGAAGAAATATTATGACTAAGATAATGCGAGAATAAATTATCATTAGCCTTCAACAAAGTTAAACCGATAAAATACAATAGACAACCGGTTTAAGCTGCGGTGAATTAGCAATCCATTAAAAGAGTCAAGTAGAGAATAAAGTCTACTATCTTTTAGGTTTTAAAAGGTTTTCATCAATTTTTATCATTGAGACTCGACAATAAATAAACCACCACATCTAATCATCCCATACCACGGTCAAGGATTTTCATCAAATTATCAATGGTCATGACTATACTGAATCACCCCGGTCATAATCATACCAACAACTATCCATCAACGCATTACAGTGCCACCGAGGACTTTTGTCACATCATTTATATCAAGTCATGATTATACCGAATGATCCTCGGTCATAATCATACTAAGTTCATCTATGCACGTAAGCCAAAGATAACATAATATAACATGAGGATGATGACAATGACATAATAATTCAATAAAACAAGTTCAAGAATTATTTAATCCATGAATTATTAACGTCCAAATTGTCAACATGATCTTTGTTTAAGAGAGTAAAATTCAAGAATGATCGTAAGAATATTTCCATGAAAAGATATCGATGGATGAAACGCAAATATCAAGGATATTCTACTAATTTCATGGAGTATAGAAGTCAAAGTTTTAACCAACTGGGTATAATAAAGAATGGAATAACAAAAGAAATCACCATGCATGCGGTATTGCCATAGGCGAGTTATTCCAACGAGAATAATAATAACGGAACGGTCGGTGAAATTCACACCGGCGGATGTTCCAATGAATAATAAAGATGGAACCGGATCCGGTGTAAAACACATGATAGGATATTCCAACGAGAATGATAAAGATTTTAACCAGTCCTGTAAAACACATGCGACGGATGTTCCAACAGAATAATAAAAAGCGGAACCAATCCGTGTAAAAACACACGCATGGGATGTTCCAATGTAATAATAGAAGAATGTCACCAAGTATAGGGTAAATCATTATACGAGTTATTCCAATGAATAATAAGCAATGGAATAACATAAGGATTTCACCAAGTATAGGGTATGTCTGCCGTATCTGAGGTTTATGTATAGGGTATGCCACTTTTTACAAAGTTATTCCAATGTAATAATAATGAATGGAATAATGAAGTTCTCTTCAAGAAGAAAGAATAACACCCACTTCACCGTAAAAAAAACTGAATATAGAAGTAGTGAAGTAGCGAGAATACTCTTCTTCTTTCTATAATTTTCTCTCTATAGCTTCTCTCTATAATTTCTCTCTCTAGTAGTTTCAATGAATTCGTAAGAAAATAATGAAGGAATGAGCTTCTATTTATAGGAAAATGGAATGCATAAGTAACTAATCCATGAGCGGTCCAGATTGATTTACTTTAATCGGACGGTCCATATTTAAAGAAAAATCTTTTAAATAAAATATAATATATTCTATTTATATAAAAACATTTTACTATGCAAACACTATGCAATACTATGCAAAACACTATGCAAAACACTATGCATAATAAAAAAATATAATATATTCTATTTATAGAATAACTTTAATAAAGTATTCTATTTTATATAAAAGATGTTTCATTTTATTACGTTAATAATACGAATAAAACAAAACGTCATTATCGCTATAATAATTCATATTATTAATCGACAATAATGGAATCAAACCGAGTGACTTCTCACATAAGCATCGATAATCAATACCGTAGTGTGCTTTGCTATGCAACCACATCGTATTCTTTGTACTTTTACTACTGAGTAGTTCAACAAGAACCACGGTAAAACTTCCGCCGTTATTTCAATAAAATATTTTTGTACGCTTTCTCGATCCGACAATAATTACATTTGTGGGGTCCACCAATGATTGAGTAGTTGTCTGAATATTCCTGCTAAACCGAATATTCCCCGACTAATCGAATATAATATAACCACTTGCATACTTTGCAAAATTTATAAATACTACCCACAACTATAATATTATCTTAAATTCACACCATAATATTAAAAAAAATTATTTCAACAAAATCTAAATCTTTATTGATAAAATCTGGGGTCTCACACATGGAGTAAAGCATAACGGGTGAAAATCTATTTGCAGTTTCATATATTCTATTATACTCAATTGGTTAAAGTGTTGGCTTCTATACTCCATGAAATTAGTGGAATATCCTTGATATTTGCACTTCATCCAGTATCTTTTCATGGAAATATTCTTATGAGCATTCTTGAATTTTACTCCACAAAGAAGTATCATGTTGACAATTTTGACGTTATTGATTTCAGGATAAATTAAAATTATAAATCTTTAAAATTTATCCTTGAACTTATTTTATTGAATTATTATGTCATTATCATCATCCTCATGCTTATATTGTGATGAAAGTCATCTTTGGCTTACGTGCATAGATGGACTTGGTATGATTATGACTAGGGATTATTTGGTATAATCATGACCGTAATGTGACGAATGATGTGTTAAAAGTCCTCATTGACACATAGTTCATTCATAGATGGGCCGATTGTTGGTGTGATTATGACCAGGAATTATTCGGTATAGTCATGACCATTGATGATTACATGAATATCCTTGGTCGTGATGCAGGGATGATTCGATTTTATTTATTAAGCTGAGTCTCAGCGATAAAGTTGATGAAAAACTTTTTAAATCATAGAAGATAGTAGATTTTATGTTCTACTTTACTCTTCTAATGAATTGTTTGTTCCGCTGCAGTTAAACTTGTTGTCTATTATATTCTATCAGTTTAACATTGTTGAAGGCTAATTATAATTTATTCTGCATTATCTTAATCATAATACTTCTTACTGGGCTAGTTGAGCTCACCCTTTCTTTCATTTTTCTCTTCAGGAAATGAGAACGTAGCTGGGACTAGTCGGGGAATAGAGTGATGGTCCAGATGATAACATTAGTAGTCCTCACTATTCTGTTAAATAGTGTGACAATAATTATAATGAGAAATTCATTGAGTGTGGATATTGTCTAGAAGACGATATCTGTATTAAAACTGTCAGTTATGTTTTGTCGTATTTTTTACACGACAGCTGTATAATTAAGTTGTATTTGTATTTTGTACCATGTATCTGGCGACTCAAGATGGGTGATGTATACCTATTTTGGATACGGGTCACAGTTGGTATCAAAGCTTAGGGATATGATCCCTGGCTGAGATGTGAGACAAGAACTAGGAGTGGAAATATTGGGAATTCCTTCTCTAGTATGACCTACCTAAGTTTATTTGGTATTTAATTGGTCGGTCAGAGTATAGGGATAATATGTGATATGTTAATTAACCCTTATTTTGTGACAGTGTTTGAAAATGGCATCTGAAAATGTTGAGATCAGCAATGAAGAACATGAGACCGTTGAGTCACCAACGATTAATACCTAGGATAATGTGTAACAGGAAGACAATAAATCTTAGGTAAATAATAACACCGATGAAATGATGAACGATGGGATGTTCAGAGGCTTTATGCAATTCATGCAACATCAAAGGTGGCGGCTCTGTCCAAAATGCAAAGTGAAACACTGACAACTCTCGGATGGTCACCGCTAAGCAGTTCAAGGAGCTGGGACCACCGAGTTTTTGGAGAGCCAAAACCACTTAAGGCGGAGATGTGGATAAAGCGGATCAACAAGATATTTGATGTATTGGGATGCTCGAGGAGCAAAGGTTCCCTTTGCCACCTTCGTTATTGCGGCGAGGCAGACATTCTTGGTGGGAATCAGTAAAGCGTACTCAACCTGCCGCACTGAAGATGTCTTGGGAGAAGTTCCAAAAATTGTTCAATGACAATTACTTTCCTGAAAGTATTCGTCACATGAAGGAGGTAGAGTTCATCAAGCTTGAGCAAAACAATAATATCGTGGCGCAGTATGAAGCTAATTTTGCCGAGTTGTCTCGGTTTACGTCCCACTTGGTTGATAATGAGGAGAGAATGACGCGGATAATTCTAAGAGGTTTGAAACCCGAGATACGTCAATACCTTATCTCTCATAAACTTTGTTTATATTCAGACAACCAAAAGGCAACGACCAACAACACGATAATAATCGTACCGGTGGCAATGACCATCGAAACAATGATAACCATCGTGGGGGAAATTATCATGCAAAGAATGGTAACCACTTCGGTGGTAATCATGGCCAAGATAATAGGAGTGGAAATTTCAAGAAGAGATGGTTCAACAAAGATGGAAAGACAGCAGCACCAACACCCGTTTTCAAGAAAGGAGAACGACCACCAATTGTATGCTTCAAATGCGGTGGGGAGGGACATATCTGTCCAAACTGCATGATGCAGTCCAAAGCATGTTATAATTATGGAAAAGAAGGTCACCTAGCCTGATTTTGTCGTGCACCAAAGTCAAGTCTGGCTGGGACGGTGGAACGAAAGGCGGATACGGACAAAACAAAGTCAGTGGTTTCAGGAAGAGAATTTTTTGTGACTTCTCAAAAAGCGAGTAAACCGAATGAAGTTAGTACAGGTTAGTTAATTATAAATTCTTGAGAAGTCTATACCTTATTAGATACCGGTTCTACCCATTATTTTATCTCTCTTGCTTGCGTTCAACGTTTAAATTTGACCCCAGAGAAGTTAGACTTTGACTTATTGGTTGAAACTTCGTTAGTAGAAACCTTCGTTACCTCCACTATTTATAAATCTTGTTGATTCAAATCGACACTTTTGCGTTACCTGTCGATCTTATCTCTTTAAAAATACTTGCCTTTGATGTAATTTTAGGAATTGATTAGTTAACTAATCATCATGCAAGGTTGTTAGCTTTCATATTCCTAACCAACCTGTTATGCGAATTCAAGCAACCAAACCACTAAAGTTAATCACTGTTATATCAAGCCATAAGTAAAGAGCCCCGATCCTTTCATTGTTGACTTCCAAGTCTTGGAATACACCAAAGCCAGACTATCCGTAGGGGATACCGTGAATGACGATGGCAAGTTGATAGGTATCAATGTGACATACTATCCAAGTCTTGGGATGAGAGTCACATTTTTGAATGATATTTCTATTGTTAATAAATTTCCTGACGTATTCCTGAAGAACTTCCTAGCCTTCCCCTAGAGCGTGAAATCAAATTTTGTATTGACCTCAGTACAAAACTCATTTCTAAAACCCTTAAATATTTCTTCACCTAGAACGAATGTCTTATGCGCTAAAGACGTTGGCTCGAGCTGTTAAGATTACGACTATACCATTCAATATCATCATGAAAGAGCGAACGTGGTAGCTGACGTGTTGAGTAGAAGATCGTATACGTTTACGAGTGCTATGTTGTTAACACAAAAACCCATTTCGTATAACTTACAAATGATGAAGATAGAGTTAAAGACTCTAGAGACCCACGTGAAGATAATGAATATACGAGTAGAATCGACTTTAATCGATAAAGTTAAAGCCACTCAAGCTACACACCCGAATCTGATGAATGTGAAGAAGAAGGTTCAAGAAGGCATTATCTCAACCCTCAATTTAATTGGTCCATTTGAAATCCTTGATCGAGTAGGAACTATGGCCTATAGACTCGTTTTACCGCCAAGTATGTCGCGTGTTCATAACGTTTTTCACGTATCGTTGTTAATAAAAACTTAGCCTTGAGGGACTTTGGAGCCAAATTTCGGAATAATTAATGAATCTGAAAAATTATGAAATCATAGGGGTTTTATAGAGCATGTTACAAGCTTTTCATAGTCTTGAAAACGGACTAATTCCGATAACGGATGAAGAAGTTATGAAGATTTGAAGTATGTGTGTCAAAAGTTGCAAAATCTGGAAAATTGGAGTTAAGTGCCAAAGGTCGAGCGCCTAGGCACTAGGCTCGGCGCTTATAATCTGTTCTTGGGCGCCTAGGCGCTTGCCCAAGGCCAAATTTGGGCGCCTAGGCGCTTCTCAAGTGTTAAGCCAAAATCTGTCCGGACGTCCTTTAGTAAATTGGGCATAACTTTTTCATACAAACTCCGATTGAGGTGATTCAAGATGATTTGGAAAGCGAACGAGTCGACCTAAAACTTTAATTCTTTATATTTTGATATTTGAGGTCGGTATCAAGACCAAAAATGGCTATTTTAGGGACTGATGTGCATTCAGAGGCAATCGGAGGACACCAGGCATACATATATACAACGTGTAATGTTTTCGACGATAAAGGTATTCAAGGTATCCTCACCACTTCGGCATACCAGGTACGTACGTAAATTTCGAGGGCGAAATTTCATAAGGAGGGGAGATTGTGAGACCCCAAATTTTATGAATAAAGATTTAAATTTTCTCGAAATATATTTTTAAATATTATGGTGTGGATTTGATATAATGTTATAGTTGTGGGTAATATTTAAAAATTTTGCAAAGTAAGCAAGTGGTTATATAATATTCGATTGGTCGGGGAATATTCGTTTTAACGGGAATATTAAATGCGACAGCACAATCATTAATGGACCCCACAACGGAAGTATTATCGTAATTAGAAAATGACATAATTATCTTTTTATAAAATATAACTACCGGCAGTGTTACCGTTAAAACTGTTGAACTACCCGGTAGTAAAAGTACAGTAATATGCATGGTTGCATAGTAGCACACGGTATTGATTATTGATGTTTACGTGAGAAGTCACTCAGTTATACTCAATTATTGCTACAGTAATTGCTGCATCATATCTCTCATATTATTGATTTGATTATTGTCACTGTATCATCTGCATAATATGTTATATTATTAAATCAATAATTAAGATGACAAAGTTATTTATATTATTAAATTACAATATTTACAATGTCTAGAAGTTCTGTCAAGCGAGGTTTGGTCATCTAATTGCGCGCCAATAAGGAGAAATCCTTATCGGAAAGCCCCCTCTTTCCTGGGAACGACCTGGTTGTTAAATATTGTGAGTTATAATATTAATGATGAATAAGTTCGTGTTGATTAAAGATGAAATTGATAGTTCCATTGTGTTAGAATTATTAGTGTTAGTGGAAATCGACATTTATTTCGATATTAATTGATGTCTGGAAGTTTTACTGACCAGTCGGGTAATTAATCGAATAAATGAGCAATTAATTGCAATTAATTCACATAATTATAACTATTTGTTCACATGTGTGTACTATTGATTCACATTCTTTTACTATTAGGGGAGTTGGTGCAAGATTGATAATACTTGCATGACTAAGTTAAAAATGGAGGTATAGATGGAGGTACTATACTGTAATTCGTATTTTCACATGATTATAACTATTGATTCACATGATTGAACTATTGATTCACATTATTTACTATTAGGAGAGGTGGTGCAAGTTTGATAATACTTGCAGGACTAAATTAAAAATGAAAGAAACGTTGAAGGTATTATACTATAATATTTCGAGCCCCAAAATGTGCAATTATCAAAAATATATTTTCCTATAAATAGAAGCTCATTCTTCCTTCATTTCTCACCAATTCACTAAAGCTTTAGAGCAATTATTATAGAGAGAAATTATAGAGAGAAAGAAGAAGAGAAGTCTGCTACCTCACTATTCCAATATCCGGTTTCTTCTAAGGTAAGGGGTATTATTCTTTCGTATTCATGAAGAGAGTTATTTTTTTCAATACTCGTAAAGGTTGTTATTCCATTCTTTATTATTATGTTGGAATAACCTGTCTATGCGAAGTAACGCATAAATAGTGTGACAATAATTGTAATGAGGACTTCATTGAGTGTGGATATTGTCTAGAAGACGATATCCGTGTTAAAACTCTTAGCTATGTTTTGTCGTATTTTTTACACGACAGTTGTATAATTAAGTTGTATTTGTATTTTGTATCATGTATCTGGCGACTCAAGATGGGTGATGTATACCTATTTTGTGGGCGTCACACTAGTGCTTTTAACATCATCGTTTTTATTTCTTCCTTGCTGGCGGTTGGATAATTTTCTTCTAATTGGTTTTTTAAATGCTGCAGGGGATTTTTAAGCTTCTCATGCATTTTCTTATTCTTTTTGGGCCTTTTTAAGGACTTCCTCAAATATTAATAAGTCTTTCTTCACAGCTTTAATTGTGTCTCCTGTGGACCATTTTACCCACCATTTGTAAAGGAATTTCCTTGTAAGAGTAGGAAGACCATAATTGTAGTCTTCTTTTATGACAGAGCCAAATTTCCATGTCCATATCCAAGGGATACTATAGTTCATAAAACAGTCCAGATTGAACATAGACAAGGGTTAGAACACTTTCCTTCAGCGTCTGCTATTGTTATTACACTTTCTCTTTAAGTCTTTAAGGTCTCTACAATAGATGATCACATAACATAACACATTAGGTCATGAATAAACATACATGGTTCCTAATGAAAATTACCCTTCTTCTCAATCTAATCTTGTATTAGATTTGTTATTATTGGTTTTGGCTTGTCGTTATAATTTACATCATTCTTACGTTCACGTTCGATTGATTATCTTCAACCTTTAGTTACCATACTTAAGGTTTAACAATGTCTTAAATAATGTTACATTAAGTTTTAGTTCATTACTAATCAATTAACTTTCTTTTTATCTTTATAATCTTCCTTCACTGTGCAAACCCTAAGGCTGGAACTGCGGTGTCAGCTTCTCTTCCTTGTGCCACGCTACGGCACAAGTTAACAGTGGTCAGGGTTAGGGCTCGATGCTGTGACGCGAGTCCTAGTTCAATTAGTCGCGCTGCGGCGCCACTCTTCAGTGTCTAAAGTCCCGACTCGGCGTTATGGCGCGAGTTATAGTACTAACTGTCACATTGCGGCGTGACTTCTACATGCTTCAGTGCATGGCTCGGTGTTGTAAGCGCCAAAGAATAAGCCTTAATCGGGCGCCCGACTCTTCATGCACCAGATTCTGATGATAGTTTTTGAACTTTGCGAACTTCCCGGACTCCAAATTTGATTGTTTTAAGTTCGAATTGGCTCGTTCAAAAGCCATTAGCTCACAAATCACATACTCTACATGTTCATATAAGAATTTTACATTTTCAACTTCGTTAACTCAAAATTTACCTATTAGTCCATTTTTAACGAAAACGATAAATGTTCGTGAACGTTCAACGCTCGTTTCTTCGTTCTAAGTCAGAATTAAGTCATTTTTGAGTCCATAACTCTATAATGCCAAATATAACTTATTCCCATTGCAAACCAACCTTTATGAGCTGAATGTCAAAATTCGACTTCTATTTTGAAAATTTCATGAATTCGACGATTATCGTCTAATCGTGAATTCCGGCATGACTTCGTTACTTATGATTTGTTCATCGTTTCAAATGGATTTTATCCGTCATACTAACATCTTAACATACATATTTCATTAACTTATTTATATGATAAGTTATTACTTATTCTTCATGATTTTATAACTTATAAAAGTACAAACTACTTATGATTTCATTTCATATGATTTATCATAGTTTTAAACTTCTAACCACCATCTTTGCTTCTTCTTATCATACTAACTTCATTAATGTAATCATATTACAAGTTCTTATAAGTTCTTCCTTGGTTCATAACTTAAATATGAACAACTTGCTTATTCAAGGCTTATTATAACTTAAGTCCATTGATTAACCATTTTCTTTACTTCTTAGCATACATACTTCACTAATCCACACTTCTCTATCAAATTAGTATTGAAGAGTTGGAAGATTAATGGTATAAGAGTCTTACCCTTGATGATCAAGCTTTTCTTCTTCTTTTCTACTAATGAAAGTCTAGTTTTTTCTTACTTATTCTCTCAACCAAATAAGAACTTAAGTTGTTGGTGTATTTGAACAATCAACAAATGAAATCCAAAGCTCTCTATTTATAGGAATTGCTAGGTTAGGCTAGTTTAGTCAATAGCCAAATCCCACTTCCTTAATCACCTCTTTCCTATTCATTACTAAACTATTAAGTTAACTTGCTTATCACTTCCTTTTCTTGCTCATCACTTCCTATGCTTGGCTACAAAGATCACTCATGTGATCATTGCCCCACATGCGTTGCCCCATAGATCTTCTTCACCCAATGGATCTTAATTTGGGCTTTAATTCAATTAGCTCAATTTATACTTTTGGGCTTACATTAATTCACTTTGGACTTTACATTAACCAACACTTGGGCTTTAACAATAGTTTACATTAGGCTTAATCACAATCTCAATTAAACTATACACTTCTGACACAATCCTACAAGTTCATTTCATATTGCTTAAAGCCTTAGTAAGTATTAATCTCGTATTCTAACTCGTATATTTATTCAACATATACGACATACCTGAAAGTAGTATGCACACAAGCCAATCATGTTTGATGATAAAGCATATACTTTGTAACAATCTTATTCATTTATTAATAAAAAGTATTAATTTATTAAAGGCTTTTAATTATCTACAAGATGTTGTTTTATAATATGTGATAAACCCATAGTTTTAAGCAATGGTTTTAAAATAATGATGATGATCATTCTAATGAGATCTAAATTCTTAGAAAGCTTAAAAAACTAAAATAGTTCCCAATCATTGGATTACTAAATTGGGGATTAGTGAATCCGGATAGATTGGTACATCGTTGCTTGCTCGTTGGATGAGGATGATTGATCTCATGATCATTTGTGTGGAGACACTAAAGCAAGTATGTAGGTGCTTATTAGAGAATAAGTTCAACGAACGTGGCTCGCTAAGGAATACCTAATGGAGTTTTATTTGCTGTCAATAGGAATTCTCAGTAGTGATAGTAGTACAAGTAATCCTTGGACTTGAGATCATCATAGTATCTTGTGTATGATGAGTTATACTTTGACTTATTCCTTAAGACCCTTAGGGTATATCAAAGGGTATGATTGGGTATAATAAGTTGTACATGGAGATAATGTATGATCAATAAAGAATCTACCACTTCTAATAAAAGAAGAGAATGTCCTATGTGATTCGATAAATGACAACCCAAAGAGTCCTCCTTGGCCAAGAGAATGAAATTAGAAAGGAGTTTCTAATTTGCATTATTTGGAGTTGTGCATTTAAGGATCGAAATACATATAATTAAATAAAATAAGACTTGACAAAGAAATTCCATGTCTTATATTTAATTGGGACATTGTATGGTGGAAGGATTGAATTATACGATAACTATTTACTCAAAGGTTCTTTTATGATTAATGTTGAAATCTATATTATCTGGAAAGTCGTTGATCGCTAGGGAGGCTTATCCCTATTGTAGAATAAATATTATTTAAATAAATTAATTGTTTAATTTATTTATTTAAATAAGATTAGAATTGTTCTAATTGATTTATTCACAACCGCTTAATATGGAGAACCTAAAGGGTCACACCATAAAAGGAAGAATAATTATTTAAGAAGTTAATGGCATAATCGTAATAATATGTTATGTATATTTAATTTAATTTATGGTGATAGAATAAATTAAATAGCTTAATATTTATTATTTAATATTTTAGAAATATTAAATATAAATTAATAAGAGGAGTCTTATTAATATTATTACAATTATTATTATTTTAATTTCTAAAAGAGTTTAGAAATTAATTTAATATAAGTACTCTCATTTATTCCTAATAAGATTAGGAGGTTAAATTAATTAAAAGAGTTTAATTAATTATCCCTAATAAGATTAGGGAGCTTAATTAATTAAATAAAACCCAATTCCTTAATTGTTAAGGTGGGTTGCCCACATCTATAAATAAGAGGAGTCTTATTATGGGTGGGAGGGGGTTGTTGACTTTTTCAACATACGACATATTTCTAATTGTTGGGAGAGTACACCCTTTCTATAGAGATAGAAAAACTAGGGTTTAGCCAACCACCCACCTTCTTCTTGAATTTTCTTCTTCCTTGGTGGATCACCTCTGAGGCCAAACATTTGGGTGGCTAACGTTGATCGAAGGAAGGAACCAAACCCGTGGATTCAAGATTGAACGCGAAAGGATTTGGAGGTGAACTTGTACACGAGGAAGCTCGATCTTCAAGGGTATGATTCGTTCTTTATCTTTTTCGTTTAATTAATAATTATGCATAAAGGGTGATCCGGGTATATGGTTTGTAAAATTTTAAACTCGATTTTTACTAAACTCGCACTTTATTTTTGCAATTTGATTGCGTTCTTGAATATTACAAACCTAACGATGGCATCGAGCCAAACCTTTATGCGAATTATTAATTATTTTAATTTGATATGTATATTGATATGTGTTTAGAACAATTTAATTGGGCATATTTTTATTGTATAAAATTTAATAAAGAAATCAAAAAAAAAAAAAAAAAAAAATTAGTTTTTTTTTTTTGATGCAAAGGCACGAAATTCAAGAGATTTCAAGGAAGTTGTTAAAACCCGATTCACGTGCTTCTTATTTTTAAGGAAGTCAGGAGCTTGTATCATTAAAAGGGGCAGATCATATATTTTTTTTTTGACATACTGATTCTCACGACACGTGAAAAGTATAGGAAATCAATGGGCCACGTATATATATAAATTGCGGGAGATTTTATTTTGAATAGGAAGGTATGCGGGTTTTATATATATATATATATATATATATATATATATATATATATTCTATTATTTTATAATATATTATATATATATATATATATATATATATATTATTTTCAATAATTTTATAATTAAAATAAAAAGTTTATTTTAATCTTAAAATAAAAGGTTTATTTTAATATTGAAATAAAAGAGTTTATTTTAATTTTAAAATTGAATATTATATATATATATATATATATAATTATTTTAATCTTAAAATAAAAGTTTATTTTAATTTTAAAATAAAGGTTTATTTTAATCTTAAAATAAATAGGGTTTATTTTAATTTTAAAATTAGAATTTTATGCTAACTAATTAGAGTTGGAATTGGATTCCATGATAACTAATTGGAGTTGAAATTGGATTTTATTTTTCCTAAAATAAAGGAGTTTATTTGTGAATAGGGAAGTAAATCCATCTTTCCTTAAATAAAGGAGTTTGTTTAGATATGAAATAAGATTTCATATTATTCAAAATAAAGAAGTTTATTTGTGAATAGGAAAGAATATCCGTGTTTCCTTTAATAATTTTTTTTTTACATGGAATTGGATTCATAATTAATTAAAATAAAAGAGTTTATTTTAATTAAAGATTTTTTTATTACATGGAATTGGATTCCATAATTAATTAAAATAAAGGAGTTTATTTTGATTAAAGATTTTGATTAAAATAAAATAGTTTATTTTATTCAAAATTGGATAAATTAAAATAAAATAGTTTTATTTTGATTTAAATTTGGATTAAAATAAAGGAGTTTATTTTGATTCAAAATAGATTTTATACTAACTAAATTTGCCCATTAAATGATATCAATATATATATTAAATGTTTATTATTCATGAGATGAATGTTATTTATTGATGCATATGGTGATGTGTATGATAATAAATGGGATTGATTATGGACTATTGACCAATGTGATTGGATTTTATTTTAGTTGGATGCATGAATGTATGGGTTTTATTAAATGGGGTCTGCGTACCTCGTCCTCTCTAATTTTTCTGAATGTAAATTCTATCTCCCTCCTATGTACTTCCCCTTGACTGCTGATCAAGGTTTCTATTTATTTTAAAATAGTTATGTAATAGGAATAGTTAGAATTAAATTTTGAAAAATTGGAGATCAAGGAGCAAGGAGCGCTTGAAGACCCGTTTGTAATGGAGCCCGGGTTTAAATGTAATAGTTATATTTAAATATTATTTCTTGCACCCCTAGGGTTTGACCTTTTTGGTTCACTTGGTGGCTCTAGTGAACCAAACTAGAATAAAAGTCCATAATCAATCCGGGTAGAGAATATAGTATTCTATATGTGCATGCGTATACTATATATATTATATATTATGCAAACATGCTTCGCATGTTCATTAATATAACGCGTATTTTATATATATATATATGCTGTGCGCTACTTAAACAAGATGAGACAAATTAATAACAAACCCCTCAATTTTTATATTAAGTCCTAAGCGTTCAAAATATTTGGAATATCGAACGTCAAGCCTTCTAGCATGATAAAATTAATAGAGTATTAAATATTTAATATGAGTTTGTTGTGTCACCACAAGGCAAGTATTAAGTATTTAAGATGTTAATTTATCACATTTGATGCTTATAAAGAAAATTGAACAATATTGTTTTGTTGTGTCACCACAAGGATGATATTTTTCTTTTTTGAATATATGGAGTGCTAGGTTGGACTTAACTTGGATAATTTTGATTCGGATGTGCCACCACTTGATCAAAATAATCTAAGAGGCAAAATACAAGGAGTTACATAGTTGATGTAATTGACAAAAGTTGTCTACCTATTTATTTATATATAGTTTGTTGTGTCACCACAAGGCTATAAACATTTGAAATGGGATCCTTATTCTCACTAGCTAATCTTTAATTAGATTTTGCCGAACTATATAAGTGAGGGTAATATAGTTTGAAGAAAATAGTGGGAGATACCAATTTAAAACAAGACCTAAATTATTTTGGTAATTAATAAAAGAATGTATGTTAAAATGTTGTTAATTACAAATTCATTTACAGAATTTTACAATGTCTAAAATTACTATCACTGCGAAGCATATTAGATGCTAAATTAACGGGACATCAATTAAATGGATTGGTTAAGGAATTTGAGAATAGTTCTCATAGCTGAAAAAGCTATCTTATGTCCTTAATACGCCTATCCCTGCAATGGTTGCAGACAATGCCTCTGAGGAAGACATTGCTACTTTTAGAAAGTGGCAAGATGATGCACAGTTGGCTCAATGCATCATGCTCACATCCATGAGTAACAAGCTTCAGCGTCAGCATGAAACTATGGATGCTCTTACTATATTCCTGCACATCAAGTAGTTGATGGTGAGGAAAATGGGATGATAGATATCGAGATATCTAAGGAGCTCTTCCGATCTAGAATGGCCAATGGCACTATAAAGATGCACAAAAAGTTCTTAACATAATCAATTTGATTGATCAATTAGGACAACTGGTTTTGTCATGGATGGAGAGTTGAGCCAAGATTTGATCTTGCACTCACTCCCGGACTCCTTTCACAATTGTTGTGAATTTTTCATATGAACAAGCTAGATATCGACTTTGGCGATTTGCTTAACATGTTGAAAAATGATGAGAGTCACTTTCAACCCAAGAAAGACCATGTCTTCTTGGTAGGGGCCAAAGGATCTTTTGAAAGAAGAGCGATTCAAAGAAGGTAAAATGAAAGGCGTAAACAAAGGATAATAAGAACAAAATCGATCACGGATAGCAAAGGAGTTTGCTTCCACCGCTATAAGCTTTGGACACCTTGAAATAAAGCTGTGAAAAGCATTTTGCGAGAGGCTAACCAAAGAAGCTTAGTGAAGTTTCGGTTATAAATACAAATTTGTTCATGATTTAAAATAAAATTTTCTTTAAGTCGAGGTTCTACTTGGGTATTGGATACCGACTTTGGTTATCATAAATATAGATTTATGAAGGACCAAATGCAGTAGTAAAAGCTAAACAAATATAAGTAATCCTATGTATGCGGAAATGTAGCAAAGGTTTCCATATTAGCCATAGAAACTTATAGTTTAGCAATGCCTACGGGCAAATCTATTAAGTCAATAAGTTGTTATTGTATTCCAGTACTTGTTAGAAACATTATTTCTATTTTATTGTTGGACAATAAAATTTTTAGTATTATAATTAAGAACAATTGTTGTTCTATTTATAATAATAATGTTTTGTATAGAACTGGAATATTACTTAATGGATTTTATATACTTGACTTACGTGAAAATAATTTTGAAAATTGAACAAACTAGTATAAGAAAAGGAGATGATTATTCAAAGAGTTGAATGTATGTATTTATTGAAATACAAGTGTGAATTATTTGAAAGGTTCAAAGAATTCAGAAATGAAACAAATTGGCAAAGTATTAAGTTTCTTTGATTAGATCAAGGAATAAATACTTGTGCAATAAGTTTCTAGATCATCTCAAATGGTTTTCTCATAATGGACACATCTTGATACACAATAATTGATTGATGTATTTGAATGGAAAAATTATACCTTGTTGAACATGGTACGGTCCAAAATGATTTTACCGACATTCCAGTATCCTTCTAGGATCATGTCCTAGAAATGGCTGCATGTCTACGAAAATGGTAACCTCTAAATCCATTTAAGACTCCATAAAAGTTATGGATGGGGAGGATTCCTAATCTTAAGTATGTTAAGATAAGGGTTGTCCAACTTATGTGAAAGCGGTTTCAAAAGGATAAGCTTGGGACAAGATTTGACATGTATAGATTTGTGGGACATCCTAAAGTAAGTTTAGGGTATATGTTCTATAATTCTACTTAGCAAAAGGTGTTTGTTGCGAAACACGCTTCCTTCTAAGATAAAGGTGTTTATCATTGAAAGGGCTAGTGGGAGGATAATAGATCTTGAAAAGTTCAAGAACCACAAAACACTATAAGTCAAATAAGAGGAACCTGTAGATAGACCTATTGTACCACAACCGAATCGTAAATCTGGAATAGTACCAAAGATACCTAGGAGGTATGGATTCATCATAGATGATGATGATGAGGTACGCATCATAGAAGATGATGATCCAGATTACATACGATGAGTTAAGAGTTGTAGACACTCAGAGAAATTGATTGAAGCAATATTCTCAAAAATGGAACATTCGTTTTGATGAAACAAATCAAAAGAGTTTGATTTTATCAAAATAAGAATGAACCTAGTGTGTACAAAAAATTCGATTAGGAGCATCGTGACATTCCTAGTACTACATGTTGATATACTACGGATAAGGAATGACATACCAATGCTACAATCAGTAAAGATAAAGTTGTCTAAACATTCCTCCATGAATGATTTGGAAGAGTATCTTAATTGGGGATATAAATCTATATTGATAGATTTAAGAGGATGCTCGACTTAACCCAAGGAACGTATATTCATTTGATGCTAAAGTCGTTTAGCATGGCAAACTCCAAGATATGTCTCATGTCGATGAGCTAAGGAGTGAATCTCTCTTAATAGTCCCCACAGACTCCTGAAAAGAGAGGTCGCATGAGTGACAATCATGTATGCAATGAAATGTACGAGACCTGATGTTGATCAGTCATATTATGGAGAAGTTCACTATGAGTCAGTGAAAAACATCTTAAAGTGCTTAACCGGCACTAAGGATGTGATCATATTCATGCTGGGTCTAAATTAAAACTAGAGGGCTTAACAGACTCAAATTTTTTCAGACAGACCAAGACGACATAAAAATCCACTTTAAGGTAAAGCGTTATCTTGAACAGTGGTGCAGTGAATTGGAAATGTTCCAAACAAAGAAAGAGTTCTTTGGTTTAGTGATAAAGACAAAGTATATAGCTATAAATGAAGGCGCAAGTTGATTGTTTGGATTAAAAGTTCATTACGAACTAGGAATAGTTCCTAAGTCTCATCTTGGATCTAAACATGTGTTGTGGCACTTTCATTTGATTATTAGAATCATTGAAAGATGGGAAATCACTATAGAGATAGTGGACTCTCATGAACAACATTACATATCCATTAACTAAAAGCTTATCCAACAAACGGGATAATCGTCACTTAGAAGAAGAAGAGTATAAGATACAATGGCGATTGGCTTTTAGTGCAAGTGGGAGATTGAAAGTAGTATGCACACAAGCCAATCATGTTTGATGATAAAGCATATACTTTGTAACAATCTTATTCATTTATTAATAAAAAGTATTAATTTATTAAAGGCTTTTAATTATCTACATGATCTTTGTTTTATAATATGTGATAAACCCATAGTTTTAAGCAATGCTTTTAGAATAATGATGATGATCATTCTAATGAGATCTAAATTCTTAGAAAGCTTAAAACTAAAATAGTTTCCAATCATTGGATTACTAAATTGGGGATTAGTGAATCCGGATAGATTGGTACATCGTTGCTTGCTTTCATTGGATGAGGATGATTGATCTCATGATCATTTGTGTGGAGACACTAAAAGCAAGTATGTAGGTGCTTATTAGAGAATAAGTTCAATTGAGCGTGGCTCGCTAAGGAATACCTAATGGAGTTTTATTTGCTGTCGATAGGAATTCTGTAGTGATAGTAGTACTGAGTAATCCTTGGACTTGAGATCATCATAGTATCTTGTGTATGATGAGTTATACTTTGACTTATTCCTTAAGACCCTTAGGGTATATCAAAGGGTATGATTGGGTATAATAAGTTGTACATGGAGATAATGTATGATCGATAAAGAATCTACCACTTCTAATAAAAGAAGAGAAATGTCTATGTGATTCGATAAATGACAACCCAATAGAGTCCTTGGCGGCGGCGAATGAAATTAGAAAGGAGTTTCTAATTTGCATTATTTGAGTTGTGCATTTAAGGATTGAAATACATATAATTAAATAAAATAAGACTTGTGAAAGAATTCCATGTCTTATATTTAATTGGGACATTGTATGGTGGAAGGATTGAATTGTCACGATAACTATTTACTCAAAGGTTCTTTTATGATTAATGTTGAAATCTATATTATCCGGAAAGTCGTTGATCGCTAGAGAGCTTATCCTATTGTAGAATAAATATTATTTAAATAAATTAATTGTTTAATTTATTTATTTAAATAAGATTAGAATTGTTCTAATTGATTTATTCACAACCTAGGTTTAATATGGAGAACCTAAAGGGTCACACCATAAAAGGAAGAATAATTATTTAAGAAGTTAATGGCATAATCGTAATAATATGTTATGTATATTTAATTTAATTTATGGTCGTAGAATAAATTAAATAGCTTAATATTATTATTTAATATTTTAGAAATATTAAATATAAATTAATAAGAGGAGTCTTATTAATATTATTACAATTATTATTATTTTAATTTCTAAAAGAGTTTAGAAATTAATTTAATATAAGTACTCTCATTTATTCCTAATAAGATTAGGAGGTTAAATTAATTAAAAGAGTTTAATTAATTATCCCTAATAAGATTAGGGAGCTTAATTAATTAAAAGAATTTAATTAATTAAATAAAACCCAATTCCTTAATTGTTAAGGTGGGTTGCCCACATCTATAAATAAGAGGAGTCTTATTATGGGTGGGAGGGGGTTGTTGACTTTTTCAACATACGACATATTTCTAATTGTTGGGAGAGTACACCCTTTCTATAGAGATAGAAAAACTAGGGTTTAGCCAACCACCCTTCTTCTTGAATTTTCTTCTTCCTTGGTGGATCACCTCTAGAGGCCAAACATTTGGGTGGCTAACGTTGATCAAAGGAAGGAACCAAACCCGGTGGATTCAAGATTGAACGCGAAAGGATTTGGAGGTGAACTTGTACCTGAGGAAGCTCGATCTTCAAGGGTATGATTCGTTCTTTATCTTTTCGTTTAATTAATAATTATGCATAAAGGGTGATCCGGGTATATGGTTTGTAAAATTTTTAAACTCTGATTTTTACTCGCTTCCGCACTTATTTTTGCAATTTGATTGCGTTCTTGAATATTACAAACCTAACAATACCATCATTCATACATACTCGTATAATACTTCGTATCATACTTGTATTAATTACCTCGTACAATACCTACGTATTATACGATCATCTCTTTAACTAGATAACGCTTTACTTTTCCTAACTTTCTCGAATTAAGCCCGCATGCGAAAAACTACGTTTTCTATACTTGAATTATTATTACATAATCCATCTCACTTCGATATCCTATCGTTACGTATTTCTCGGAAGTTCAAAAATAATTCTCGAGCAGAAATCAGTGAATAGTGTTTTTCGAAAAATTTCTCGAAAAACTTTTATTTTCGTCTTGGAAATTCAAACACTTTAATTCCTTCACGTAGTCGAAATACTACGACGTTCTGATGTTTCTAGGTTATTGAACGACATTCATCTTACTAACACATAATAATAACAAATAATATAATTTTATTCATTATTTAATTAGATAAAATTATTTTACAATCGATCCAAATTTCTCGGTCGTTACATTCTTCCCCCTTATAAAGATTCTGTCTCCAGAATCTCGTCTTACATTACACAAATAACTGAGGGTAATCCTTCCTTATCTTTTCTTTCAATTCCCACGTTGCTTCTTCGACATCGTGATTCTTCCATAACACCTTTACAGAAGGTATAACTTTGTTCCGCAGAACTTGCTCTTTTCTATCAATAATTTAAATCGGCATCTCTTCGTACGTTAAGTCCTTCTCGATATGAATAGGCTCACACTCTATTACGTGCTTATTGTTGAAGTCGGGATTTTATTTGTCCCTTTTCTGTTCTTGTTCTTTGGTGTTCTCATGTTAGGTGAGATTTGTTTGCAAAAACAAGTGAAAAAGGTCTGACATGTATATGTCGACGATTTATTTAAAAAATAAGCCATTAGTGTTTTTAACTGGTTGCACCAACGCAACCGAGAAAAGGTTTGCACATTGACCCAGTGATGTGACACTGCTAAACGGGTCTGTGAAACTGAGATTCATTTGGGTCCGGGGGCTTGATTATGCGAAAGGAAGGTGTTAAGCACCCCCCGACATCTGTGTTACCACGGTGATTGCCACTTTTCAAGAAACTATTATATGAATATGTATGTGTAGGTCAATGTGCTATTATTTGGAAGTAGTGTGAGGCCTCGTTCGCACCTATATACAAAGGGTTTGAATTTGTATGAAAAATTCAGTTTTAAACAAGATATAGCAATGATGTTTTGTAAAAGAGGTTTTTCAGACCCTGTGCTCAATAGTAATTGATGCCTTTGATACTTCCATTTTATTATTAAATGTTCGGCTTGGTTCCTTTTTTTTTGAGATGCGAAGCATCATCGAGAAAATAATATATAGCAGTGTCGAACTCCTTATGGGCATGAAAGACATCTAAGGAAATTCAAACACCGTGAATAATTTACAAAGTCGCTTATAATGAAAAATGTCCATCACGGAATCAATCTAGATTCGATGAGTGAATCAGTGATCACATGATTCCTAGGCTCACATGATGTCGCGGTTTATATGAAAAAAGCGATGGCGATTATATATATAAAAAAGTTGTAAATATATATATATATATATATAGACATGATCAACCACCACGAAGCACCTCTGTGGGGGATCAAAAATGTAAATAAAGCAATAAATGCAATCAACCGCCACGAAGTGAACTCCAGGTGGGACTAAATGTAAAGAAAGCAATAAAAACGATCAACCGCCACGAAGTAAACTCCAGGCAGGAACGAATGTAAATAAAGCAGTAAAAGGCCACAAAGTAAACTCCATGCCTGACAGAAATGTAAATATATATATATATATATAAGCGATAAACGTACAAGATATATATCGATCCGATTCGATTTATCATTTCAATGATTTGTCGATATATATATATATATATATATATATATATATATATATATATATATATATATATATATATATATATATATATATATATAAAAAGTAAACGCATAGGATATAAAACTCATGCTCATCGAATAGAGTTTCGACAACAGTTTTATAAATGTATATATATATATATATATATATATATATATATATATATATATATATATATATACATGTATATGTACATTACACAGTAGGGTTATGATGACATAATTTTTGGGCTATAGCGATGGTAAATTGTCGCCATAGCCCAGACTAGCTATGACGACGGGTGAAATCGTCGTTATAGCCCAAAAAACCGTCACCATAGCCTACTGTGTAATACATAGCTATGTAGATACATTTTTCCCTATATATATAAGTATATATATACAAATAGGAATGAAAACCATGGACCGAAGTCCGGGCATACACACACAACATGACTCTCAATGTGAAGAAGAGTGTGTGCAAATATGAAGAGAAAGGCTTTATAGTGTGTAAGAAGGCTTACAATGGGCTGCCAAAGAAGACTTCTATAACTTTAAGTGGATGAACACTCGGCTCATGTCGGTAAAAATATAGCTATATGTGAGCTCACAAGTGTTTAAAATGCGAAAGCACTCAATATAAGGTGTATACAGAGAAAATTGGACAGGGTTTCCTTGCCTATTTTTTTCTTGAATATGGCCACCCCAAGCCCTATATTATAGAGCTGGGAGCCGCAGGTGTACCTATGGCTACCCGGGGTACCCCGAGCTCCGCGTGTCCCGCCATCTCAAAGTACATGCACGTGTGCAACGTGATGTCTACTTGAACTTGCAGAACTTTAATCTGAGCATCTGATTGAGGTGTATAAGACCTGTTTCGGACTGCTGTTATCGAGAGCTACGCAATGACATGAGATTAGAGGTTGTACGAAGTCAAGAAGATGGAACTATGTCCTATCTCTTCAAGCTTCAAATTTTATCCAGTGTTCTGCCTTACGTAGTAGTCACTCGGGATTGTAACTACTTGGTTCTTATGGGACATTATTGTGTAGAATGTATGTTGAATGTTGTTTGTTGAGATAGCAGCGTGTGGGGTTGAGGTGGCAATTTGATGATTTTGCCCTTCACCAGGGTTATCTCCGATTTTGGCAGATAATTCAGACGTTGCTCAGGGTTATCTCTGAGATTGGGCTGCTGCAAGTGTTGAATGCCCTCAGGGTTGTCTATAAGATGTGCCTGTCCTCCCGGGGTTATCTTCTAGTTTATGAATTGAGTACCTCGGTGTGAGTCCCGAGGTTGAAGCTGACTGCATGAGTTAAAACGAGCATCTCCAGGGTTATCTCTGTTACTGCAACTGCATTCCTTGGGGTTATCTCCAAGGTTGATATTGTCTTTCCCGGTGTTGTCTCCGGAACTGAGACTGAACATCTCGGGGTTATCTCCAAGATGAATCGACCTTCTCCGGTGGAATTTTCGGTATTTTCATTGCTTTCCCCTGGGTTATCTCCGAGGTGGGAAAATGATACTCCTGGTGTGTTTTCCGGGGTTGGGATTGAACTTCCGGTGGTATTTCCGGGATTAAGCTGAGCTGTCTTTCAGGGTTATATCTGAAATAAGATTCTGCACTTCCTTCAATGTTAGTAACAGGTAGGCAGAAAATTTCTAGTGTCTACAGATGCCCCTCTTTATCATATTCATGCAATGCAATGGCATGGATAAGATAAAGAATACTAGACACTTGAAATTCAACAAGATGATTATGATGTAATGCATAACAGCATGATGCAAATGCATGTGGTTTGTTAGATTGTCTTCCAACATGGTGGGATGATTGTTGGCTCCCTGTTGCTTCTACCGGGAGCGGAAATAAATAACTAGCCTGATGAACTGTCTTAGACGCGTGATCCATAGCTACCAGGAATATCTAGGATTGTTGACGTTGGGGTTATCACCAAAGTCTTGAATCCTTAATACAGACTTTATCCTGAAGATGCATCTCTCATGTATAAGAGATTCTGTGGGGATAGGGCTTTGTCTGTTGAGGATGCGTATAACATATTCCATCATTGGTCCTCCCCGATGAGGATGTTCTTCCCTAGTGTGTATCGCCAAGTCTTTCCGCTACTCTGTTGGAGTTACTGCCAACGGTCAATGTTGTCAGTGTTTCCTGACCTTCGTTGACATGTGCATCAACGGATGATATCCCTGCTAGGGATAATGTCAAGGTTGCTTGACCTTCATTGAGGTGTACATCAACGGTTAAAAATGCGTGGCACCCCCGCCGGGGAAAATATTTTAGGGTTATGACCCTTAACTGACTACATCGGACCTTTGTGAGGTATTGCTGAATGTAGTTTGTAATAGCTGAGATCATTGGTATAGTGTACCCTGTGTTTGGGCAAAGACCAATGAGTGTTATGTAAAGCCACAGTTTGGCTCGTGAAAACCAGGATTTTAGGCTATTTCGCTTCAATCGCGTAGCGTTTTTATTCCTGATTTGGCCTTTTCAACTTGTAAGAACTCCTATGCAACTTGAACTGGACTGAGCCGGAGGGGTGGGACCCATATAGGTTTATCACAGGTACACCTGCAACAGGTGCAGGTGGACCTACGGCCAACCGTGAATGTCCTTAAATGGGCTGGTTGCTTTCCCAAGTTATTTTCAAGCTGCGTCGCAAAGGAAATCTGAGAGCTCCTCTTCAGATCTGCTAATTTTGGATGACTTTCTATAAATTCTGTCACCGTACAAGTGTTCTACATTGTCCTAGTAATGTATGAATGTCTTCTTTTCCAGTTTTTATCCGTTGGAAAATGAAATATAACATGAAATGCATCAAAACACATAGTAGTGATTATGCATGCTAAAATGACTTGTTAAAAAATATTCAACATAGTAAATGGTAGTATTAAACCATGCTGAACATAATGATGTGAAAAAATTTAAATTTTGAGATTGTCAAATTGACACATTTTTCTGCTATTTCTTATCCTATTTGAGGACAAATGAGCAAAGGTGAAAAAAGCAAAATAATCCTGGTAATTAGGTTACTCTTACGGATTTTTTACTTTAATATACTGATGCATGTAGGATGTTTATGACTATGGGTAGGTGTGCTACTGAATGGCCACCAAGTCATACCTATGTGCATGTGGATAGTCTTATTTACAAAGGGGACTATGGCAAAAATAAATTCAAAATATAGGCATTGGGTAGTCATGCATTTTTAACTCTACTGTAGATGTATGTTAAAATAATGCATACATGCATGTAGTCATAAAACTACATTTCGAAAAGCTCCAGATAAGAATTTACCACACCCTTTTTAAGGTGATTTAGAGACTTGCTGTCCAGATATATGGATCTGAATCAGCCGAGTAGTTCCCACAACACCACTTCAGGTGTACTGAGGAAGCTTCTGAAGTTCCTCGACCCCGTTCTGTTAGACAACCTCGTCGTTTGGGGGAGGTTGTGATACGTCCTGTCCGAGTGGATGTACCAGATGTGGAGGATGAGGAGGAGGATGTACCAGTTGAGGCTCCCGCTCCTGCTGCACATGTTCCCCGTAGGGATGTCTCGAATATTCAAGTGGTGAACCCAGAGCTTCTGGGTGATTTGAGTCGACATCCTACAGTTTACTTGCATACAAATGAGGTACAAAGCTAGATGTTGATCTTCTTTCTTTCCTATTGATGAGGAGTAAAGGGTTCTCATGTTGATCTGCTTTGTGATGTAGGTTCCTGGCTTTACACAGCCTAGAGGGAACTAGTTTAGCATTTACTCTATGTACCAGGCTCTGCATCCTGACTATAGAGTGATCATACATGACTGGGGATTTGGGGCATTCTTTTCCATCCTTCCCCGTCGTTGTCCCTGGGGTTACCTCAGGGCATTGTCTGAGTGTTGGTTTCACCAGACTCAGTCACTCCATTTGTTGGACTGTGAGGTGATAATTATGCTGATGGATTGGCAGTTTATCACATGTATAGAGTTTGGAGGGGCATCAGTGCCTTGTACGACATATATTACCCCGACTGCCATCAGATCCTTGCTAGGAGTTCCGGCAGAGGCTCTTAAGGGCAAGAATGTTTGTACAGGTCCTTTGAGCATAGATGCTATGAGCGGGCTGTCGAGTGAGCCCATACCCGATGTTGTGAGAGTCAGGGATCGCATTCTTTGGTGATTGTTCTTGATGATCATTAGGGGCTGCTTCATAGCTGATAACTCTTCTACGATGTCCTTCGCTTTGATCAGCGTCACACGACACGTGGACCATATTGGAGAGTATGATGGGGGTTCCTACACCTTTGCCTATTTCCTCAGGGGGAATACGCATGCGTTCGCAGGGCTTGACAGAGGTTTGGCTAGGATTTTACCCATTTCTGCTGGTGAGTATTTCTCTTGTAATTTCCCATGTACAAGTTAAGAGTGTTGACTGACAGCAGATGTTTGCCTTTATGTTGGCAGTTTTGGGCCTATGAGAGGCTCCCATGCTTATGTCTGGTGAGTGTTTTAGGATTAGATACCTACCCACGAGGATAGCGATGGCATCATTCCATACTGGCGTAGGTCCCTATAGCTGAGGGTTTCACTCATTACCGCCTACAACTAGAGTTGTTAACAGCTGATGTCATCACATAGATTCCTTATTCAGGGGAACATTTGAGCATTGGTTTTGAGGATGGGTACCCGACTGGTGTCGAGTACATGATTTCCACCCGTAGGATTTCTCTCTTCACAGATGGAGGATGAGAGCTCTATTTAGGAGAGCGTGCTATCAAGAGCACCATAGGACAGATTTGTATACCGATCTTGCCTCCTGCCAGGCATTATTGGCCTGTTTTGCAGTCACCCGTCATTGATATCCCATTGTTGGGTGTTGACGGTTTTACATTATCAGGGTCCCTACACTCAGGAGATATTCCAGCATTGGTGGTTCCCTCGTACCATTGGAGCCCATACCCGCGCCACTCAGTTCATGGGGGATATGGTTCTTGGATCCATGATGATGATGGATTGGCTAGTCTGTGTTAGAGATCTGACTCATTTGACACAGACTGACAGTTTGACCCAGCAGTTGGACCGGGCATATTTCTTTATCCGGCACTTGGGCAGAGATGCTTCAGAGGAAGATACTTTTGATCCTTCCAGCTCTAGCGCTGGCCCCTCAGGTAACCCATATGGCTTTGCCGGCACAGATCCTCCCTTGTATAGGCCTGACATCTCTGTGGATAGAGATCCAGTGACTCAGGAGGAGTTACATCAGGTGGACAGGATTGATGATGTAGACATTGACACCATTGTCTTCTTCTGGTGTATATTCTCGTTATCTTTTTTGATAGGCCTCTGTTAGACACTAGGTGGCTTTCCCCCATTCTCATTATATCTTTTGATAGGCCTCTGTTAGATGTAGGGCGTCTGTGCCCCATTTCCCTATTTTTCTAGCTGTACAGAGATGTATTAGATGATGATATACTTAGGAATGTATGTACAATTTTCCATTCCCTACATCATATTGCCATCTATTGTTTATCATGCATGTATTTTGTTATGCATATGTATGTATGTCTAGAGATATTCAGCATTGACCCCTGGATGGTCTTATTACACAGCCCGTACAGATGTCTTCTTTGACAGTTAGCCGTATTGATCATACCCCACCAGTATTGGTGGCATCCCGTCTGAGATAATGGTATGATAGTATGTCACCTTCAGACAGGGTGACTATAGATCAGTTATTACAACATACTATGACTTTCCTGATGTTTTAGGTTCCCGTAGGCTTTATAGAGGGTATGCTGGAGCATTGGATACTAGAGAGGCAGGTTTTTCGGTTTGGTATCCACGAGTTGACTCCTACTCTGGAGGAGTATGCACGGTTGATGGCACTACCTTTGGACAGACCTTACGCGCATATGGCCATTAGCGACATAATTCAACAATTTATGACTTTCACCGGGATGAGGCGTAGAGTTATGAAGGATGAGTTTACCTCCGGTCACGTTGTATTCTAGAATTTTTTGATGGACAGATTTGGATCTGAGGATAGTTACACAGGAAATCCGGGGATTTCACCATGCCGGAGGATCATTGGCACTCGGCCAGAGTAGATATACTGCTACTGTGCGTATTATCGTATGTATACATGCCACATTACATGGATGAGCTAGAAATTGGCATCATTATGGCAGTGAGAGTTCTCAAGGAGGGTCACACCATTGTACCGATGATCATCGCAGAGACGCTGAGGTTAGCAACATATTGCAGCACTTACCCTGCAAGGGTATTCATAGGCAGCTCGGTCATGTTGTACGTGCATCTGGTTTATGTCGCACTTGAGACCGATTGGCACTTTCAGACGACATGAGTATTGTTTCACCCATGATATAGCCATGTCGTACTCCTTTCAACTTGCGGAGTGTACAGATCCTGCATCTTGGTCCACTTTCCTGGCAGGGATTGGAGATCCGTTTAATATCTTGTCATGTATAGGGCTCAGCTCACCCTACAACTTCATTATTCATGCTCCGGGCATGGATTATCTCCCTCTGGCTGGTTTGAAGGGCATGATTACTTATCACCCATTGGTTGTGATGTGTCATTTTGACTAGTTCCAGGATTTTCATCCTTTTGAGGGGACATTGAGTAAACGCTTAGCGTCCCACCACTTATCAGTAGAGGACAGATCCAGGTTGTATGCCTGTTGGGATCAGCGTGAGCTAGCTGCGATTTTTGTTAGCCATCCGGGTTGTTTTGCAGAGTATTTCGCATTGATGGCGACAGAGATGGCATTGGCTATGGCAGTATCCACAGTGTCGGGTATTGATTTCGACGATAGGGAGCCCATAGAGGAGACTGATATTCCCACTGAGGAGGAGTTGACTACTGGGATGCCAACAGTTGTGATGGATTCTCCCAGTACGAGTGCTACTGTGATTCAGCATTCAACACAGTATCTAGAGCAGAGTCTTCATCTGATGACCATTGAGAGAGATCAGGCTAGGGCCTTAATGTTGAAAGCTCTTGATGGGAGAGATGTCGCTTTATTGGTGAGAGATGTGATTGTAGCTCAGAGAGACACCGCTATTAAGGAGCGGGATGATGCCAGATCAGCCAGAGATGTAGTGATGGTTGAGCGGGATGCTGCCCTATCTGCCCGGGATGTAGCCGTTGCAGACAGTACTACAGTGAGATCCCTCACCTCTGGCATAATTTTTGAGATGAGTGCATATATCGATGAGCATCATGTCACCATGCAGTTAGCCTCGAACTTGTTAGCTCATATAGATACCATCGGGCAGGAGCTTGCAGCGTTACCTCCTTCTTCGAAGAGAAATGCTGTGTTAGATCTGATAGTCTGCATATATACAGATCCGTAGATAGACTTGTATTTTCCTGTACAGACTAGCTTAGCCATTTTGTCATGTACAACACATATGTATATATCAAACAACATTATATATGGCAGGGAAATATATTTTGATCACTTCCCTTTTAGTTGTGCCTTAATACTTTCTTGATATTTGCCTATTTCTTTAGGGCTTGTGATCTTGATGCATTCTGAACTCATCCTTGATGTGTGGACATTGAGACGTCGCAAGATCTTTTAGAATGGATCATTGATCTGTGTATATCCCTACCATCTTTGGTGTCTTGGGACTGGTTTCTGTATGGAAATGTAGAGATGAGTGTAGCTTTTCCCCTCTGAGATTGACTACACCATAGATGGTCGCCAATACTCCTATTTCAGAGGAGCCTAGTTAATTCCATCTCTTATGGATTGGAGTTGCTTTTTGAGGCACAACCGCAGCTTAGATGGTCGTCGGATCTCCTATTTGTAAGGAGAGGTCAGGTAGTTCCATCCCTTTGGTCTGAAGACGATGAAAAAAATGGTGGATTGAAGTTTGATCCCAGTACCGTTGACAAGTCTTTGTGTTTTGGTAGGAGGTTAGAACGAACCATAAATGGCTACCTACGTACTCTTATTGAAGAATAGATCAGGTCTGTGTAGTTCAAATCTGGTGTAAGAGGTTCAACGTTGAATGTAAAAAGGGTGTAGGAATGTTTTTGTTATTTTTGTTTATGTAGAGAAAGGGTATAAATGTTTTTATTTTATTTTTGTTTTATTGCTTTATTGCGACCGGGCCATATAGAATATGGTTGCCTACGTACTCTCGGGTATCATAGAGATTAGGTCGACGTAGTTCGCCCCTCAGGACGATTTGTAGCTGAAGAAAAGTTTGAATCCCATGTGCATGCTAAACTGCGGGGGAAAGAAAGTTTGATCCCATGTTTGGGACAAACTGCAGGTGTGAAAAAGTTTGATCCTAAGTTTAGGACAAACTGCAAGTGTGGAAAAGTTTGATCCTATGTTCAAGACAAACTGCAGGTGTGAAAGGTTCAATCCCTGGTGGGATAACCGAAATTGTATGAAAGATTTGAAATGAGGTGAAACTAGGCTGCTGGCTTGAAGAGTATGTTTCCCTGAGGGGCAGAAGAGCATGAAGAAGATTTTGTATGTAAGAAAGGGTTAGAAAATCTGAATAACTGGTGATCTGATGATCCAAAACCAGGATGTTTACTTGATGGTATCCTCAGACATAATAATGTTACACAGTGTCCGAGTTGATGAATTGTGGAAATTCATCGCCGTCCATTTCCTGTAATCTGAGAGGGCCTCCTGTCAATACCTCCTTGACAACAAATGGGCCCTCGTAGTTTGGAGCGAATTTTCCCTTAGATTGATCTTGGTTGTCAATGATCTTCTTCAAAACCAAGTCATGTTGTTTAAACCGCCGTTGCCGGACTTTTCTATTGTAGGATCTGGCGATCTTTTGTTGATATAACTGACCATGGAAGATAGCCGTGATTCGCCTTTCGTCTATTAGAGACAATTGGTGATATCTGTCTTGTAACCATTGGTCTTCATCCAGCTGAGTGTCCATCAACACTTTGAGGGATTCCATTTCAACCTCTATGGGAAGTACTGCTTCCATCCCATAGGCTAATGAGTAGGGGGTTGCCCCAGTGGAAGTACGCTTTGAAGTTTTGTAGGCTAATAAAGTCAGAGGCAAGAGGTCAGGCCATCCTTTGTGATTAGAGGACATCTTCTGCATGATCTTCTTGATGTTTTTATTAGCCACTTCAACAATACCATTCATCTTTGGACGGTAAATGACGGAGTTAAGGTGTTTGATGTGGAATTTACTACATAACTCCTCCATCATTTTGTTGTTGAGGTTCTTAGCATTGTCTGACACATTTACCTTTGGTTGTCCATATCGACAAATGACATTGTTTCTGATGAAAGAAATGATGACTTCTTTGGTAACCCTGGGGAAGGAGGCTGTTTCTACCCACTTGGTGAAGTAATCAATCATGGTGAAGATAAACTGATGCCCATTACTGTCTTTGGGCTTGATGGGCCCGATCACGTCCATTCCCCACATTAAGAAGGGCCAGGGCAAACTCATATTGTGGAGTTCTCTTGGAGGGTACTGGATAGCATTCTCATGAATTTGGCATTGATAGCACCTCTTAACATGATCGTCACAGTCAGCTTTAAGCGTAAGCCAGTAATGCCCTGTTTTGAGGATCATCTTAACAAGTAAGGGTCCACTTATGTGTGGGCCACATACTGCACCATGGATTTCATCCATGAGCCTCTAAGCTTGGTCTTTTTCTAGACATCTAAGGATTCCTAATCCTGCATCTCTTTTGTAGAGTGCATCTCCGCTCAGGTAGAATTTTATAGCCATTCGATGGATCCGCGTTTTTTCAGTCGGGCTTGCCTCAGCGGGTGTATATCCATCTCACAGATACTCCTTGATATACTGATACCAAGGTTGTTGGATGGGAGGTAGCTCATCCGATACTTCTCCAACGTAATTCCCATAGGCTGGAGCCTTTTATAGGGCAATTGGGATGCTTGGCATGTTTTCCTTGTCATGTATGTTGATCAAGGAGGACAAAGTTGCTAGCACATTCGTAAAGTCATTCCTATTCCGAGGAATGTGGAGGAAGTTTACTTCTTTGAACTCCGAAGCCATCTGTAAAACTTGCCTATGGTAAGGCAACAAATTTAGCTCTTTGTTTTGATAGATTACCTTGGTTTGGTTAATTACCAATTCTAAATCCCCAAAGATAGTTAACCGTCTGATACTCATTGATTGGGCAAGTTTCAATCCCATGATACAGCCTTCATACTCAGCTGTGTTGTTGGTGCTAACAAACTGCAATTTGACGGCGACGGGATACTGCTCCCCCGTACTGGTCACTAGAACTGCTCCAGCTCCAGAACCTTCTATGTTAACAACTCCATCAAAATACATTTTCCACGTGTGGCATGCATCGTACTGATGGTGTTGCTGGATTGCCATAACCCCTTCATCGAGGAAATATGTTTCTAAGGGTTTGTAATCCCCTACGGGTATGGCGGCCAGTTGATCCGCTATTCCTTGTCCTTTAATGGACTTTTGCGTCATGTAGACGATGTTAAATTGTTGCAAAATCAACTACCATCCGGATGGTAAACGATTCGCTCATGATGGGCTTCTTGAACACGTATTTGAGAGGATCCGCGTGGGATATGAGATGGGTTGTGTGACCATGGAGGTAATGTTGTAACCTCATGGAAGCCCATGCTAAAGCACAACAAGTCTTCTCAATCAGAGTGTCCTTGTGTTCACTGCTGCTGAATCTTTTGTTGAGGTAATACATAGCTCATTCTTGGCCTCTATCATCTTTCTGTCCCAGCATGCGGCCCATGACATTGTCATTAATGAACAGGTACATGAACAGGGGAACATCATCCCTGGGAGGTACCAAAACAGGAGCGTTAACCAACTGCTCTTTGATTATAAGGAAGGCTTTCTGACACTCATCATTCTATTTCATGGAGGAGTTCTTCCTTAACAGCTTGAAGATGGGCTCACAGGTTGTTGTGAGTTGAGAAATAAACCTGCTAATGAAGTTGATTCTTCCCAAAATCCCCGTATTTCCTTCTCTGTCTGAGGAATGGGCATTTCTTTGATGGCCTATATTTTGGTGGGATCCAGCTCAATCCCTTTGTGGCTAACTAGGAAACCTAGCAACTTACCTGATTTAACACCAAAGGCGCACTTGCATGGATTCATCTTCAAGTTCTACTTACACAACCTATTGAAAAGCTTTCTGAGATGGTCTAAGTGGTCTTCCTCCCTTTGGGATTTGACAATGATATCGTCCACGTAGATCTCTATCTCTTTGTGCATTAAGTCATGGAAAAGAGCCATCATAGCTCGCTAATAAGTTGCTCTAGCATTGATGAGGCCAAATGACAACCGTCTATAACAAAAGTTCCCCAAGGCGTGATGAAAGCAGTTTTCTCATGATCCTCCTCAGCAACCATAATCTGATGATACCCCGCGAAGCAATTCGCAAAGGAGTACATGTCGTATTGAGCAGTATTGTCAATGAGAATGTGGCTAAATGGCACGAAAAAGCTATCCTTAAGGCAGGCTTTGTTCAGATCCCGATAATCCACGCAAACTCGCACCTTTCCTCCTGGTTTAGGCACGGGGACTATATTTGATAGCCATTCAGGGTATGTAGACACCATGATGATGCCTACCTGAAATTGCTTCACAATTTCTTCTTTAACCTTTAAACTCCACTCAGGTTTCAATCGCCTGAGCTTTTGCCTGACTAGCTTGAATCCCTCTTTAATGGGAAGGCAATGAAGGACAATGTTAGTGGACAAACCCACCATGTCTTCATGAGACCATTCAAACACATCCTGGAATTGGGTTAGTAGCGCAACCATGTCATTCCGTTGGTTTGGAGTAAGGTCTGAACCAATCTGGATTAGCTTAGGGTTTTCTAAGGTTCTGAGATTGAAAGAGGTGGTTTGATCAAGGTTAGGTTTAGGTTTGTCTTCGACCCATTCCTTAATGTCCTGAGGTATTATCAAGTCTGAGTCCAACTTTTCATCAAAGTTATAGTCCTTATGGAGAAAAGGCACCTCAACAGCAAGTACAGGCACATCTAAATTCAGAGTCCTAAAATAAAATATGCTTTCACTTAATATATGAACTGTTTAATCATACAAAAGTGTTAGCATGTACTGATAAAACAACTGCTAATCTTGTATGTAAAAAGTAAGCGATTAAAGTTATCTCTGAGGTAGATGGAATTTACGCTTACCTTTTACCTCGTCATTTGAGTCTTTGCTCCAATTGTCGAGGGTAAAGTCCTGATGGACTGTAGTGATGGAGGGGCTATCATCGTCCTCCTTCTCCCTAATGATGACCATGACATTTGGGCAATCATCATCTATGGTGTATCTGTTTGTATGCTCATCATGGACAATGATGCGTATGCCTGACATCATCATGGCGATGTCTTGTTCACGTTTTCGTTCCCTTTCTTCCACTTCGGGATCAGGAATCAAAACCTCTTTTGCTTTAACCGGTATCAGTTAGGGAAATAGCATAGCCATAAAATGGGTTGACACCTTTACCGGAGACTGTACAAACTCAGGATTTGCAGGTGGAGAAAATCGCCTTGTGGCTAAAGTTGAAGTAATCTGTTTGTGCTTATGAGGATTCCTGTGATTGGAGCTAGTAGAATAGCCTAATCCAGCTGTCCCTATTTGACTGGGCACTTGAATCGGGTGCTTAATACCCTGATGATCTTTGCCCAACCCTTGTCCAGGTTGATGACCCAATGACATCATTTCTTGAGTGGCCGACATTACCTCAGAAAAAATCTTGGGTATGAGAGGTGGTGCCCCAATGGGATGGTAATGAGTGTTGCTCACCTCCAGGGCATGGAAACTGACCGGCTCAACTTCTGAATTGAAGTTGATTAGTGGCATGTGTAACAACCCGATATTTTCTATACAAATAAATTAGAAATTTTGCGTATAAATTTTTATTATTATTATTTTAAATATGGGGAATATGTGCCAAGATAATGTTTGTATGTATTTATGTGATATATTTATTACATGAATGATTTTAAATAATTTTATTTTAGAATTATTGATTATTATAAATTATAGTCTTATAACAATTAATTTTATAGCGAAATGTTTTTATTAATTATTTTCCATGAAAATATAATCATATATTATTTATATAATATATGGAATGATTTTTAAATTATTATAATAATTATTTTAATATACGAATTTTGTTTAGATTATTAAGTTAATTATTTTAACTTAATTAATAATGTTAAGTATGACAGATAAATCAGATATGGAATCCAAACCCTAATTTTAGATTTTAATCTAGGAATGAGAATAATAATATAATATTATTTTGATTTTGATTTTCAGTGCTATAATTATATACTGTATGTATGTGGACTGACAATGATTGGTCAATTATGGTGTATTATGTCAAACCCTAGTTTTACTGTGGGAAACCCTAATTGAAACTCAATTGTGAGTTCAAGACTAATATATAACTATGTTGTATGATTTTGTGATTAACTAGGTGAACCCTAATTAGCATTTATATATATTAATTTCTTGAAATACTAATTATTAAGTATAAACCCTAATTGTGATTTGGTAACCCTAATTACCAAAAATTATAAACCCTAATCGCTAAATTAGCAAGGATAATTATAATTATTATATAATAAACCCTAATGTTCATGTATGATTAGAACCTAATCAAATTAAGAAAACCCTAATTATAAATTTTGCAACTAATTATATTTTATTTTAAACCCTAAATAAACAATTTGGGGAACATATATTAAAATTGTTAGACTATGATTATTACATGGCCCAAAATAATTATGGGAGAAGCCCAAAAGAAATCAAGTTCAAGCCCAAACTTAGTCCACATAATTAAGGGTATTTTAGACCTTTGATTTATCTAATTTATGCAATAAAATAATAGCTAAATAAAGGAATTAGTGGCTAGCCACAATAGGCCTTTTAAGGCAACAAATAAAGCTAATCAAGTTCCTTAAAATGGTAACTCTTACATCAAGTACCTGTGTGTCAATTTCCCATTGGTTGAAAATCTACTTAGCACCCTTAATCACATGATTGGGCTTAATTGGAAGAGATAAGGAGTTTTGTCTAATGAACAATAAGAGTATGGAGGATAATAGCCAAAAACCACATTTGCTAGACTACTATATATAGATTGGGAGAGAGAAAAAGTGTTCATTTTATCACATTTGTCCAACCTTCACTCCATTAAGACCCTCTCTCTCTAGCTCACGAAATTTCTAAGTATACATGTCCCAAATCAAAGCCCCACGTTTACCATTAACAAATCACAAGATCAGATTCATGAAATCAAAGCTTAAAGGTATAAAACCCTAGCCATGAAATCTGTCCAATAATCTGTTGTTGTTTTGTGTTAAACATGTTAGATATAGTCTATTATAATGATCTGGGTTGGTATTATATAGATCCATATCATCTAAGTCTTCAAATTTGAGTTTTAAGAAAATCTGGAAAAGTTCAATCTATGGTCTGACAACGAATGTCAGTGGCCACAGATTCTTGTTCGTTTATGATTTTTGTTGTTTTTAAGTTGTTATGTGTAGCTTGTAATGTGGTCTTTAATCTGCAAAAAGAATCAGAGTCATTTGATGTATAGATTGGTAGTTATTAACGGTCAAAATCCATTGATCGACATTGACCGGGCCTTTTCTGGGCAGCCCAGAATCTATGAACAAGCGTCTAACAAGATATTTAAGGCTCTAGATCTGTCAAGTTTTTGATGTTTTGAGTTTGTTGTTGAATCCATGTTGTAGTATATTATGTAAGCTGTTGATCTATGCTTTTATTACATCTCGATATCAAGTATGTTGGAATCCGTGGTCGGTCAAAGTAGGCCATCCGGCCATATTCTCTGTTTCTGGGAATTTCCAGAAACCGGTTTCACCTTATTTCTGACATGGGTTGACCGGTCAGGATCTGGTTAATGTTTTGTTGTTATGGTTATGTGTTGAATTAGATCTATAATATTACATGTTGGCTACAATCTAGACGTCTTAAATCACTTAAACATTAACAGGTTAGCAAGTTGTGGAAGCCCAAATAGGACAGGTCGAACTGTTCTTCATTTCTGGGTAACCCAGAAAATGAAGAACAGTCCTGACAACATCTTTAGAGGCTCAGATCTCTCTTGTGTTATGTGTTATGATCATTTTTGTTGTTGGGTCATGTAGACGTGCACTAATACTACATGATCCAGTTCATAGTTTATCCAGAAACATTTTGTGTTAAGATTGGATCTTGGTCAAAGTAGCTTACTCGAAGCTGTGTATGAGTTTTCTAGGTTTAAATAAGAACACCTACAGCGACGGTTCTATCGCTATAGGTGGTCTTTAGCGACAGTTTATTTATAAAAATTATATTTTCATTAAATAATTACAGAAAATTAGTTTTTAATTATTAAAAATACATAATAAATTATTAAAAATTATTTTAGAGTCTAAAAAATAGTTTTTAATTATTTTTAATATATTTCATAAATATTTAATATTTTTGAAATATCAAAGGTATTTAATTTATTTAATTATATATTAAATAAATTATTTAAAAATGGTTTTCATACTTTAAAAATCATTTAAAAACTATATTATGGAAAGAGAAAATATTTGAAGTTATTTTTATGATTTTTAATATTTTGTGATGAAATTTATTAATTAATTAATATTAATGATAATTGTGACGCCCCCAAAATAGGTCCATTCCATCCAACCCATTCTGAGTCGCCAAATACATGGTATAGAAATAACTACAATTTTATTATTACAACATATAAACTGTGAGTTTAAATACAGATATTGCCATCTAGACAATATCCACACGCAAATAAATCCCCATCATAATTATTGATACATTGTTTTACAAAATTGGTGAGGACTACTAAACAACTCTCTCTATAACCATCATTCCATACCCCGACTCGTACTCGCTACATTCTCGCCTCCTGAGAAGAAAAATGGAACAAAAAGGAAAAGGGTGAGCTCAACTAGCCCAGTAAAGAATATTATGACTAAGATAATACACAACAAATTATCGTTAGTCTTCAACAGGAAAAAATCTAATAGAATACAATAGACAACCGGTTTTAAATCAATCTTGGCGTGAAATAATAATTCATTAGAAGAGTTAAGTAGAGAATGCAAACTACTATCTTCTATATATGAATTTAAAAGTTCATCGTCGATATTTTATCCCTGTAACATCAATCAATATATATCTGGAATCAAATATTCATCTTTGCACTACAGGCCAAAGATATTCATCAGTTGGTCATGTTCATCTAAACACCTGTTCATCTTTGCACTACGGGCCAAAGATATTAATCGGTTGGTCATGTTCATCTCAAAACCTGTTCATCTTTGCACTACGGGCCAAAGATATTCATCAAGAAATCATTCATCTTTGCACTACAGGCCAAAGATATTAAGTAATATCATCATTTAGGACTGAGGATGATGAAAAATATTTTAAAAGAAATGAATCCAGTGAAACAAAAGAACAAGTATTATGGATTCGTACTTTAAACAATCCGAGTTTAAAAATACTTCATAAATAATCATAGTGAAGTAAAATTCAAGAATGATCAAAACATGGAAACAATCAAAGCTAGTATCCACAATAGATATTTTGAACAAAAAGAAGAAATTTCATTTTTCTATGAATAGTCTTAGTATTCAGTAAATAGTGTCGATATCGTGAATAGTGACGATATCGTGAATAGTAACTCAGACACCAAAAGATAGAAAATACACAAAAAAACATCTTCACGCTTCGTGAATAGTAACTCGTGAATAGTAACTCGTGAATAGTAACTCATGAATAGTAACTCATGAATAGTAACTCCGACATGAAAAAGTTCTAAATTTGATAAAAAATTTCAACCAATATTTCGGCATAATGATATTGAAGAAATAATATCATTTTCGAATAAAATAACATCCACTTACCTCGAAATACAATACTTTCTAGTTGAAACAGGATATAGGCTATGACTTGAACTTGCACCGTATAGATAAAACACTCAAAGTATACTCAAAATACTCACAAGAATACGCTCGATAATATAGAGAGAAAACTTGATTTACGGTGTGATTTTCAATTCTAACCTAAGCACCGTATTTATAGGAAAATCTTTAGAACACCAAAATGAAAATTTAATATAATATTAATAGTTACAAAACACATTCCTACGCCCACTTTGAAATCTGATTTCAGCCACCAAGCACATGTTAAAGATGGCCACCAACATTTGAAAAACGTTTTTCTTAAAAAACATAATTAAAACTTCCAAAAATCAATTATTTCGGAGCTTCGGAACTTAAATAATTCATAATAAATAGCTCTTTTATCAGAAAAATTCGAAACACGCGACTTTCCATAGGAAATTCCATTATCGACAACTTTACAGAAGGAAGTTTTTCCAAATTCCAAACAGAAATTAACCGAAATCCACAAACAGGCCATTTTACAGGCTATAATCAAATTTCGGTCAATAATTGTGTCCACCAACACACAAAATATGTGTTAAACATTTAATGCCACAAAAATACTCTTCATCCTCATATACTCATATATCCCACATTCATTATAAAAATATCTCCATTAATATATTATTAAAATAATATATTTAAATAAATTATTTTATCAAAAAAAGATAAAATATTAATTTTCAACAATTGTCACATTAAAAATTTCTTCGTCTATATCCACATAAAATCAATATTTTCCTCATCATATAAATCAATAATTAATTATTCACAAATAATATTCTGAGAATAACGATCTTGTGACGGTAGTTCGAGGAAAGAGGGGCTTTCGATAAGGATCTCTCCTTCTTTGGTGCGCAATTAGGTGACCAAACCTCTCCTTAGATGAACTTTTTAGACATTGCCAATAATGTTTTCTAATAATATTATTCGATAATATGAATTATTACTTCGATAATGGAAAATATTGTGTAATGACAATTTAGTGAAAGAAACGGTAATATAAAATATCAATGCGTGATTATTGAATCAATAAAATAAAATCTTTCGAATAGTAATTCTTTGTAACAATTATTGAGTAGTGCCTTCTTACCTAAGAATCAATAATTGGTACAATACCGCAGTGAAGTATCTTCTTGTTCAAATAATGGCGTATTAGTGTGTTTTAACCACCGGGTATTCCAACAGTATTAACGGTAACAACTACGCCGTTATTTATAAACAACTTATATTTTTCGTTTTCTTCATCCAATCGCTTTCCATTATGGGGCCCACAAAAGACAAATACGTCAGATCGAATATTCCCAAAAGCGATCTGAATATTCCACGACCAAACGAATATTCCCAAGCGATAATGAATATTTTATAACCACTTGCTTATTCAAAATATTTGCGTATTTTACCCATAACTATCCACATTAATCAAATCAACCCTTACTATTTCAAAATAATAAATAGAGGAAAATAAATTTCATTTATTAATAATTTGGGGTCTTACAACCTCCCCTCCTTATGAAATTTCGTCCTCGAAATTGACGTACGTACCTGGTGGTTCGAAAAGTTGAGAATACCTCCCTTTCATTTCCGTTTCCAACTCTCAGGTCATTTCCTCAATAGTATGGTTTCTCCACAAAACTTTAACTTGTGGTATAACCTCGGTACATATGACAT
The DNA here is from genome assembly GCA_020205615.1 of Panax quinquefolius. Lineage (NCBI taxonomy): Eukaryota > Viridiplantae > Streptophyta > Magnoliopsida > Apiales > Araliaceae > Panax > Panax quinquefolius. The sequence goes on from CM035168.1 coordinate 34,859,479, forward strand.
GTTCTTTCCTCTACAAGATCTTGACAGGTACCTCCTCGTACGTTAAGTCTTGACTATCTCATCCGGTTCTAACTTCAATAGCGTGATTCGAATTAGTCCACATATTTACGTAACATCAATACGTGAAAAACGTTATGAACACGCGTCGTACTTGGCGGTAAAAGCGAGTCTATAGGCCACGGTTCCTATTCGATCGAGAATTTCAAATGGATTAATAAATCGAAGGTTTGAGCTTTCCTCACTCACCGATTCTCGCTTTTGAAATAACAACTTCTTGCACCTCCTTCTTCAAATTCATCACTCGATGTGTAGCTTGAGCGACTTTAACTTTATCGATTAAAATCGATTATACTCAGTATATCATCACGTGGGTACCTAGAGTTTTCATCTCCATCTCTATTATTTGTAAATTATCTGAAATGAGTCTTTGACAATATCGTACTTTCGTACTTGTATCACGATCTTCTACTCAACACGTCGGCTACCACGTTAGCTTTTCCGGGATGGCATGGTGAACATGTCTTTGAAATGGGTCTCCTTTTGAGTTCTTGAAGCTCTTCCCACATTCCTTGCTCCATTCGAATTTTGTATCTCTAGTCGAGTCACCGTTAATGGAATAGCGATTCGAGAATATCCTTCAACGAATCTCCGATAATAACCAACTAAGCCTAAAGAAAGCTACATATTTCGATTCTGCTTTAGGTTGTTCTCAACTGTGACTCATATCCCAACCTTGGATATGCGTTACAATGACACCTATCGGTTTACTATCGCATACGAATATGGTGTCCCCTACTACGAGATCGGCCGGTGCATTCCACAAAGGAAGTCACCGGATAAAGGCTCGGTACCAAATTCTATAGTTGAATTTTTAACTCACGAAGTTCAATAGGAGCCATTCGATGTGAGATTTTAGAAATGAGTTTTGTCTGGGTTCAAAGTCGATACAAAATTTAATATCGAGCTTTGGGAGTAAGCGAAGAAATTCTTGAAATACATCGGGAAAAATCAATAACAACAAGAATATTATTCAAATCGGCGTGTCTTTATTCAAATCCATAACATGGACTAAGAAAACTTGACATCCGTAATAAACGAATGACTTCATGGCTTGATATGAAAATGTTTGACTACAATGGTTTGATTTCTTGAATTGAATAACGAGTTGCTTAGGAATATGAAAACTAACACCTTACGAAAGTAATCAATTTCGGCGTATGATGACTAGTTAACCTTAAAATCACATCAAAAGCAAATATCTCTATAGAAATAAGGTTAACGAGTAATGTGATAGTGCCAACTGAATCAAGCAAGATTTCTAAACAACGGATGTAATGAAAGTTTCTCTAACTGAGTCTCCATAAATAGGTCAAAGTCTAATTTCTCCGTAATCAAGTTCAAACGTTGAGCGCAAGCAAGAGAGATAAAAGAATGGGTAAAACTGGTATCTAGTAAGGTATAAACTTTGCAAGAATTTATAATTAACTAACCCGTGCTAACTTCGTTCGGGTTCCTCGCATTTTGACCGGTCACGACAAACGCTCATCCAGGAACCGTTGACTTTGACTTTTTTGGGACATCCTTTTGAGTCACCATTCCCGCTTGATTGGGTTTCGATACCGTACAATCTCGAGTGATATGTCCTTCTTTTCCACAATTATAGCATACCTTAAACTGTTGTGGGCAGTTTGGGCTGATATGTCCCTCTTTCCCGCATTTGTAACATACTGACCGGTTGTCTTTCTCTCCTCCTTGGAACCCGATTACTCTCAAGCGTTGGCGTCTTCACATGGTCGTTGTTGAATCTCCTCTTTTAAAATCTCCTCCCGACTCGCTTCTTCTATTTTCATGGCCACGATTACCACCGAGTGGTTTACCACCTTTGTCCGTATTCTTCTTTCTCCGTTGGTTATCATTATTACGATGATTGCTATCTTGATATGATCCTGGTTTATGGTCCCTCGGTTGAACATACTCGTTATCTCGCTCTAACAATGAGCCTGATTGACAACATCCTGAATAGAGAAAATTTATGAGAAATGAGATCTTGGCGTATGTCGGGTTTCAAACCTCTCAAAAACATCTGCGTCATCGTTCCTCATTCTCCACCAAATGAGGTGCAAACTGGATAACTCCGCGAACTTCGCCTCGTCTTTGGGACACCGTCATGTTATTCTACTCTCGATCTAATAAACTCCACTTCCTTCATATAGCGAATACTTTCGAGGAAGTACTTGTCATTGAACTGCTTCTGAAATGTCTCCCATGACATCTTTGAGTGTAGTTGGATGGGTACGCTTCACGATTCCCACCAAGATGTCTGCCTCGTTCTGGAACATAAAAGTAGCGAATGGAATTTTACGTTCTCTCAGTGCATCCCAAGACATCTAATATCTTGGTAATTTGTTTGACCCACGTCTCGCCTTGTCGGATCTGGCTTTCCCGAGTGCGGTGGTCCCAACTCTTTGAAGCTGCTTGGTGTGACCACCCGTGAATTGCTATCATTTCCTCCTGTATTTTGAACACGAGTCTCCTCGTCGATTTTGCATGAACTATAAAAAAAGCATCTAAACATCCCTCGTTCATCATCTGCTTTCAATGGTGTTGTTCACGGGAGGTACATTGTCGACCTTTTGCACGTTCTCCTCATTGGTAAATCTGAGGCATCTCCACGGTCTCATTTACTCCACCGTTAATATTCTCGATCGACATTCTCAAATCATCGTCATAAAAAGGGTTAATTAAGGAAATCAATATATCACATAATATCCCTATATACTAATCAACTAACAAATAAGCTTAGGTAGGACACACTTTAGCGAAGGATTTACTCGTCTCTCCTCTCTAGTTCTATTCCCCAATCTCCGCCAGAGATCATATCCTAAGCTCGATACCAACCGTGGCGCCCCCAAAATAGGTCCATTCCATCCAACCCATTCTCGAGTCGCCAAATACATGGTACGCGAAATAACTACAACTTTATTATTACAACATATAAATCTGTGAGTTTAAATACGAGATATTGCCATCTAGACAATACCCACATGCAAATAAATCCCCATCATAATTATTGATACATTATTTTACAAAATGGTGAGGACTACTAAACAACTCTCTCTATAACCATCACTCCATACCCCAGACTAAGTACTACGCTACATTCTCGCCTCCCCGAGAAGAAAAATGGAACAAAAAGGAAAGGGTGAGCTCAACTAGCCCAGTAAAGAATATTATGACTAAGATAATACACAACAAATTATCGTTAGTCTTCAACAGGAAAAAATCTAATAGAATACAATAGACAACCAGTTTTAAATCAATCTTCGCAGCGGAAATAATAATTCATTAGAAGAGTCAAGTAGAGAATGCAAACTACTATCTTCTATATATGAATTTAAAAGTTCATCGTCGATATTTTATCCTGTAACATCAATCAATATATATCCGGAATCAAATATTCATCTTTGCACTTTCTGGACGAAAGATATTCATCACTTAGTCATGTTCATCTAAACACACATTCATCTTTGCACTCTGAAGGCCAAAGATATTAATCGATTAGTCATGTTCATCTCTAAAACTCTGTTCATCTTTTGCTTTACGGGCCAAAGATATTCATCAAAAATCATTCATCTTTGCACTACTGGGCCAAAGATATTAAGTAATATCATCATTTAGGACGAGGATGATGAAAAATATTTTAAAGGAAATGAATCCAGTGAAACAAAAGAACAAGTATTATGGATTCGTACTTTAAACAATTCGAGTTTAAAAATACTTCATAAATAATCATAGTGAAGTAAAATTCAATAATGATCAAAACATGGATACAATCAAAGCTAGTATCCACAATAGATATTTTGGACAAAAGAAGAAATTTCATTTTTAAATGAATAGTCTTAGTATTAAGTGAATAGTGTCGTATTCGTGAATAATTAATATATCGTGAATAGTCTTTATCGTGACTAGTAACTCAAACACCAAAAGATAGAAATTTCATAAAAAAAAACATCTTCACGCTTAGTGAATAGTACTAAATGAATAATGAACGCGTGAATAGTAACTCGTGAATAGTAACTCATGAATAGTAACTCATGAATAGTAACTCGGACATGAAAAAGTTCCAAATTTGATAAAAATTTCAACCAATATTTCGGCATAATGATATTGAAGAAATAATATCATTTTCGAATAAAATAACATCCACTTACCTCGAAGAGACAATGCTTCTAGTTGAAACACCTGATATAGGCTATGACTTGAACTTGCACCATATAGCAACACTCAAAGTATACTCAAAATACTCACAAGAATACGCTCGATAATATAGAGAGAAAAACTTCGATTTAAATTGTGATTTTCAATTCTAATCTAAGCACCCTATTTATAGGAAAATGCTTAGAACGCCAAAGCAGAAAATTTAATATAATATTAATAGTTACAAAACACATTCCTACACCCACTTTGAAATCTGATTTCAGCCACCAAGCACATGTTAAAGATGGTCACCAACATTTGAAAAACGTTTTTCTTAAAAAACATAATTAAAACTTCCAAAAATCAATTATTTCGGAGCTTCGGAACTTAAATAATTCATAATAAATAGCTCTTTTATCAGAAATATTCGAAACTCGAGACTTTCCATAGGAAATTCCATTATCTACAACTTTGCGAAGGAAGTTTTCCAAATTCCAAATGCGAAATTAACTTAAAATCCACAAACGGAGCCATTTTACAAAGCTATAATCAAATTTCTATCGATAATTGTGTCCACCAACACACAAAATATGTATTAAACATTTAATGCCACAAAAATACTCTTCATCCTCATATACACATATATCCCACATTCATTATAAAAATATCTCCGTTAATATATTATTAAAATAATATATTTAAATGAATTATTTTATCGTAAAAAGATAAAATATTAATTTTCAACAATTGTCACATTAAAAATTTTCTCCATCTATATCCACATAAAATCAATATTTTCCTCATCATATAAATCAATAATTAATTATTCATAAATAATATTACGAGAATCACATCTTGTGACGCAACCAGTAGTTCCTTGGAAGAGAGGGGCTTTCCAATAAGGATCTCTCTTCTTCTTGGCGTATGATTAGGTGACCAAACCTCTCATTAGACAAAACTTTCTAGACATTGCCAATAATGTTTTCTAATAATATTATTCGGATAATATGAATTATTACTTCGATAATGGAAAATCTTGTGTAATGACAATTTATTGAAACAACGATAATATAAAATATCAATCAAAGAATTATTGAATCAATAAAATAAAATCTTTGAATAGTAATTACGTAACAATTATTGAGTAGTGCCTTCTTACGTAAGAATCAATACTTGGTGCAATCTGGTGTCTTCTTGTTCAACGCCAGCGTATTAGTGTGTTTTAACCAATAGGGTATTCCAACAATGATAATTAACAACTACGCCAGTTATTTATAAATAACTTATATTTGTCGTTTTCTTCATCCAATTACTTTCCCTTATGGGGCCCACAAAAAGCTAACGGCATGTCGATGCGAATATTCCCCAACAGCGATCGAATATTCCACGACCAAACGAATATTCCCAAGCGATAATGAATATTTTATAACCACTTGCTTATTCAAATATTAGCGTATTTTACCCATAACTATCCACATTAATCAAATCAACCCTTACTATTTCAAAATAATAAATCGAGGAAAAAAATAAATTTCATTTATTAATAATTTGAGGTCTTACAATAATTTAGTTATTTAATAAATGAATTAAATAAATAGATTAAAAATGATTTTATTATATTAAAATCATTTTAAATAATAATAAGGTATTTAAGAATATTTGATGTTGTAAAATATAACTTTCAATATTTAAAGGTGAATTTCATTAATTAATTATTATTAATGATATTAAGGTTATTTAATAATTATATTAAATACATTAGTTTAAAAATGATTTTAATATTATAAAAATCATTTTAAATGAAAATAAAGTGTTAAAAGATATTTTAAGTTATAAAAATAACTTTCAATTTTTAAAGAATAATTTCATTAATAATTTAATATTAATGATATTTATTTGATATTAATGATATTAAATTTATTTAATAATTATATTAAATAAATAGTTTAAAAATGGTTTTATTGATTTAAAATCATTTAAAAGGATATAAATGAATTAAAAATATTTTAAGTTATACTTAACGACTTTTAATATTTTGATAAATGGTACATTAATATTTAAATATTAATGGTAAATATTTATAAATGATTTTAAAATGTTTTAAAAATCATTTAAGGTAATATTAATACTTTAAAAATATTCTAAGTTATTATAAATAACTTTAATATTTTAAATGGTTTTATTAATAGTTAAATATTAATGATAATAGAATTGTTTGATATTTATATCATTTGATAATGATTCCTAGATTTTGAAAATTTATGATAAATTATAATAAATGTTTATTGAGTCATTTAGAATAATATGATGATATTTACGATATTGAGTTCTGAGAATAGAGTTTTAGACTCGATAATTACAAATAAAGTTTGTCGATTTTGCATCGCATATTTTAGAAATTGATCTAGACTTAGATATTTTGACTGTATTAATGTTTGTTTGTGAAGTAATGACTGTTGAACATGTGTGATAATGTGATTAGGTTATGTCTTTTTTGCGAAATGCGATCTATATGTTATAGTATATTGTTCTAATCGAACGAATGATCCGATTAATGATAGGTGGTGATATAAAAGATAAAACTAAGTTGCGTTGTTATGGCGGTAGCATCGGTAAAGTATCTTCTTGTTGATCGATTTCATGAATCAATGAATACGTGCAAGTATACACGATTGACAAGTAATAAAGTGAAAGTAGAGTATCGTTCCCACAAGGAATTATTTAATAAAAATTACCAATTACTAACTCTTAACCAAATCAATTTTATTTAAACAATCGCAAATTGTGATTTTTCTAATTAAGAAAACTAAATTAATCAATTAAAACTAAGACTTTAACGAATAAATTCAGATAAATAAAGATTAAGACTCCAATATCCCCAATTATGAACTATAAACCAATTATCCAATTATCCCAATTATTATGTCTACTGAATTATTAACAGGAATTCTCAAGTGCCAAAAGCTCTTTCTTAAGTGATCATTTTCCTTCTATTTAACCCAGATTAATTTTGCTATATCTCTATGCAAAACAATTGAATTAAACTCGTTACAACCCCAATTCCTTATGTGTTACATGCGGCAAATAGATATTCTCATTCTATTCACAAACCTACTTATTCATTTGTGAAATAACTAAGTCACATGTCACCATGCCCAGTTCTAACCCTAGAATTCCTTTCTCAATTCCTTCTAGAGTAACAAGGTAATTACTGATCAAATAATTAATCAATAAGCATAAGACAAGATGAACAATTCACTTCAACATAAATAATTGGAATAAATTAAATAACTAATTTATAGCCATAAAAGGTTCAATTGAAATCTTAATAAAAGAGTTAGTTCATAATTAATGAATTAAAACCAAGAATCCACAACCCGAATAAACATTAAAAGATAAAAGTATGATAAGAGAAGAGAATAGAATCATTGTCGCAAAATCGATACTCCCCTCTTGCTCTTGCTCTTGATCTTCAGTGTTCTTCAATTTGCTTCAATCTCCAATGGCTAATTAAGAACTAGGGTTTAGATTCTAATTTAATAGAGTGTTTAATCTAGTCTAATTTATTTAATCTCCCTTTATTTTATGTCTTACATCATGTATTTATAGGTTACAAGTCCAATTTTAGCTTAGAACAAACCCAATCCAATTTAGAGTCAAAAAGGTGTCCAAATTTGCTCAAAACGCGTCCCAGTGCCATCACTAGAAGCCCTTCCCAGCGTCCCAATATACTGGCTTGATGCTCAAACATCGCTTTGCTCCCAGTAGCCCGTGGCTTGGCATAATGTGACGCCCCCCAAAATAGGTATACACATCACCCATTCTCGAGTCGCCAAATACATGGTACAAGAAGCAAACTACAACTTCAATAATACAAATGTCGTGTGAAATACGACAATATATATCATGTGAGTTTAAATACAAATATTATCTTCTAGACAATATCTATACTCAAATAAATCCTCATCACATTTATTGATACATTATTTTACAAAAATGGTGAGGACTACTAAACAACTCTCTCTAAACCTTCATTCCATACCCCGACTAGTACTTTCGCTACATTCTCGCCTCGAGAGAAGAAAAATGGAACATCAAGGAAAAGGGTGAGCTCAACTAGCCCAAGAAAGAATATTATGACTAAGATAATATACAACAAATTATCGTTAGTCTCCAACGAGGAAAAATCGATAGAATACAATAGACAACAAGTTTCGGATCAATATTACAGTGAAATAATAATTCATAGAAGAGTTACGTAGAGAATGAAATCTACTATAATCTATGAATTTAACAGATCCATCATCAATATTTTATCCTCAGTAACATCAATCAATATTCATCTCAAATCAAATATTCATCTTTGCGCTTACGGGCCAAAGATATTCATCAATCGGTCCATTATTTCATCTCAACACCTGTTCATCTTTGCACTAAAGGCCAAAGATATTCATCAGTCGGTCATGTTCATTTAAACACCTGCTCATCTTTGCACTACAGGCCAAAGATATTCTTCAGAAATCATTCATCTTTGCACTACAGGCCAAAGATATTCACTAATATCATCATTTAAGACTGAGGATGATGAAAAATATTTTTAAAGAACGAATCCAGTGAAACAAAATGACAAGGATTAAGGATTAAGGATTCGTACTTTGTTTTATCCATGTCCAACAATACCTCAAAAATAATCATAGTGGTGTAAAATTCAAGAATGATCAAAACATGGATACAATCAAAGCTAGTATCCAAAATAGATATTTTGGACGAAAAGAAGAAATTTTATTTTTCGATGAATAGTCTTGAGTATCGTGAATAGTCTTTGAGATACGTGAATAGTCCGATCGTGAATAGTAACTCCGACACCAAAAGATAGAAATTCCACAAAAAAACATTTTCACGCTTCATGAATAGTACTCGTGAATAGTAACTCGTGAATAGTAACTCATGAATAGTAACTCGTGAATAGTAACTCATGAATAGTAACCCCGACATGAAAAAGTTCCAAATTTGATAAAAACTTCAGATCAATATTTCAGCATAATGATATTGAAGAAATAATATCATTCTGAAAAAATAATATCCCTTACCTCAAAGAATCGATTTCTTGGAAGGAAAGGTCTCAAGTGATGCTAAATGAAACTTGTCTTGACAAAGAACTCTCAAAGTATCTAAATACTCACAAAATACGCTCAATAATATAGAGAGAAAGAGAAAAACTTTGTTTCGGTGTGATTTTCAATTCTAACTTAGCCCTCTATTTATAGGAAAATGTTAGCCCGTAAAGGCGGACTTGACTGCTACACGATGGCTTTACGATACTATTGCCACCCACCACATTTGAAATAAAATTCAGCACATTTTTCACCAACCACAAGTGGGGCCCACTCAATTCTATAATTTTCCACCAAAATCAATTATAAACCTAATTTCCGAATCCGACACCTCTTAAAATTCACAACAAATCATTCGTGCATTTTAAATTCGTTCAAAATTTGTGGACATATACTCAACTTATGTATGTATAACATACCCAAAAATCACCACAATCCAACGGTCGGATTAAAAATTATAACCCCATGATATATCTCAAAACCCCGATTTAATTTTTAATACCTCCAATCCGATAAAATCTTGATAAAACACCTCAACATAATTTCTTCATTTATAACCACATAAATAAATCCATCATTTATTTCCACATAAAATAAATATTTCTTTATCATATGAATCAATAATTAATTATTCACAAATAATATTACGAATCACAATTATGACAACCAGTAGTTCTCGGAAAGAGGGGCTTTCCGATAAGGATTTCTCCTTCTTGGCGCGCCGATTAGGTGACCAAACCTCTCCTTGTGAAACTTTCTAGACATTGCCAATAATGCTATCTAATAATATTATTCAAATAATATGAATTATTGATCCGATAATGGGAAATCTTTGTGCGGTGACAATTATTGAACAACAATAATATAAAATATCAACGCAAAAATTATTGAATCAATAAAATAAAATATTGAATAAGAACTCACCGTGAAAATTATTGAGTAGTGCCATCTTACGTAAGGATCAATAATTCAACAATCTTTAATACCAATACTGGTAATAACTCTTTGTGCAACCCAGACATCGTATTTTAACCACCGTATTCCAATGGTCTTAATCTGATAACAACTACGCCGTTATTTTTAACCAACTTATATTTGTCGTTTTCTTCATCCAATCGCTTTCCGTTATGGGGCCCACATGGTCATACTTGGTCATACGAATATTCCCAAACATGCTGAATATTCCACGACCAAACGAATATTCCCGACAAAAATGAATATTTTATAACCACTTGCTTATTTTGAAATATTCACGTATTTAACCCTTAACTATCCACATTAATCAAATCAACCCTTACTATTTCAAAATAATAAATAAAGGAAATTCCTTTTATTTAAAAAATTTCGGTCTTACACATAAGCTTATTTTGGGCGCTTCAAATACGCACATATTCGACATTTTTTTGCTCCAACGTCCTTTGGGAAAATGGCCATAACTTCTTCGTCCGAACTCCGATTTTGCTGATTCAAGATGATCCGAAAAGAGGAGAAGTAGATCTACAACTTTAATTCTTTGAGGTTTTCGAAATAAGGTACGGAGAAATATTCAAATTGGTTCTGAAGTGACTGCTATGTAAATGGCAAGCCGAAAACGCGAATCTAGCCACCCCAAACGTCGATCCAAGTAACTTTTGTCTCAATTCCTACAAAACAACATAAAACATGCATGAATAGACATAAACACATAAAAACTATTTTAAAAGACTTGAGAACAACAATAAATTAAGCCCGAATGTATCCAATTCATGTGTATAAAACTCACTCATCAAATACCCCCAAACTTAAACCTTTGCTTGCCCTCAAGCAAAAACACAAAAGAACTAAAAATAAACAAAATAACTCAACTAAATGAATGCATATGCATGATCTACTTCCTAATAAACCTACGAATCCAGTAATAAATCAGTATGATATATAGCAACAAGCCTCAAAGATACCACGAGTACTCAAACAATATATCCAATCAACTCAAAATCCATAACTCTAACCAATTAGTTAATACAAACCTGTCATCACCCATGTTGTGTGTGTGTGCTCGTTAACCATTCTAACATATCACAATTCAAGATAATCACATAACAAACTTCTTAGAAGGAAAATTTCAGTTCCAATTCAATTACTTTTGTGAACATGACAACTCTGGTTAAAACTAAGCAATTACCAAGTCATAAGGTAAATACAAGATTTATTTATACTTTTATTCAACCACGAGGGCATTTTTGCTCTTTCTCGTGTTTTATTCATTTTTTTTTTCTCATGGCTGTGCAATGTCTTATTCCCTTAGGCTTTTCAATGCTACCTTAACGAGCTTTCGACCAACGACTCCCAAGCCATTAAGACCTTAGGGCGCTAGGTGTAAAGACAATCCCCTCGGGCTTACTTACTCAAGTAACAAAGGCCACAAAACTAGACAAGCATGCCACAGTTTTTATTCTTTTTTTTTCTTTTTCTGGATTTTGTATTCTTTTTTCTTTTTTCTTTTTTTCATTTCTTTTATTTTTCTTTTTTTTTTGTATATATATATCCCATAGATTCCCCCAAACTCAAGCTTTTACATCATTCCAACCTTTACTGCCAGTTCACTAATTTCCTTAAATTTTAACAAAGATTTTCCCTCAAAAATAAATTATGAAACCCTTGAACCAAGTGGATTAAAATAGTTAAACTTTAAGTGCTAACTTAGCTACATAAGTTTCGAATGAAGCTCGATTATCATCATGATTAAAATTAGAACTCATCGTCAATTATCAACACTGTTCAAGTTAACATTTAATACCAATCTTATCATAGGCCGAGCTAAGACCACACCAACCGATCACATAGATTCATGCAAAAAAATAAAAAAAAATGCAATTATACTAATGCAACACATATATGAATATGCAAATAACTACCATGTATTATATGCAACCTAAAAAAAAACAATGCTAACACACACAAAAAAATGAACTACTATGCAGATAACTAACTATATGCAATACGACACTAAATGCCCCCAAACTTAAACTAGACATTGTCCTCAATGACTAAGATAGAAAAATTAAAGTAGAGGACTTCCTTGAAAATATAGCAATCTTCCTCCTTGTCCGCTAAGTTTGGAGAATAAGCTAGGCACATGGAACAAATTGGGCACCACACTTGAATTTGACTTGAATAACCTGTAAACCATGATAGAAGCAATTTTATTAAATTCTAAGTAAATGCAAATTCAAAACTACTAATATAAAACTTAATAAAAACTAAAAATAAAAATTAAACTTGGGTTGCCTCCCAATAAGCGCTTGTTTTATAGTCTCAGCCTGACTTCTTCAATTCTCTATCCAATTCCCCTACGAATATTGAGGAACCCTCCATCCATCAATGTAATGTCTCTTTTGGGAGGTTCCCATTAGCAAAAACCCTTGAATTGAAGTCACCTAGCATGCTCTTTGTAGATAGGTTCCTATTAAGAATGTCCAAAGAAACTAGGAGTTTTCTCCATTATGTCTATGATTAGATTGGGGCATTGAAGCTTAATAAACATAATGGAGTCTTCCTCTATCTTCTCCTTTTCATCCCACCACGACTCCACAACCAGTACTTAGCTCTTATGTCACAAAGAGCTTTCTTGACGCTACATGATCGCCAATTGGGCATGGTTTTGCAAAATTGCCCGGATTCTTGAACATTGGTGGAGAAGGTACATGGGACACTAATGAAATTGGCTCATCTTCCTTGGTACTCAAAGTTAGATCTTTGCCGATCTCCTTTTCTTGGTCTCCAAATCTTTCCTCTCTTTCAACATCTCTATCATTTGGCACATCCGGTTGCAGATTTGGTTCGGGCTCACCATCAGTCTCGGAATTCATGTCATAGGGCCAAGTGTATTGAGGATCGTTGTTCAACGCATGTATCTATCTCGCCCCAATTGATTTTCCAGATTCTTTATCGACGCACCTTGCTTTGCAAATTCAAATTTCTCTATTTGATTAAATTTTTCTCATTTTCCTCGTTCTTTTTTTCAGAAGCTCTAATAAGTTTTTCCAAGGCTTCTTCAAAACTTGATTTCTGATCAGGTTGTTGTGTCTGATTTTGAAATTCGGATGTATTTTGGTATCTCGGCGCTTGAGCTTGATGGTTACTCCATGAAAAATTCGTGTGATACCCCTAATCCTGATGATAGTTGTTGGGATAGACATAATTGTTGGGGTAATCACCACTATACTGTACCGGCTCAAAACTGATGGCGCATTGATGACTCATATGATTTCCAGCACAATAATCACAAGTAACCACCACACTTTGACAACGTTGAGCTTCAAAAGCTTCTAAACTCCTCGAAAGTGTCTTAATCTGTGCTGACAATGCAAAAAATGTATTAAGTCCATCAATCCCTGTTTCCCTTGGTTGAGTCATGTTCGTGTATGGCCATTAATATGCAAAGTCATCCATGGTACCTGAAAAGAGAAAAAATATAGGAAGAGAATTAAAAATAAAAATAAAAATATTTAAATTAAGACTAATTTGATTGAAATTAATATTGGTAAATAATTATTAAATTAATTCCCCGGCAAAGGCGCCAAAAACTTGTTGATCGATTTCGCAATCAATGAATACGTGCAAGTATACACGATCAACAAGTAATAAAGTGAAAGTAGAGTATCGTTCCCACGAGGAATTATTTAATAAAAATTACCAATTACTAACTCTTAACCAAATCAATTTTATTTAAACAATCGCAAATTATGATTTTTCTAATTAAGAAAACTAAATTAATCAATTAAAACTAAGACTTTAATGAATGAATTTAGATAAATAAAGATTAAGACTCTAATATCCCCAATTATGAACTATAAACCAATTATCCAATTATCTCAATTATTATGTCTACTGAATTGTTAACAGGAATTCTCAAGTGCCAAAAGCCCTTTCTCAAGTGATCATTTGCCTTCTATTTAACCCAGATTAATTTTGCTATATCTCTATGCAAAACAATTGAATTAAACTCGTTACAACCCCAATTCCTTGTGTGTTACATGCGGCAAATTGATATTCTTATTCTATTCACAAACCTACTTATTCACTGTGCAAATAACTAAGTCACATGTCACCATGCCCAGTTCTAACCCTAGAATTCCTTTCTCAATTCCTTCTAGAGTAACAAGGTAATTACTGATCAAATAATTAATCAATAAGCATAAGGCAAGATGAACAATTCACTTCAACATAAATAATTGGAATAAATTAAATAACTAATTTATAGCCATAAAAGGTTCAATTGAAATCTTAATAAAAGAGTTAGTTCATAATTAATGAATTAAAACCAAGAATCCACAACTGAATAGACATTAAAAGATAAAAGTATGATAAGAGAAGAGAATAGAATCTGTTGTCAAAGAAATCGATGCTCCCCTCTCGCTCTTCGATCTTCAAACATTCTTCAATTTGCTTCAATCTCCAATGGCTAATTAAGAACTAGGGTTTAGATTCTAATTTAATGGAGTGTTTAATCTAGTCTAATCTATTTAATCTCCCTTTATTTTATGTCTTACATCATGTATTTATAGGTTACAAGTCCAATTTTTAGCTTAGGAACAAGCCCAATCCAATTTGGAGTCAAAAAGGTGTCAAAATTCGCTCAAAAAACGGCGTCCGTGCCATCACTAAGCCCTTCCCAAATTGTCCCAAATACTGGGGGCTTGACGCTCAAACACTGCTCCCCAGCGCCCCGGCACTGGGCATAAGCCTATTTTGGGCGCCCCGGCGCTGGCACATATTCTGACATCTTCTGTTCCGACGTCCTTTGGGAAAATGGCCATAACTTCTTCGTCCGAACTCATATTTTGCTGATTCAAGATGATCCGGAAAGAGGAGAAGTAGATCTACAACTTTCATTCTTTGAGGTTTTCGAAATAAGGTATGGAGAAATACTCAAATTGGTTCTGAAGTGACTGTTATGTAAATGGCAAGCCGAAAACGCGAATCTAGCCACCCCAAACGTCGATCCAAGTAACTTTTATCCCAATTCCTACAAAACAACGTAAAACATGCATGAATAGACATAAACACATAAAAACTATTCTAAAAGACTTGAGAACAACAATAAATTAAGCCCGAATGTATCCAATTCATGTGTATAAAACTCACTCATCACCTACCTTTGCATTTCCTTTATGCAATGGACATGAGTAAGAATGTTTCAGAATTATATTATTATTGTACAAATTAATAACCCTATATTATATATGCTCATTGATTATCAACATGTTAGTATATGGTAATTCAGATATATATTATGTTCGTTAATTTCTATAAATGGTTACTCAAGTGTCCCCACTTGGATAATCATTGCATTTAACCACATGTTGATACACCTTTGTTAATTGCCTATATATATATATATATATATATATATATGTTGAATTATAGATTATTGTTGAACAAGATAAAAACTTTGGTTTGGAACCCCGACAAGTATGAACATCCCGTTCACGGAAAAATTTTTATGTGCCCAAGGCAGCCAGAGTAAACGATGATATCGTTCTTGTTATGTAGTATTGATCAATATAGGGTCCATGGGATGTACACCCTCGTGCCCATAAGTTATGACGGTTTACAGATGAAGTTTTGTTTAACCTTTTCGAAAATGAAAACAATGTTCATAGTATGTCCCCTTAACCTTATTTATAATCTGTACGTAGTTTCAAAATTTAAGAGAGGGTTGTTATGATATTATTATTGGTTCAGAATTACTTCACAACTATTGATTTGTTGTAGAAGGGTAGTATAAAGAAAACATTTAAATTCTTTCAGCTTATATATATGATTGTTATTACTTGTTGGGCACTCAAATGCTCATCCTTGCTTAATTTAAATATTTTCAGCTAAGTGTGGTCAAGCAGAAGGTTCGGCTAAGAATAAAGGAAAAGAGAAGGTTGCTGATTGAGTTTTTATGATATGTTATGTAATAGTTTGCTTTATTATGATAAGGATGATATATATATATATATATATATATATATATATATATCATGTAATGAATGTATTAGAGGTTGCGTACTTAGGAATAGACTCTGATAATTATATAAATTAAGTTTAATATTTATATTATTATTAGTAGTAGTATAATTCCGCTCATAGAAATGGTATCGTGAAGCACCGAGTTCGGGTTTTAAGTACCCGAGTTTGGGGGCTTTACAGGTTGGTATCAGAGCTTTAGGGTTAGAAACCTTAGGTGGGATACACCTTAGGCTATAACCTTAGGACAGAGGGAAACGTTGAAAATGTAAATAACTCATATAGAGTTTAAAAAGAGATGATGAATTGAATAAGTTCATCGTCAAACAAAATAAAAGATAACTTATATAAAACTATTATTTGATGTGTGTATATACTATATTCTAATCAGGATAATTTATGTGTGTAGATGTCTGATGGAAAAGGCTTGTTATATGCTTATAGCATGAAGAAGGATCAAATCCATACCCCCGAGCTAATATCGAAGCCCATAGCTGAAATAGAGGCTCATAATGAAAACAACTCAGACGAGGTGGTTATTTTAGAAAACGTAGTGCCAGATTCAGAGATGGTGGAGCTGACAGATAGTGATTCGGACACTAAAGTTGAAGCTGAACAAGCATCAACAGAGGTGCAGGATCTGAGGAATAAGGTTTCTTCTCCGGAAAAAGCTCATGGGAAATAGAAAAGTTGTTAAATAGTCAATCTGCGTCGGGCATTAATAGAAACAATGGAAGAACAAGATAAGCTTAAAATCCAAATTGATCGGGATGGGAGCCTCAAGCAACACATCGTAATGCAAACTCCGAAAGCAAGAAGGGGAAAAGAAAGATAGAAGACTATGACTTAGGAAAATCCGATAAGAAGAAAGGGAAAAGAATATGTTACCTTTGTGGCTATGAGGGACATACCACTCTGTATTGTCCCGACTATAAATCAGGAGCATGTTTTATCTGTGGGATAGAAGGTCATCAGGTGAAAGGTTGTCCAAGAAAAAGGCGTAGTGAATAGGTAGTATAGGTTTTGTTGTGTAGGTCTGTTTAATGTTAAATATGTCTGTGTAATGTAATGATCCTAACTTTTGGTATTAGTCAAGGCTGTAAATCCCGACTTTTAAGTCACAAAGGGATAGCGGATGTTTAAAGCAGTATGTGTTATAGAATGTCAAGTGTTATGAATATGAATCTATGATGGATTAATGAAATAAGTTGGTATGAAGATTGTAATTTTATCTAAATATTGGTTAATACGGTAAACCAAAGTTTTCAAAATCTAATATTTTGAGTACATGACTGTTTGAATAGAAAATTTTGCGTGATATGTTAAACGTATACGATAAGGCTTAGAATGTAAGTTAATAAGGAATAATTTATGATAATGCCGCCAAGATGAAAGCAAAAATTAACGGACAGAAGAATCTGTCAACAAAGCTGGAAGACAACCAGATCAATACAGAATTTTACGAAAGATGGACAATCGAGCTATGAATAATGGAATATCAACCGTGGAAAATCAGCCAAATAATTGCTCGGCAAACGTCAAAGACTTCAAGACAATCGGATCGCCAGGATTTAGAAGATCAACTGACCCTGAAGAAGCATTTGTGATAGCTAGGATAACGGAGAAGCAAGAGACAACTTTTGTCACCTATACTTTAAAAAGGAGGATGAATTTTTGGTGGGAGGCAAATAAAACTAGAGCCAAAAAAGGGAATAGTGGTAGTAGGACTGGAAATAGGGAAGGAGATATTTTTGGGAATACCGAAATTAGGCTAGGAGGTGGAAAGGAACAGGCTATACGGTGTAGAAATTGCGGAAAGAATCACTCGGGAGAGTGTCTTAAAGGTAAGTTTGCGTGTTATAAGTGTGGACAGAAGGGACATATCTCTCCCAACTGCCCCAATCCGAGAATGTATAGTGGATATTTTATTTATGAATCAATGGAGCATAAGGTGAAAGACTGTCCAAGAAGGATAAGGGAGGCAAGAAATGTGAATAAGGAAAAAAAGGCAGCAGGACATTGGCAACAACGGGACCAACTTCAACAAATGAAACAATAGAACCAACCACAAGAGCCTTCAATATGACAGTTCAAGATACGGTGGCAGCAATGGATCCAATTCCAGGTATTATTCTAATCAAATTTTATTTGTAATGAACTAAGGTGTTAATATAACATTGTTAAAACATTGTTAGACACTTAATGTATGATGATTAAAGGTTAATAATCAATTGAAGATGAACGTAATGAGTACAACGTAATTTGCTAAGCCGGCTGTAGAAATTTATTGACCAAGTTGATTATGAATCTAATGGTTTGCAATACCAGTATGGATTATGTAATTACTTAATGAATAATGATAAGACCTTTCCTAAATCACTGTTATAGTGATGACTTTAGGAATTTAATGTTATTTAATGAGTAATTAAACGACGAACGTAAAGTATAAGGAACGTGAACCGTATTCAATAATGATAAGGCCTATAACATTAAGAGTTACAATAAAAAGTTGTTAAGTAATACGTGAACGTAAACGGTATGCAATAAAGTGTACTTAACAAATCACGATCGAGTTTCGATTAATAACGTACGGATGTTAGTAAGCCGTGAGGAAGGATGATTTACTCGAAACGAGTTGGATTAATGAAGTAAATCTACATAAGATATAGAAGAGAAAGAAGTTGGTAAGAATAATGTAAAATATAATGGCAAGCCAGAACTAATAGTAACAAATCTAATATATGATTAGATTGAGATGAAGGGTAAGATTCATTAGGAACCATGTATGTTCATTCATGACCTAATATAGTATGTAATGTGGTTATGTATTGTAGAGACCGTAAAAACTGAAAGGAAAAGTTATTTTTACTGTAGCAGACGCTGAAGGCAAGTTTTTCTTAAACGCTTGTCTAACCTTCGTGTTAGCCAAGTTTTCTGTGATTTATGTTATGAGATGCATGAATTATTTTACAAAAATGTCGATGCCAGTTTTAACTCGGCTAGACAAATCTTGAAGATTGATTGATTTATTTACAAGTCTTTCAATATAGAATTGTTAACGCTATCCTACGCCAATTGTTTGGTACGGATTCAAGGTAAGCATGTGTATGAATAAATAAATGTATTTTTCATCGATTATTCGATGGGTACGCGAGGTTGCCAAAACTTAAACGTACATACATTTAATGGATGTAGTGTTGATCAACATAGAGTACTATGGGCTGATCATCCAGAAGTGCTCGTAAGCTATCGCTGGGACTTACTTGACTTAGTGTCGGGTTGTCCTTTTTCAAAAGAAATTATGAACCGCTCACGCCTTGAGCCTTAGTTGATATTCTACTGAATATTGTTGTTGGAAAATGTTTTGAATGAAAAGAAGTGTTATTTTGAAATATCGGTAGTACTTCGTAACTATTGTTCAGTTACTGAAGATATACGATTCCTATGTTTCAAGCATGTTATTTAAAAGAAATTGTTGTACTTGTTGAGCTTGTTATGCTCACTCTTGCTTGAACCATATAAATGCAGCTAGGACCGAACGAACCGAGGGATCTGATAAGGATAGAGGCAGGACGAAGCTGAACGATTAGTTTACCTTGTAATAAACTATTAAGTTATATATATTATAGAATGATGAACAAAGAATGTATTGGTTTTAGAACCTGGGGATGGGATGTAATATTATTAATGTAATAAGAATGTTGTTGATATACACATTTTGATGTCGTTTCAATAGAATAAATGTTTAGTTATGAGTACCGTGTATCACCATCTGTCGGGTTGGAAGATACCCGGATTTGGGGGCGTCACAGGTTGGTATCAAAGCATTAGGTTATAAAACTTAAGGGGGGAAGAACCTTAGGCTAATAACCTCGTTAAGGAAGAAAAGTCTGAAGGAAGTAAACTCAAACTTTATGTAAGACCCCGAATTTTATGAAATAAAAGTATTCAACTTTTCTTATAATTATTATTCAGTAAATGGTTAAATTGATAAAAAGTTAAAGTTAAGGGTGACATGTGAAATTTTTTAAAATAAGCAAGTGGCTATAAAATATTCATTTCTATCGGGGAATATTCGTTTGGTCGTAGAATATTCTTGTTCTTGAGAAAAATTAAATGCGACAGCATCCATTTGTGGGCCCCATAACCGAAAAACGGTTGGATGAAAGAAAAAAACGACAAAGTATGAGTTTTTATAAATAACTACAGTAGTTATTACCAAGTAACACCGTTGAATAATACGGTGGTTAAAAATACGATAATAATATGTGTGGTTGCACAAGATAGCTACTGTATTACAAGACAAGATTTTTGAATTATTGATCCTTACGTAAGAACGCACTACTCAATAATTGTTATAGTAATTACTGTTCAATATTTTATTTTATTGATTCAATAATTGCTGCATTGATATTTTATATTATTGTCGTTTCAATAATTGTCATTGCACAGTATTTCCCATTATCAGATCAATAATTCATATTATTTGAATAATATTATTAGATAGCATTATTAGCAATGTCTAGAAAGTTCTGTTAAGGAGAGGTTTGGTCACCTAATTGCGCCAATGAAGGAAAAATCCTTATCGGAAAGCCCCTCTTTCTGAACCTACTGGTTGTCATTATTGTGATTCTGTAATATTATTTGTGAATAATTAATTATTGATAAGGAAATATTTATTTGATGCGGATATAAATGATGGATTTATTTATGTGGTTAGAATTAAAGGAATTAATGTTGAGGTATTTTATCAGTATTTTTGTCGAAAAGGAGGTATTAAAAATCAAACCAGTATTCTTGTGATATATTACGTGAGTTATAATTTTTAATCCGACCGTTGGATCGTTGTGATTTTTGGATATGTTATACATATATGAGTTGAGTATATGTCCACAAATTTTGAACCGTTGAAAATTAACGCATGATTTATTATGAATTTTAAAAGGTGTTGAAAATCGTCCATTTGTGGATTTCGAATATTTTCTGTTTGGAATTTGGAAAAACTTAAAGCTACAAAGTTGTAGAGAATTTGATTTTCGTGTGGAATGGACATAAAATTCGTATTTTTCTGATAAACAGGCTATTTTCTATGAAATGTTGAAGTTTCGGAAAATAAAATAATTTTTCTTAAAAATGGGGTGGGACCCACTTTTGTTTTAACACATGTGGGATGCCAAATTTGTTCAAGTATGGCATGCTAGAGACTACTAAGTTTTCAAGAGAGGTGACGTAGAGAGAAAAAAAAATTAATATTTTATTAATTTAGTCTCCTTTGGCGTTCTATCATTTTCCTATAAATAGAGGGCTAGGTTAGAATTGAAAATCACACCAGAAACATAAGCTTTCTCTCTTTCTCTCTCTATATTATCGAGCGTATTTTGTGAGTATTTTGATACTTTGAGAGTTTCTATTCAGTGTAAGGTTCCTTCGGCTTTACATTCCGGTCAGAAGTACTGCTCTTTTGAGGTAAGAGATTTTAAGGATTATTATGTTTATCATGTTTCGTAATTTTTCTGACTTTCAAAAATTCTAGAAAAATTTGAAATGATAATTTGATGAGTTTCATTGATTGTGTCCAAAAATGGTGATTTTTGGATGTATAGATTAGGAGTTATGGATTTTATGAGAAAAGACTATTTTAAAAGTAAACCATTATAACTCCTTATGGTTAATGTAAGACCCCGAAATTTTTTTAAATAAAAAGGAATTTCCTTTATTTATTATTTTGAAATAGTAAGGGTTGATTTGATTAATGTGGATAGTTAAGGGTTAAATACGCAAATATTTCAAAATAAGCAAGTGGTTATAAAATATTCATTTTTGTCGGGGAATATTCGTTTGGTCGTGGAATATTAAATCTTCGTCGGGGAATATTAAATGCGACCAGCAGCCCATGTGTGTGGCCCCATAACTGAAAGATTGGATGATGAAGAAAACGACAAATATAAGTTGGTTAAAAATAACTTGCGTAGTTGTTACTGCTATTATCTTGTTGGAATACCCGGTGGTTAAAATACGATGTCTGGCGTGGTTGCACAAAGATAGCTGCGGTATTGCATGAAATTGTTGAATTATTGATCCTTACGTATGAAGGCACTACTCAATAATTTTCACAAGAATTCTTTATTCAATATTTTATTTTATTGATTCAATAATTCTTTGCGTTGATATTTTATATTATTGTTGTTCAATAATTGTCAACGCACATTATCTCCATTATCGGATCAATAATTCATATTATTTGAATAATATTATTAGATAACATTATTGGCAATGTCTAGAAAGTTACATCAATGAGAGGTTTGGTCACCTAATTGCTACCCAGATGAGGAGAGATCCTTATTGAAAGCCCCTCTTTCTGAGAGCACCTACAGGTTGTCATAATTGTGATTCGTAATATTATTTGTGAATAATTAATTATTGATTCATATGATAAAGAAATATTTATTTTATGTGGATATAAATTATGAATTTATTTATGTGGTTATAAATGAAGAAATTATGTTGAGGTGTTTTATCAAGATTTTATCGGATTGGAGGTATTAAAAATTAAATCGAGGGGTTTTGAGATATATTATGGGGTTATAATTTTTAATCCGATGCTGGATTGTGGTAATTTTTGGGTATGTTATACATACATAAGTTGAGTATATCCACAAATTTTGAACCGTTAAAAATTCACGAATGATTTGTTATGAATTTTAAGAGGTGTCTCTGATTCGGAAATTAGGTTTATAATTGATTTTGGTGGAAAATTCTAGAATTGAGTGGGCCCCACTTGTGGTTGGTGAAGAAATGTGCTGAATTTTATTTCAAATGTGGTGGGTGGCAATAGTAGCGGTAAAAAGCCATCGGTGGCGAAAGTCAAGTCTCGCCTTGGCGGGCTAACATTTTCCTATAAATAGAGGGCTAAGTTAGAATTGAAAATCACACCGTAAACAAAGTTTTCTCTCTTCTCTCTCTATATTATTGAGCGTATTTTGTGAGTATTTAGATACTTTGAGAGTTCTTTGTTCGTACAAGTTTCATTCAAAGATCACTCCTTGACCTTTCCTTCCAAATCGATTCTTTGAGGTAAGGATGTTATTTTTTCGTAATGATATTATTTCTTCAATATCATTATCTTTGAAATGTTGATCCGAGGTTTTATCAAATTTGGAACTTTTTCATGCTCGGGGTTACTATTCATGAGTTACTATTCACGAGTTACTATTCATGAGTTACTATTCACGAGTTACTATTCACGAGTACTACTATTCATGAAGCGTGAAAATGTTTTTTCAGGAATTTCTATCTTTTGGTGTCGAGTTACTATTCACGTAAATCGACACTATTCACGATATACTGACACTATTCATCGAAAAATAAAATTTTTTTTTTTCGTCCAAAATATCTATTTTGGATACTAGCTTTGATTGTATCCATGTTTTGATCATTCTTGAATTTTACACCACTATGATTATTTTTGAGGTATTGTTGGACATGGATAAAACAAAGTACGAATCATTAATCCTTAATCCTTGTCATTTTGTTTCACTGGATTCGTTCTTTAAAAATATTTTTCATCATCCTCAGTCTTAAATGATGATATTATTGAATATCTTTGGCCTGTAGTGCAAAGATGAATGATTTCTGAAGAATATCTTTGGCCTCAGTAGTTAAAAGATGAACAGGTGTTTAAATGAACATGACCAACTGATGAATATCTTTGGCCTGTAGTGCAAAGATGAACAGGTGTTGAGATGAACATGACCGACTGATGAATATCTTTGGCCTGTAGTGCAAAGATGAATGTTTGATTTGAGATGAATATTGATTGATGTTACTTTGGGATAAAATATTAATGATGGATTTATTAAATTCATAGATTATAGTAGATTTCATTCTCTACGTAGCTCTTCTATGAATTATTATTTCAGCTACATGAATATTGATCTGAAACTTGTTGTCTATCAGTATTCTATCAAATTTTTCCTATTGGAGACTAACGATAATTTGTTGTATATTATCTTAGTCATAATATTCTTTATGGGCTAGTTGAGCTCACCCTTTTCCTTTTGTTCCATTCTTCTCGTGAGGCGAGAATATAGCGAGTACGCAGTCGGGGTATGGAATGAAGGTTTTAGAAAGGATTGTTTAGTAGTCCTCACCATTTTTGTAAAATAATGTATCAATAAATGTGATGAGGATTTATTTGAGTATAAATATTGTCTGAAGATAATATTTGTATTTAAACTCACGCTTTTCATTGTAATAATAAAGTTGTAGTTGTTTACATACCATGTATTGACAACTCGTAATGGGTGATGTATACCTATTTTGGGGGCGTCACGTGGTATCGAGCTTAGGGATATGATCTCTGGCGGAGATCGGGAATAGAACTAGGAGGGAGAGACGAGTAAATCCTTTGCTAGTGTGTCCTACCTAAGCTTATTTGTTAGTTGGTCGATTATATAGGGATATTATGTGATATATTGATTTCCTTAATTAACCCTTGTTTTATGACGGTGTTTGAGAATGTCGATTGAGAATATTAACCGTGGAGTGAATGAGGCCGTGGAGATGCCTGTCTTTACCAACGAGGAGAACGTGCAACAGTCGGCAATGTTCCTCCCGTGAACAACACCACCGAAAGCGGATGATGAACGAGGGATGTTTAGAAGCTTTTTGCGGTTCATGCAAAATCGATTTGAGGAGACTCGTGTTCAAAATACGAGGAAATGATGATAGCAATTCACGGGTTGTCACAAAAGCAAGCGATTCAAAGAGTTGGGACCACTGAAATTTAAGGGAAAGCGATCCGATCATGGCGGAAACATGGGTCAAACAAATTACCAAGATATTCTATGTCTTGGGATGCACGGAGGAACAGAAGGTTCCATTCGCCACCTTTATGTTCCGTGGAGAGGCGGACTCTCGGTGGAGTCTGCATGAAGCGTACCATCCACCGCACTTTCGGCATGTCTTGGGAGACGTTTGAGAGACTATTTAATGACAAATACTTTCCGAAAGTGTTCGCTATATGAAGGAAGTGGAGTTCATCGATTAGAGCAAAACAACATGACGGTGTCTCGGTATGAGGCAAAGTTTGCGAGTTATCCGTGTTTGCACCTCATTTGGTGGAGAATGAGGAACGTATGATGGCGGATGTTTCTTAGAGGTTTGAAACCCTAGATACGTCGATATCTCATTTCTCATAAACTTTCTCTTTATTCAGATGTTGTAAATGTGGCTCAATTATTAGAGCGAGATAACGAGTACGGTCCAACCGAGGACCATAACCAGGATCGTACTCGAGATAGCGATCAATGTAATAATGATAACTCATGAGAAAGAAAGCAGATTTGACGAAATAAATGTAACCACTCGGTGGTAATCATGGTCATGAAAAGCGTAAGAAGCGAGTCGGGAGGAGATTTTAAAAGAGGAGATTTAACAACGACTATGTGAAGACGACGTCTTAAAGCGAAAGAATCGGTTCTAAGGGAGGAGAAAACGACCACCGGTCATATATGCTACAAATGCGGAAAGAGGGACATATCGGTCAAACCGCCCTACAATAGTTCAAGGTATGCTATATAGTTGTGGAAAGGAAGGACATATCGCTTCGAGATTATGCGATAGCGAAACCTAGTTCAATGAGACGGTGACTCAAAAGATCGTCCCGAAAAAGTCAAAGTCAACGATTCCGAGAAGAGCGTTTTGTTGTGACCGGTCATAATGCGAGGAACCCAAACGAGGTGATCACGGTAAGCTATTTATAAATTCTTGCGAAGTTTATACCTTACTCGATCTTGGTGCTACCCATTCATTTATCTCTCTTGCTTGTGCTCAACGCTTAAACTTGACTCGGAGAAATTAGACTTTGACCTATCTGTGGAAACTCCGTTAGGAGAAACTTTCATCACATCCATTTTTATAAATTTTGTTTGATTCAAGTTGGCACCATCACCTTACCGTTGACCTTATCTCTTTAAAGATACTTGCTTTTGATGTGATTTTAGGGATTGATTGGTTAACTACTCATCATGCCAAAATTGATTGTTTTCGTAAGGTTGTTAGTTTTCATATTCCTAACCAACCTCGTTATGCAATTCAAGCAACTAAACCATTAAAATCAATCAACATCATATCTAATCATAAAGCTATTCGTTTATTGAAAAGCGGATGTCAAGCTTTCTTAGCCCATGTTATGGATTTGAATAAAGACACGTCAAATTTGAATAATATTCTGTTGTTATTGACTTTCTGGACGTATTTCAAGAACTTCCCGGTCTACCCCGAACGTGAAGTTGAATTCTTTATTGATCTTGAACTTGGTACAAAGCCCATTTCTAAAACCCCATATCGAATGGCTCCTATTGAACTTGAGAGTTAAAGGTCCAACTACGAGAAATGTTGGACATCGGTTTCATTCGTCCTAGTACATCTCCTTGGGGTGCTCCTGTTTTATTTGTAAAAAAGAAAGACGCGGGAGTATGCGACTTTTGTATTGACTATCGGAATTGAACCATGTCACCATCAAGAATAGGTATCCTCTACCTCGTATTGATGACTTGTTTGACCAGATTGCAAGGGGCACAATTCTTTTCAAAAATCGATCTTCGCTTACGGATATCATCAATTTGAAAATTAGAATCGAGGATATTCCAAAGACCCGCCGTAACTTCGGTATGGGCATTATGAATTCTTAGTCATGTCTTTCGGACTAACTAATGCTCCTATGGCTTTCATGGATATGATGAACCGAGTATTCAAGGAATATTTGGATCGATTCGTTGTTGTCTTTATTGATGACATCCTTATATATTCCAAAAGTCGTGAAGATCATGAGCACCATTTGAAGTTTGGTACTCCAAAGGCTTCGTGAAAAACCAACTATATGCCAAATTGAAGAAATGCGAGTTACGGCTTGAGGAAGTAGCCTTTCTTGGGCATGTGGTGTTAAAACATGGAATATCTGTTGATCCGTGAAGATTGAAGCAATACAAAGTTGGGAACAACCAAAATCGGTGGTTGAAGTACGTAGCTTTTGGGCTTAAATTGGTTATTATCGGAGATTCGTGGAAGGGTTTTCTCGAATCGCTACTCCATTAACTTCATTTAACTTTCGAAAGGATACGAAATTCGTTTGGAGGGAAGAATGAGAGAAAAGTTTCCAAGAGCTTAAGAGGAGACTTATTTCAAGACTGTTCTAACAATACCATCTGGTTCGGATGGATTTGTTATCTCAACATGATGCTTCGAGCAAAGGGTTAGGATGTGTTCTCATGCAACGTGGGAAAGTCATAGCCTATGCCTCGCGACAACTTAAAGAGTATGAGAGGAATTATCCTACTCATGATCTAGAGTTAGCGTGATCGTTTTCAGCTAAAGATATGGAGGCACTATCTATATGGGGAGAAAGTGGAGATATATTCGGATCATAAAGCCTTAAATATTTCTTCACTCAAAAAGAACTCAACATGCGGCAAATGACGTTGGCTCGAGCTATTGAAAGACTACGACCACACTATTCAATACCATCCCGTAGTAAGCGAGCGTAGGTGGTAGGCGACGCATTGAGTAGAAGATCATATGCGAACGAGTGCGATGATGTCAAGTATCTGATAGAGCCAACTTTAATAGAAAAGTTAAGGTTGCTCAAGCCACCAGGCCGGAGCTGATCGTGATGAAGAAGAAAGTACAAGAAGGAGCTATTCCTAGGGCGAGAATTGATGAAGAAGGAATACTTGAGTCCACTCTAGACTTTGTGTTCCTAACGACTCGATTTGAAGTACAAGATTATGATGGAGGCACACATACACCATTTGCAATCCATCCTGGAAGTACTAAAATGTATCGTGATCTTCTACATACATTTTGGTGGAATAATATGAAGAGAGAGATTGCAAAGTTTATCTCGATGTGTTTAACTTGCCAACGTGTAAAGGCGGAGCATCTAGTACCTAAGGGTCCGTTGCAACCACTTGAGATTCCTAATGGAAGTGGGAACACATTACCATGGATTTCATTCACGGGTCTTCCTCTACGGTTTCTCAAGGCATCAATGCTATTTGGATTATTGTTGATAGATTAACCAAGTCTGCTCATTTCTTGCCGATCACGGAGACTTATTCACTTGAACGTCTTGCTAGTATGTACGTAAATGAGATTGTGAGGTTGCATGGCATGCTGTATCCATAGTTTGGATCGTGACCCAAGATTCACTTCAAGATTTTGGGTTAGCTTGCAAAAAGCTATGAGCGCGGATTTGCGATTTAGTTCGACATACCATCCCCAAACGAGACGGACAATCGAGAGGGACTATTCAAACTCTTGAAGATTTATTAAGACTCGTGTCCTAGACTTCAAGGGTAGTTGGGATAAGTATTTACCATTGGTGGAATTCTCCTACAACAACAGCTTATCGTGCAAGTATAGGTGTGGCTCCATTCAAGCATTATATGGACGAAAATGTCGTTCTCCAATATGTTGGGATGAGGTGGGTGAAGCAACATTATTGGGACCCTGTTAGTACGTATGACTACCGAAAAGATCCAAATGATTTGACAACGATACAAATGGCACAAGATCGACAAAAGAGTTATGCGGATCTTCATCGAAAGGGCGTGGAATTTAATGTAGGGGATCATGTATTGTTGCGAGTTGCTCCATGGAAGGGAGTTACAAGATTTGGGAAGAGAGGAAAGCTCAATCCACGATTTATTGGTCCATTTCAAATTCTTGACCGAGTAGGAATGTAGCCTATAGACTCGCGTTACCTCAGTATGTCTCGTGTTCATAATGTGTTTCACATATCGGTTGCTTCAGTAAATATGTGAAAGACCCGAACCACGTTATAGAGTTAGAACCGGACGAGATAGTCAAGACTTAACGTGTGAGGAGGTACTGTCAAGATCTTGGATAGGAAGGAGCATGTCCCACGCGCAGAAAGGTCATACCACAAGTTAAAGTTTTGTGGAGGAATCATGCTATAGAGGAAATGACACGGGAATTGGAAACGGAAATGAAAGCGAGGTATCCTCACCTTTTGAAACACCAGTATCGTCACGTCCAATTTCGAGGACGAAATTTCATAAGGAGGGAGGTTGTAAGACCTCAAATTTTTTAAATAAAAGGAATTTCCTTTATTTATTATTTTGAAATAGTAAGGGTTGATTTGATTAATGTGGATAGTTAAGGGTTAAATACGCAAATATTTTAAAATAAGCAAGTGGTTATAAAATATTCATTTTTGTCGGGAATATTCGTTTGGTCGTGGAATATTAAATCTGCTTGTGGGAATATTAAATGCGATGCAGCCATGTGTGGGGCCCCATAACGAAAGCTTATCGATGAAGAAAACGACAAATATAAGTTGGTTAAAAATAACAACAGTAGTTATTACCGTTATCTTCTTGTTGGAATACCCTGGTGGTTAAAATACGATGTCTGCGTGGTTGCACAAAATGATAGCTACGGTATTGCATGTAATTGTTGAATTATTGATCCTTATGTATGAAGGCACTACTCAATAATTTTCACAGTAATTCTTGCTCAATATTTTATTTTATTGATTCAATAATTCTTTGCGTTGATATTTTATATTATTGTTGTTCAATAATTGTCATTTGCATTATCTCCATTATCGGATCAATAATTCATATTATTTGAATAATATTATTAGATAACATTATTGGCAATGTCTAGAAAGTTACATCAATGAGAGGTTTGGTCACCTAATTGCGCCGCCATGAAGGAGAGATCCTTATTGGAAAGCCCCTCTTCCTGAGGAACTACCGTTGGTTATAATTGTGTGATTACGTAATATTATTTGTGAATAATTAATTATTGATTCATATGATAAAGAAATATTTATTTTATGTGGATATAAATTATGGATTTATTTATGTGGTTATAAATGAAGAAATTATGTTGAGGTGTTTTATCGGTATTTTATCGGATTGGAGGTATTAAAAATTAAATCGGGGGTTTTGAGATATATTATGGGGTTATAATTTTTAATCCCACCGTTGGATTGTGGTAATTTTTGGGTATGTTATACATACATAAGTTGAGTATATGTCCACAAATTTTGAACCGTTAAAAATTCACGAATGATTTGTTATGAATTTTAAGAGGTGTCGATTCTTAAATTAGGTTTATAATTGATTTTGGTGGAAAATTCTAGAATTGAGTGGGCCCCACTTGTGGTTGGTGAAGAAATGTGCTGAATTTTATTTCAAATGTGGTGGGTGGCAATAGTAGCGTGTAAAGCCATCGTGTAGCGGTCGAAGTCTCTGCCTTGGTAGGGCTAACATTTTCCTATAAATAGAGGGCTAAGTTAGAATTGAAAATCACACCGTAAACAAAGTTTTCTCTCTCTCTCTCTATATTATTGAGTGTATTTTGTGAGTATTTAGATACTTTGAGAGTTCTTGCTTACGCATAAGTTTCATTCAAAGATCACTTGAGCCTTTCCTTCCGGCAGTAATCTTGATTCTTTGAGGTAAGGGATGTTATTTTTTCAGTAATGATATTATTTCTTCAATATCATTATCTTTGAAATGTTGATCCGAGGTTTTATCAAATTTGAAACTTTTTCATGCTCGGGGTTACTATTCATGAGTTACTATTCACGAGTTACTATTCATGAGTTACTATTCACGAGTTACTATTCACGAGTACTATTCATGAAGCGTGAAAATGTTTTTTTGTGTGGAATTTCTATCTTTTGGTGTCGGAGTTACTATTCACGATACTCGGACTATTCACGATATCTGACTATTCACGATATCTGGCACTATTCATCGAAAAATAAAATTTCTTCTTTTAAGTCTAAAATATCTATTTTGGATACTAGCTTGATCATTGTATCCATGTTTTGATCATTCTTGAATTTTACACCACTATGATTATTTTTGAGGTATTGTTGGACATGGATAAAACAAAGTACTAATCATTAATCCTTAATCCTTGTCATTTTGTTTCAATTTGGATTCGTTCTTTAAAAATATTTTTCATCATCCTCGGTCTTAAATGATGATATTATTGAATATCTTTGGCACGTAGTGCAAAGATGAATGATTTCTGAAGAATATCTTTGGCTGTAGTGCAAAGATGAGCAGTGTTTAAATGAACATGACCAATCGATGAATATCTTTGGCAGTAGTGCAAAGATGAACAGTGTTGAGATGAACATGATTGATCGATGAATATCTTTGGCTGTGAGTGCAAAGATGAATGTTTGATTTGAGATGAATATTGATTGATGTTATAGGGATAAAATATTGATGATGGACTGTTAAATTCATAGATTATAGTAGATTTCATTCTCTACGTAACTCTTCTATGAATTATTATTTCCGCTTGATCTGAAACTTGTTGTCTATTGTATTCTATCAGATTTTTCCTTGTTGGAGACTAACGATAATTTGTTGTATATTATCTTAGTCATAATATTCTTTACTAGGCTAGTTGAGCTCACCCTTTTCCTTTTTGTTCCATTCTTCTCAGGAGGCGAGAATATAGCGAGTACGAGTCGGGGTATGGAATGAAGGTTTTAGAAAGGATTGTTTAGTAGTCCTCGCCATTTTTGTAAAATAATGTATCAATAAATGTGATGAGGATTTATTTGAGTATAAATATTGTCTAGAAGATAATATTTGTATTTAAACTCACAGTTTTACTGTTGTAATAATAAAGTTGTAGTTGTTTCTGTACCATGTATTGACAACTCAGAATGGGTGATGTATACCTATTTTGGGGGCGTCACAGTTAACTCCAAAATTGGTGAAATTTTTATTGGGAGTACATGTATATAATATAAGTATACTCTGTAATTTTGGAATTTTTGGACAAAAGTACAATTTATGATAAATGTCTAAATATTCGGCAGTTTTGGCCATGTGAAAAATAGTAAATGAATTTTAAAAATTCTGAGAAAAATATATGTTCAATATGGGACTATATTATGCTAAATCCCAAAAAAGAAATATTTTTGGAACTAATTTGGTATTTTTCATGAAAATGGACTATTTATGAATAAATAAATTAAATATGTTATGTGAAGTAACAAAATTGAAAAATAGGATTTTATGGCTTGGGAATCCTATATATGGTATATGCAGATTTTAGATGAGGTTGTCGGTTATTGGTGATGAAATCTTATGAGTTTGGCATTTTAGGATGATTAAATGCATTAATTAATAAAGTGTAAACAATTAAAATAAATTGTTTATAAGTTTAAGAAATGATTAAGATATTGTGGTAATATTAATAATATTAGATTATGAGATTATTAAGTGATTTATAACATTTGGATTAAGGTGTTATGAAATCATTGATTTATGAATCTTACTTTTGAAATTAAATGCAGTTGTTGATCATATTATTTTTATTATCATATATAACATTTTTATAATCCCAGTGATGAAATTTCTCTTTGACTTAAGTGTAAAGATGGGTAGATTATTAGTGTGATCGTGACTATGGGTTCTCTTTGGCCAGTAGTGCAAAGATGAATTGTTGACTAGTATGATCATGACCATTGAATTTACAATTGAATATTTTTAGCTTAAGTGCAAAGGTGAATTGATCAACATGGTTATAATTATGATTTATATAAATTCTGAAATGATTATGTATTTCTTTGAGATATTAATATCTTTGGCCCGTAGTGCAAAGATGACATGTTATTGAATATCTTTGGCCTGTAGTGCAAAGATGAATTGTTGATGAATATCTTTGGCACGAAGTGCAAAGATGACCTGTTGTTGAATATCTTTGGCCCGTAGTGCAAAGATGACCTGTTGCTGAATATCTTTGGCATGTAGTGCAAAGATGAACTGTTAATGAATATCTTTGGCCTGTAGTGCAAAGATGAATTTATTAGTATGATTATGAACAGGAACTGTGATGTGGTATAACCATGATCTTTGATTTTTCAGGTAAAGACAGGTGATGAAAATTATCTTCGTCCTGGATGAGAAAAGGAATTTGGAACCACAAATATGATTATGAGTTATTCACATGAATGTGGACAGGAACTGTTGATTTATGTTACAGGGATAAAACATTATTGGTGGACTTTTAACATGGAGAAGATAATACACTTTATGGTCTATTTGACTCTTCTAATGGATTGTTTATTCCGCTGCAACTATGGTTGAAAAGTTTTATCATCTACCATATGTTCTAAATCTCTGATTTATTACTGATGAAGGCTATTGATAATTTAATTATCTTTAGTCATGATATTCTTTACTGAGCTAGTTGTGCTCACCCTTTTGCTTCACAATTCCTTTCAGGTAATAAGAGTGTAGTTGGTCGAGCGGGGATAACAGGGGAATAGTGTGGTGGTCCGAAACTGTCAAAGTTTCTCAACACATTATAAAACGGCATGAAATACAATATATAATTGTATTGAGGACCTAAGATGTGTGTGTCGTATATTATACGTCACTTAATAATTGATTTTGGTGAACAACAATAGGGTGAGGTGAACCCAACTTTAGAAGGGTGTTTTGCCACTATCATACAAGATGTCTAATGACCTACGAGTTATCATAAGACATGGTTGTGCACATCCACTTGCTGAGTATATCTACGAGCACTACCTATATGATCTTGGAGTTTGGTTAAAATGTAATTTTCAATTGTAGACAGTGGAGATAGTTATATGTCAAGAGAAGACTCACCATTGGAAAGAACATGATAGTAATCTTCTCGTTTTTCTTTGGGGTCAATTGGGTCAACCAAGGATAATTCTGTGGGCATATGATATCCATCATAACCTAGACGCATGGCCTCCCATGTACAAAGGTTTCCTTGAGCACTTCCCAAAGATTTTAATTTCTAAAATAGTTATTGACTGTACCTTTATGTAATGTATAAATGTGAGGTGTTGTCCATAGTTGGGACATGAGTCACAGTTGGTATTAAAACTCACAGTATATGTGTTGTTGTATTTTCCACGATAATTATAGTAATAAAGTTGTAGTTATTTTCTGTACCATGTATTTGGCGACTCAGAATAGGTTGGATGGATTGGACCTATTTTGGGGGTGTCACACTTTACTTTAGTCAAATGAGTTAATAAGGTATTGAGGAAACTCAATACCGAAAGATTTAAAAGATTGGAAGTAACCCTAAATAAATTAAATGTTATTTGTGCTTATACTATTGTGTGTTATGTACTAATCAACATATATGTTATTGTAGGATGTCGATCGATAGCTTGATGTATAGATATATACATGCGATGAGTGAAGAAACTGTGAACAGAGTAGAGCCTATGCCCATGCCAGTGGCAGAGGTACCATTAGTGATTCTAGAGGAGTCGGAGACAGTGGAGTACTTTTCTGAGGAAGACTACTCCGAGGGAGATATGGATATAGCGTCATATCTTAATATGATGGTCTATGAGGAGGAGGAAATGGAGGTAACATCAGTTAATACGGTGGTACCTACACTAGAGTCAATACCTCCGATCTGATGAGAGCATTGTATCTAGCAAAGGTTTGATAGGAATGTGCAATTGAAATGCGAGTTGTGCGTGAATCGAGTGAAGAGATTAATTATCTCTATGAAGCTAAGGTGTCTGCAGTAAGCGATTTTGAGTTAGAACACGATGATGGTGCTTATGACATGAGCGGTTGGGGGACTATAAGAAGGAGGCGATAAGCTTCAGTGAAACCATTAAGAGAGACCGGAAGATAGCATGGATGTCTTACATCCATGAGAGTGCTCATAAGGATTTCAAGCTTAAAGTTGCTTATTATTCCATAGAGTCGGGGCAGACTCGACATACTATTAGTCGGGATATTGTAGCGATGATTGCGAATGAGAAACACGAGGACGCTGTTATGCATTATTAGAAGTCTAGAATTATAAATATATGTGTAGTGACGTAAAACCCTCTTTTGTATAAAAGGGTAGTCTTTTTGTAAATCCCAACTTTTGAGAAGTTCAATTGCGGGATAGAAATGTACTAGCTGTTGGCTATGGAAGTAAAATTGTAAATAGTTTTGACTATAAAGAAGCATATGAATATAATGAAGTTTTCATTTAATATGCTTTATTATGGTATGAGTTGTTATGTGGCAAATAATAACGAAGTAAGTAAATAGATAATAATGAAATTCTATTTATTTAATCAGAAAATGCTGTCAAGTAGAAGACAACGTAATCAGGAAGTGAAATCATGTAATGAAGATCAAGGGGGGTCAAAAAAACCCTATGCAAGAGTTCGTTAATTTATTAACGGCTGCATTTAACTAAACCGGGGGTAGAGTACCTGCGGAACCTAGGTTAGCCAGAATGACTACCTTTAAAGAATTTAAAAGTGTAGGTCCGCCGGAGTTCAAAGGAACAACGAACCCATTAGAAGCCCAGTCATGGGTAAAGGAAATAGAGAAGGAGTTTGTTATTACAAACGTAGGTGAGGCGCAAAAGACTCCTTTTGCGACTTATAGGATGAAAGGGGAAGCCAACTTTTGGTAGGAGGCTCACTAGGGATGGGCTAGAATAGATGGGGTAACGTGGGAACAGTTCAAGAAGGTTTTCTTCGAGAATTATTTCTCTACAAGCATGTAAGGGAGGATGGAGATTACGTTCTTAGAACTTAAACTAGGGGACATGACGGTTCCCCAATACGCGGCCAGATTTAATGAATTGGCAAGGTTTGCTCCACACCAAGTGGACACTGAGGAGAGGAAGGCTCGTAAGTTGGAGCAGGGCCTGAAACCCTGGCTCTATAGTAGGATTTATGTGTTCTAGAGTGTTTCCTATGGGACCATTTTGGAAAAGGTGATTATAGCCGAGGGTAGAAGTGAGGCGTTGACTCAATATCACAAAGAGAGGGAGAATAAGAGCAAGGGAAAGGGAGGAACCAAGGCAGAGAGTGCCAGTGGTAGTGATAGTAAGCCAAAAAGAAAGAATTTGAACTCCAGGAATACTGGAGTGGGACAAGGGGATCCTAAGTGTAAGATCGAATTGTGTAAGACATGTGGAAAGACTCATCTAGGAGTCTGTCTGAAAGGGATTATAAGTATCTTTAAACATTACGGTAGAGAATGGGGAAATAACTTTCGTTAATTATATTCGTGGAAATGGCTTCATGAATAAGGAATGTAAGCAAGTATTGGTAGATAATTATCGATAAAGTTGAGAGAATTTAAGGTAATTCTCGGTATGAATGAGTTAACTATAGAACGTTAATAAATTGTTATATATATATATATACAGACATGATCAACCACCATGAAGCACCTCCATGGGGGATCGAAAATATAAATATATAAAAGCGGTATATATATATATATATATATATATATATATATATATATATAGACATGATCAACCACCACGAAGCACCTCCATGGGGGATCAAAAATGTAAATAAAGTAATAAAAGCAATCAACTGCCACGAAGTGAACTCCAGGCAGGACTAAATATAAAGAAAGCAGTAAAAATGATCAACCGCCACGAAGTAAACTCCAGGTGGGAACGAATGTAAATAAAGCAATGAAAGGCCACGAAGTAAACTCCAGGCCTGACAGAAATGTAAATATATATATATATATATATATATATATATAAGCGGTAAACACACATGATATATCGATCCCAGCTCAGTTTATCATTTTAGCGATTTGTTGTATATATATATATATATATATATATATATATATATATATATATATATATATATATATATAAAAGCAGTAAACGCACCGAATATAAAACCCAGGCAAATCAAACAGAGTTCGACAACAGTTTATATAAATATATATATATATATATGTGTGTGTGTGTGTGTGTGTGTGTGTGTGTGAATCTGTTGTTTAACTTTGTTCGATGAGCACTGATTTTACATCTATATATATATATATATATATATATATATATATATATATATATATATATAAATATATATATATATACTAACAGGAATGAAAACCACAGACCGAAGTTCGGGCATATACACACAACACGGCTCTCAATGTGAAGAAGAGTGTGTGCAAATATGAAGAGAAAGGCTTTATATTGTGTAAGAAGGCTTACAGTGGGCTACCAAAGAAGACTTCTATAACTTTAAGTGGATGAACACTCGGCTCCCGCCAGTAAAAATATAGATATATTTGAGCTCACAAGTGTTTAAAATGAGAAAGCACTCAATATAGGGTGTGTATAGAGCAAATTGGACAGGGCTTCTTCGCCTTTTTTCCTTGAATA
This sequence comes from Panax quinquefolius, assembly GCA_020205615.1. Taxonomy (NCBI): domain Eukaryota; kingdom Viridiplantae; phylum Streptophyta; class Magnoliopsida; order Apiales; family Araliaceae; genus Panax; species Panax quinquefolius. The sequence continues at coordinate 34,897,005 of CM035168.1, forward strand.
TGGCCACCCCAAGCCATATATTTATAGAGCTGGGAGCCACAGGTGTACCTGCGGCTGCCCGGGGTGCCCCAGGCTCCGATGGTCCCACCATCTTGAAATACGTGCAAGCGTGCAACTTGATGTCGGCTCGAACTTGCAGAACTTCAATCTGAGCATCCGATTGAGGTGTATAAGACCTGTTTCATACTGCTGTTGTCAAGAGCTATGCAATGACATGAGATTAGAGGTTGTACGAAGTCAGGAAGATGGAACTATGTCCTATCTCTTCAAGCTTCAAATTCTATTCGGTGTTCTACCTTGCGTAGTAGTCACTCGGGATTATAACTCCTCGGTTCTTGTGGGACATTGTTGTGTAGAATGTATGTTGAATGTTGTTTGTTGAGACTACGCCATATAGGGTTGAGGTAGAAATTTGATGATTTTTCCCTTCACCAGGGTTATCTCTGATTTTGTCAAATAATTCAGACGTTGCTCAGGGTTATCTCTGAGATTGGGCTGCTGCAAGTGTTCAATGCCCTCAGGGTTGTCTCTGAGATGTGCCTAACCTCTCGGGATTATCTCTGGGTTTATGAATTGAGTGCCTCCGTGTGAGTTCCAAGGTTGAAGCTGACTATATGAGTTGAAACGAGCATCTCCGGGGTTATCTCCAGAACTACAACTGCATTCCTTGGGGTTATCTCAAAAGTTGATATTGTCTTTCCCGGTGTTGTCTTTGGGACTGAGACTGAACATCTTAGGGTTATCTCCAAGATAAATCGGCCTTCTCTGGTGGAATTTTTGGTATTTGCACGGCTTTCCCCGGGGTTATCTCTGAGGTGGGAAAATGATACTCCTGGAGTGTTTTCTGGGGTTGAGATTGAACTTCCGGTGGTATTTCCAGGATTAAGTTGAGCTGTCTTTCAGGGTTATCTCTGAAAGAAGATTCTGCACTTCCTGCAATGTTAGTAACAGGTAGGCAAAAAATTTCGAGTGTCTTCACTTATAATCTGGCTTATAAGGACGTAACACAGATATGTGAAACACATTATGTATTCATTCTAGGTCTGGAGGTTGATATCATATAAGCTACCTCGCCTACTTGTTTTAACACTTCAAAAGGTCCTATAAACCTTGGACTTAACTTTTCCTTCTTTCCAAAGCATATCTTTCCTTTCCAAGGATATACCTTTAGAAACACGTAGGAACCTACTTCAAACTCCCTATCTACTCGATGCGAGTTTGCATACTTTTTTTGTCTATCTTAAGCTGCTACGAGACGCATCTGTATCAACTTCACTACATCCGCTATCTATTGCACCAATTTTGGCCCTAGCATTCGGGGTTCTCCCACTCCGTCCCAACATAGTGGTGTTCTGCACTTTCTTCTGTATAGGGCTTCGTAAGGCGGTATACCTATGCTTGCATGATAACTATTATTATATGCAAACTCTACTAATGGTAGATGATCATCCCAACTACTCTTAAAATCCATGATGCAAGATCTTAACATATCTTCTAACGTCTGAATTGTCCTCTCGCTCTGTACATCGATTTGTGGATGATAAGTCGTACTCAACTTTAGATGTGTCCCCAACTGTTCTTGCAGACTCCTCCAAAAGTTCGATGTGAATCGTGGATCACAATCTAACACAATCGAAACTGGTACTCCATGTCTGGAAATAACTTCCTTAACATAAAGTTTAGCTAACTGGTCTAAGTTATACATAACCCTTATTAGCAAAAAGTGAGCCAACTTCATCAATCGATCCACTATTACCCAAATCGCATCATACCCTTTCATTGTAATCGGAAGTCCCACCACAAAACCTATCATGATATGCTCCCACTTCCACTCCGGAATCTCCAATGACTGTAACAAGCCACTTGGTCGTTGATGTTCGGCCTTAACTTTCTGACAAGTCAAGCACCTACTCACATACTCGACTATCTCTCTCTTCATGTTTGGCCACCAAAAACTCTGTTGAAGGTCTTGATACATCTTAGTACTGCCAGGATGAATCGATTACCTCGAACTATGAGCTTCTTGTAAGACTTGCTCCTTTAATTCTGTCTCAGTCAGAACCCAAATTCTTCCTTCAAATCTCAATAACCCCTTGTTATCGAGACTATACTTTAAATTTTTTTCATTGGTTAACCGCTTCTTTATCTGGTCGCACTCATCAGTTTTGAGTTACACCTCCTTTACTCTCTATACTATGGTGGATTGAATATCTGTCACAAACAGTCTCTATCCCGATTCACTCGACAACTTCACTTCTATTTCCATCCTAGCCATCTATGTTAATAACTCAGTTTGAGCCATTAACATAAACAACTTTTCTCGATCCTTTCTACTTAAGGCATCGGCAATTACATTGACTTTTCTAGGGTGATACATGATTTCACATTCGTAATCCTTTATCAAGTCTAGCCATCTCCTTTGTCTCATATTCAACTCCTTCTGTGTGAAGATATATTTTAGACTCTTATGGTCCGTGTATATCTCACATTTCTCTCCGTAAAGATAATGTCTCCACATCTTTAAGGCAAAAACTACTGCGGCCAGTTCCAGATCATGAGTAGGGTAAACTTTCTCATAATCCTTCAACTCCCTTGATGCATACGCAATGACCTACCATGCTGTAAGAGTACGCAACCAAGTCCTCTATGTGAAGCATCGCTATAAACTAAAAAATTTCCTATGTCATCGGGTAATGACAAAACAGGCGCTTCACTTAACCTTTTCTTTAGTTCTTGAAAATTGTCTTCGCATTTCTCAGTCCACACGTATTTCACCGTCTTCCTTATTAAGTTAGTCAACGGAGTAGCTATCTTCGAAAAATCCTGGATGAATCTCCGATAGCATCCCGCTAACCCTAAAAAACTCTGTACCTCAGTCGACGTTTTCGGTTTTTCCCAATTCATCACGGCTTCCACATTTGCTAAATCCCCTCATGGTCAGTGTCATGACCTAAAAACTGTACCCTTTCTTGCCAAAATTCACACTTAGTGAACTTCGCATATAACTTCTTCTTTCTTAGTGTCTCCAACACTATTATTAAGTGTTCAGCATGATCTTCTGGCGTCTTAGAATAGACTAGAATATCATCGATAAACACTACGATGAACTTGTCCAAATATTGTTTGAACACTCTGTTCATCATATCCATAAATGCAACTGGTGCATTAGTCAACCCAAATGACATCACCAGAAACTCGTAATGACCATAATAAGTCCTGAATGCCATCTTTGGTACATCCTCCTTCCTAACCTTCAATTGGTGATACCCCATCCTCAAATATATTTTAGAAAAATACTTTTCCCCTTTCACCTGATCAAAAAGATCATGGATCCTGGGTAGTGGGTATTTATTCTTTATTGTTAACTTTGTTCAACTCTCGGTAGTCGATAAAAAGTCTTAACTATCTGTCCTTCTTCTTTACAAACAGTACCGGTGCTCCCCACGGCGAAACACTCGGTTGTATGTACTTCCTGTCCAACAGTTCTTGTAAATGTACCATTAACTCCTTCATCCCCACTGGTACCATACGATACGGTGCCTTGGAAACTGGTGCCATTCTTGGCACAATATCTATTACAAACTCGATCCCCCTATCTGGTGGAAGACCCGGTAATTCACTTGAAAATACATCCGTGAATTATTTAACTATGGGTATTTATTCCATGGTCGCTCCCACTCTTTGGGTATCAACAACATGGCACAAATAACCTACACATCCCTTCCTCAATAATTTCCTAGTTTGTGTCATGGTAAGACAACACGAATGCCCCGGCGATCTATTACCATAAAATAATACCTGAGGTTGTCTAACCGGTCTAATATTCACACATATCTTCTGACAATCTATAATTGCCCCATGGTTAACAACCAATCCATTCCGAGAATTACATCGAATTCTCCTAACTTTATCGGTATCAAATCTACCGATAATTTACAACCCCGTATGTCTACGCAACAACTCCTATGAATATCTTCAACATGAATTATCTCTTCGTTTGCTACCTTAATATTTAAAGGTATAAGCAACTTTTCGGGAAGTAATCCTACTCGTCTAGCAAAATCATATGTTATAAACGAACAAGTAGCACCCGAATCAAACAGCACGTAAGCATTTATGTCGTTGATCGGAATAATACCTGCAACTACGTCCCCTGATGCAACTGCATCTTTGACTGTCATGTTAAAGGTGCGGGCCATCGGCCTACCCAGTTTCGCTGGACCACCAATAGCTAACTTACCGCTATTAGCGCCCTTATTCCCGTCCGTCCCCTTCTTCGGGCAATTCTTTGCTATGTGGTCAGTTGACCCACATACAAAGCATCTGTAATTCTTCTTCGGACTTGGACAGTTAGGCGAAATATGCCCTTCCTATCCACAGTTGTAGCATACTGCCTTTCCCTTGAGATAGACTCCTAAATGAGTCTTCCCACAAGTTTTACAGCCCTCCATCCTTCTTTTCGGATCTCCTTGTTTCACTCCGCTATTCCTAGAGTTAAACCTTTTCCTCTTTTGTCCTTCGTCACTCCCACTGGCTCCTTCAATTTGAACTCCCCCATCGATCTTTCCTTTATTCTTCTTGTCCTTGTGGTACTGGCTTAGAGCCTTATTCCCACCTTCGGTGATTATCGCCTTCTCTAGTATGGTCCTAAACGAAGTACTTTGGAACATTGATATTCGGTTATAGAGCCAGGGTTTCAAGCCCTACTCGAACCGTCTAGCTTTCCTAACTTCAGTGTCCACTTGGTGTGGAGCAAACCTCGCCAGTTCATTAAACTTGGTAGCGTATTGGGGAACCGTCATTTTCCTTTGTTTCAAATCAAGAAACCGCATCTCCATTCTTTCCTGCATACTCGTGGGAAAGTAGTTCTCGAAGAAAATCTCCTTGAACCTTACCCACATTAGATTCTCAATACCAGCCCTAGCTTGGTTAGCCTCCCACCAAAAGTTGGCCTCCCCCTTCATCATATAGGTTGCAAAGGCAACCTTCCGACCCTCGTCGACAATTGCAATGACAAATGCCTTCTCGATTTCTTTCACCCACGTTTGGGCTTCTATGGGGTCCGTAGTTCCTTTGAACTCCGGCAGACCTATACTCTTGAAATCCTTAAACATAGTAGCTCGTACTGCTCCAGTATTTACGGGGATATTAGCCCCATTTCTATAAAACATTGTCGATAACAAGTTAACGAATTCCTACATTGGGTTTACCGGACCTCCCTCTGGTTGATTTACATTAGCATTTTAATTACGTTGTCTCCTCGGTGGCATTTTGCTGTTAAGATAAACAACACATCATTATTACTCTTTTCCTTATTACTTAGTTATTATTCAAGATTAAACAATAACTTCAACATTCATTACTCAATATGTTCTATAGAAAGGCTTATATTGATTGGCTTCTTGTAGTATAATACTACATCGTTTACATTACACAGCCTAAGCTGATTACATTACTATCCCGTAATTTCTTTCCAAAATTGGGATTTACAAAAGACTACCCTTTGATATACAAAAGAGGGTTTTACATCACTACTAGATACACAATATTTACATATCTAAATCTACTCTAGCTACTACTAGATTACATCTGCCGCAAGGCATTATCAAAATTCGCGATGGCAAGACTCGCAATAACGTCACGGCTGATAGTATGCCGAGTCTGCCATGCCTCTATCTGATACTCAGTAACTTGTTGCTGGAAATCCTTATGAGAACTCCTATGAATATAGGACATTCTCCCTATCTTCTATTTATTGGTCTTTAGCTCCTCCCTGAGCTCAAAGACCTCTTGTTTTAGCTTGTGGACCTTCTCCTTGGCTAAAACTCTTTTGTCATGCTCCTGCTCCCACATAGACTCCACATCTGTCTTATCTTGCATGACAGCATGGAGCTCTACCTTTAGCTCCTTCACCTCCTGACAGTAATGGAGGTTTCTGTCCAACACTGTAACGCCACCAAAATTTAGGTATACGTCACCCATCTTGGGTCGCCACTTACATGGTACATAAATTCAAATACAACTTACTAATATAATCTGCTGTATAATACGACATAAACTATGAGTTTGAATACAAATATTGTCTACTAGATATTATACAAACTCAAAAGGAGTCCTCACTACAACTATTATCACACTATTTCACGTAATAGTGAGGACTACTAATGCTATCCTCTCGACCATTACTTCGTTCCCAGACTCGTCCCGGCTATGTTCTCATTTCCTCAAGAGAACAAAGAAAGAAAGGGTGAGCTCAACTAGCCCAAAGAAGAAATATTATGACTAAGATAATGCGTAATAAATTATCATTAGCCTTCAACAAAGTGTTAAACCGATAAAATACAATAGATAACCAGCTTTAATCTGCAGCTGAATAAGCAATCCATTAAAAGAGTCAAGTAGAGAATAAAGTCTACTATCTTTTAGGTTTTAAAAGGTTTTCATCAATTTTTATCACCGAGTTTCAAACAATAAATAAACCACCACATTTAATCATCCCCGTATTACACGGTCAAGGATTTTCATCAAATTATCAATGGTCATGACTATACCGAATCACCCCTGGTCATAATCATACCAAAAACTATCCATCATTGCATTACAGGTCACTGAGGACTTTTGTCACATCATTTATATCAAGTCATGATTATACCGAATGATCCCTGGTCATAATCATACTAAGTTCATCTATGCACGTAAGCCCAAAGATAACATAATATAACATGAGGATGATGACAATGACATAGTAATTCAATAAAACAAGTTCAAGAATTATTTAATCCATGAATTATTAACATCCAAATTGTCAACATGATACTGTTTCGTATAGTAAAATTCAATAATGATCAGAAGAATATTTCCATGAAAAGATACTGGATGAAACGCAAATATCAAGGATATTCTACTAAATTCATGGAGTATAGAAGTCAAAGTTTTAACCAACTGGGTATAATAAAGAATGGAATAACAAAAGAAATCACCATGCATGCGGTACTTGTGATGATGTGTTATTCCAACCAGAATAATAATAACGGAACCGTGTCGTGAAATTCACAATCGACGTGATGTTCCAAATGTAATAATAAAGATGGAACCAGATCCTGAGTATAAAACATGAGATAGGATATTCAACGAATGATAAAGATTTTAACCGGTCCTGTGTAAAACACATGCATGTGATGTTCCGGCGTAATAACAAAAAATCTAACCAGTGTCCTGTAAAAACACACGCATGTGATGTTCCAAATGTAATAATAGAAGAATGTCACCAAGTATAGGGTAAACCGGTATACAAGTTATTCCAATGTAATAATAAGCAATGGAATAACATAAGGATTTCACCAAGTATAGGGTATGCGCCATGATATACGAGTTATGTATAGGTATATGCCACTTTTACAAAGTTATTCCAATGTAATAATAATGAATGGAATAATGTGTTCTCTTCAAGAAGAAAGAATAACACCCTTACCACCGTAAAAAGAACCGAATATAGAAGTAGTGAAGTAGCGAATACTCTTCTTCTTTCTATAATTTTCTCTATAGCTTCTCTCTATAATTTCTCTCTCTGTAGAGTTTCAATGAATTAAAGAAGAAAATAATGAAGGAATGAGCTTATATTTATAGGAAAATGGAATGCATAGTAACTAATCCATGAACTATCTGTGATTGATTTACTTTAATCTGACGGTCCATATTTAAAGAAAAATCTTTTAAATAAAATATAATATATTCTATTTATATAAAAACATTTTACTATGCAAACACTATGCAATACTATGCAAAACACTATGCAAAACACTATGCAACACTATGCATAATAAAATATAATATATTCTATTTATAGAATAACTTTAATAAAGTATTCTATTTTATATAAAAGATGTTTCGCTTTTATTACGTTAATAATACGAATAAAACAAAACGTCATTATCGCTATAATAATTCATATTATTAATCGACAATAATGGAATCAAACTGAGTGACTTCTCACATAAGCATCAATAATCAATACCGTATGCTACTATGCAACCACACTTATTACTGTACTTTTACTACCGAGTAGTTCAACAGTAACCACGGTAAAACTTCCGTCGTTATTTCAATAAAATATTTTTGTCGTTTCTCAATCCGACAATAATTTTGTTAGGGGTCCACTAATGATTGAGTAGTTGTCTGCGAATATTCCTCGCTAAACCTAATATTCCCCGACCAATCGAATATAATATAACCACTTGCATACTTTGCAATATAAATACTACCCACAACTATAATATTATCTTAAATTCACACCATAATATTAAAAAAAAAAAAAATTATTTCAACAAAATTTAAATCTTTATTGATAAAATCTGGGGTCTCACAATCTCCCTCCTTATGGAATTTAAGCCCTCGAAATTAGGGTACGTACTGTATGATAAAGAGGTGAGGGTACCTTGAATACCTTTATCGTTTAAAATATTAAATTCATCTTCGCAATCCGCCAAAGATATTCATTAACAATTCATCTTTGCACTACAGCCAAAGATATACAATTCAGAAACCAATAATGCCGAGACTCGACAATAAGATCCTCACCATGAATTATCCATGCACTACCGGCTAAGGATATTCGTGTTTTCAATTACTACCATGATTATACCGAATAATCCGTGGTCATAATCATACCAAGTCTATCAATGCACTACTACCAAAGATGACTTTTACCACATCAATGAATTAATATTTCATTCTTTGAGACTCAAACTCAATAATTAATCCATATCATCGAATCATCCCCGCACTACGTGCCAAGGATATTCATTAGTATCACGACCACAAATTATCCATGCACTACTACCAAAGATAATCGTGTATTCATTAGTATCACGACCACAAATTATCCATGCACTACGGCTTAAAGATAATTGTGTTTTCAATTACTGATTATGATTATACCGAATGATCCTCGGTCATAATCATACCAAGTCCATCTATGCACGTAAGCCACGGATGACTTTGAACACATCCATGAATTAATATTTCATTCACGAGACTCAAATTTCGATAATTAATCCACATCGTCGAATCATCCCCGCACTACAAAAGCTAAGGATATTCATTAGTATCACGACCACAAATTATCCATGCACTACTGCCAAAGATAATTGTGTTTTCAATTACTGGTTATGATTATACCGAACAATCCTCGGTCATAATCATACCAAGTCCATCTATGCTCTACAGCCACGATGACTTTAAAAAAATATAAACATGAGGATAATGATATAAAGAATCAATCAAATAAGATAAAGGATAAATATTAAACATTTATAATATAATTTATCCAGATTCAAGAATATCCCCATGTTATCAATCACTTAATAATCTAATAATCTAATATCATTAATATTATACCAATATTTTAATCACTTCTTAAATTTATAAACAATTTATCTCAATTGTTTACGCTTTTACCATATAATGCATTTAATCATTCAAAATGCCATACTCATAAGATATCATTACCAATTATCAAATCCTCAAAAATATGCATATACTCTATATAGGATTCTCTAGCCATAAAATCCTATTTTTAACTTTGTTACTTCACATAACATATTTAACTCATATGTTCAGTAACTAAACTATTTTCATGAAAATACCAAATCAATCCCAAAAATATTTCTTTTCTGGGATTTAGCATAATATAGTCCCATGATGAAAATATATTTTCTCGAATTTTTAAAATTCATTTACTATTTTTCAAAATCAATTTCTAATTAATTCCTTAAGAAATTAGCTACCTCAAGTTTAACTCCAAAATTCCCCAAATCTTGGCAGGACCTTACACATGTTAACATGAGCTTCTAGTTTAAATTTCATGGTCATCTGAGTTATAGAACTCCTAAGGTTATAGCGTTTTATTTTAAAAACCTAAATATTGAAATAGTCATAACTTGCTCATTTTAAGTCGAAATTAGCTCATTTTTGGACAGGAGATACTTTATACCATATACCTTCATGTCCCAAAAGGCCAGAATTTTTCTCATAATTTAAGTGGCCGAAACAGCCCCTTAAAGTTTCTGGGTAGTAGCATTTTCAAAATTTACAGCTTTTGGCCTCCTTTGCTAAAATCAGTCCACACAAAAATCTACAACACCTTTTCCAGTAATTCCACTTGGATTAGTTAGGTAACTCATAGATCTAACTCTAGGATTTGACCACATTCAAAAATTCAAAATATAATAGGAGATATGGTCAATTGAATTTCATGTTACGCTTTTCACTAAAATCGATTTTCAACTCTTTGTGACTTCTAAGAAACTTTCATGTTTTCACATACTAACCAACATAACTCATCATAAAACTTACTAATACTTCATATACCCATGATTTTTATTAGTTCTATACTTTTATTATGACTTTCATCATAATCCACGTAAATGATCTTTTTAGTTGAAGAAATATTTGAGGGTTTAAGAAATGGGTTTTTGTCTTCAAAATTCAATACAAAATTCGATTTCACGTTCTAGGGTAGGCTAGAAGTCTTCAAGAATACGCCAAGAAATTTATTAATGATAGAAATATCATTCAAAATCATACTTTCGTCGTCAAGACTTGGATAGTACGTCACATTAATACCAATCTGTGACTTCTATCCCTTAACCTAGATAGCATCTCACAATGATACCTATAAACTTGCCATCTTCATTCACGATGTCGCCTACGTAAAGTCCGGCTTCTGCATTCCACACAAGGAAGTTAACAATGAAAGGATCGGGGCTCTTTATTTATGGCTTGATATAACAAAGATTAACTTTAGGGTTTGGTTACTTTGAATTAAGATAACGAAGTTGGTTATGAATATAAAAGCTAACAACCTTACAAAAAGCATGATGAGTAGTTAACCAATTGATTCCTAAAATCACATCAAAGGCAAGTATTTTCAAAAGATAAGATCGACGAATAACGTGAAAGTGTTTATTTGAATCAAACAAGATTTAAAAATAGTAAGCGATAACGAAGGCTCCTACCATCGAAGTTTCAACCAATAAGTCAAAGTCTAACTTCTCCGAGTCAAATTTAAACGTTGAACGCAACTAGGTGAAATAAAAGAGTGGGTAGAACTAGTATCTAACACGGTATAGACTTCGCAAGAGCTTACGATTAACTTACCCGTGATAATTTTATTCGTGTTCCTCGTCACGAAAAAAAAACGCTCTCTCTTAAACTACTCTACTTTGGTTTGTCTCGGGACGATCTTTGGTGCCTCCATCCTAGTTGAATTTGTCTTCGATAAACGACAAAAATCGAGCTAAGTGACCTTCTCTTCCACAATTATAACATGCTTTGACTGGCATGGCGCATCCCGGATGATGTGTCCCTCCTCGCATTTGAAGCATATGACCTAGTTGAGTCGTTCTTCTTCCTTTGAAACGGTGTCTTTGGCTGGCGACGTCTTTCCATCATTGTTGAATCTTCTTTTCTTGAAATGTCCATTCTTATTATTTTGGCCTCGATTACCACCGAAGTGGTTACCATATCCGCCCGTTGATTTCCTCCACGCTTGTTGTCACCGCTCGATGACTACTCTCGTATTATAATTTTGTCACCGCTCTCTTTTAGTTGCGTTGACTCGTTATCGCGCTCCACTAATCGAGCCTATTTACAACATCTGAATAAAAACACGCTTTATGAGAAATAAGATGTTGACGTATCTCCGCTTCAAACCTCTTAAAAACATTCGCGTCATTCTCTTCTTCATTATCCACCATGTGGGACGAAAATCGTGATAACTCCGCAAATTTTGCCTCGTATTGCGACACCGGTCATATTGTTTTTGTTCCAACTTGATAAACTCCACCTCCTTCATGTGGCGAATACTTTCGGAAAGTATTTGTCGTTGAATGACTCTGGATCTTCTCCTAAGATATCTTGATCTGATGGGTTGAGTACGTTTCTGGATTTCCCACCAAGAATCCGCCTCTCCGCAACATAAAGGCGGCAAAGGAACCTTTTGCTCCTCGGAGCATCCCAAGACATCAAATATCTTGGTAATCTGCTTTATCCATGCTTCCGCCGAAGTGGTTTTGGCTCTCCCTTAAACTCCGGTGGTCCCAACTCCTTGAATTGTTTAGCGATGACCGCCGAGAGTTTTCCGTGTTTCCACCTACGTTTTGGGCAGAGTCGCTTTTACCGATGTTGCATGAATTCTAAAACCTTTTAAACGTCTGGTCGTCATTCATCAATTGATCGGTGTTGTTGTTTACGGAGGATTATCGCCATCCTGTTGCACATTGTCCTGATTATTGATCCGTGGAGAATCAACAGCCTCCGTGCTCCATTGCTATTCTCAACATTCTCGGATGCCATTTTCAAACACCGCCACAAAATAAGATTAATTGACATGTAATAATTATCTTTATATTCGATGACCAATAAAATAGCACATAAACTTAGGTAGGTCATGCTAGCGAAGGTATTCCCGCCTCTCCCCTAGTACTTTTCTCACATCTTAGCCAGGGATCATATCCCTTAGCTCTGATACCAACTGTAACGCCCCCAAAATTTAGGTATACGTCACCCATCTTGGGTCGCCACTTACATGGTACATAAATTCAAATACAACTTACTAATATAACTGTCGGTATGCAATAATACGACATGAACTATGAGTTTGAATACAAATATTGTCTACTAGATATTATACAAACTCAAAAGGAGTCCTCACTACAACTATTATCACACTATTTCACGTAATAGTGAGGACTACTAATGTTATCCTCTCGACCATTACTTCATTCCCGACTCGTCCCAAATATGTTCTCATTTCACGAGAATAAAGGAAAGAAAGGGTGAGCTCAACTAGCCCAAGAAGAAATATTATGACTAAGATAATGCGAATAAATTATCATTAGCCTTCAACAAATGTTAAACCGATAAAATACAATAGACAACCAGGTTTAATCTGCGGCTGAATAAGTAATCCATTAAAAGAGTCAAGTAGAGAATAAAGTCTACTATCTTTTAGGTTTTAAAAGGTTTTCATCAATTTTATCATTTGAGACTCGACTTTTAATAAATAAACCACCACATTTAATCATCCCTGTACCACGGTCAAGGATTTTCATCAAATTATCAATGGTCATGACTATACCGAATCACCCCTGGTCATAATCATACCAAAACTATCCATCATTGCATTACAGGGTCACTGAGGACTTTTGTCACATCATTTATATCAAGTCATGATTATACCGAATGATCCCTGGTCATAATCATACTAAGTTCATCTATGCACGTAAGCCCAAAGATAACATAATATAACATGAGGATGATGACAATGACATAGTAATTCAATAAAACAAGTTCAAGAATTATTTAATCCATGAATTATTAACATCCAAATTGTCAACATGATACTGTTTCGTATAGTAAAATTCAATAATGATCAGAAGAATATTTCCATGAAAAGATACTGGATGAAACGCAAATATCAAGGATATTCTACTAAATTCATGGAGTATAGAAGTCAAAGTTTTAACCAACTGGGTATAATAAAGAATGGAATAACAAAAGAAATCACCATGCATGCGGTGCTTCATGATAGACGAGTTATTCCAATGTAATAATAATAACGGAACCGTCGTGTGAAATTCACAATCGACGAGGATGTTCCAACGTAATAATAAAGATGGAACCGGATCCTGTGTAAAAACACACGAGATAGGATATTCCAACAGAATGATAAAGATTTTAACCGTCGGTGTAAAACACATGCATGTGATGTTCCGACAGAATAACAAAATTTAACCAGTCCTGTAAAACACACGCATGGATGTTCCAATGAATAATAGAAGAATGTCACCAAGTATAGGTAAACTGGTATATCTGAGTTATTCCAATGTAATAATAAGCAATGGAATAACATAAGGATTTCACCAAGTATAGGGTGTCAGCGTATCAAGTTATGTATAGGGTATGCCACTTTTACAAAGTTATTCCAATGTAATAATAATGAATGGAATAATGAAGTTCTCTTCAAGAAGAAAGAATAACACCCTTTACCGTAAAAGAACCTGAATATAGAAGTAGTGAAGTAGCGAATACTCTTCTTCTTCTTTCTATAATTTTCTCTCTATAGCTTCTCTCTATAATTTCTCTCTCTAGAGTTTCAATGAATTAAAGAAAAAAATAATGAAGGAATGAGCTTCTATTTATAGGAAAATGGAATGCATAAGAACTAATCCATGAACGGTCCAGATTGATTTACTTTAATCTGACGGTCCATATTTAAAGAAAAATCTTTTAAATAAAATATAATATATTCTATTTATATAAAACATTTTACTATGCAAACACTATGCAATACTATGCAAAACACTATGCAAAACACTATGCAACACTATGCATAATAAAATATAATATATTCTATTTATAGAATAACTTTAATAAAGTATTCTATTTTATATAAAAAGATGTTTCGCTTTTATTACGTTAATAATACTGAATAAAACAAAACGTCATTATCGCTATAATAATTCATATTATTAATCGACAATAATGGAATCAAACCGAGTGACTTCTCACATAAGCATCAATAATCAATACCGGTAATGTTACTATGCAACCACACTTATTATCGTACTTTTACTACCGAGTAGTTCAACAAGAACTACGGTAAAACTTCTGCCGTTATTTCAATAAAATATTTTTGTCGTTTTCTCGATCCGACAATAATTACATTAATAGGGTCCACTAATGATTGAGTAGTTGTACGAATATTCCCTGCTAAACCGAATATTCCCCACCAATCGAATATAATATAACCACTTGCATACTTTGCAAAATTTATAAATACTACCCACAACTATAATATTATCTTAAATTCACACCATAATATTAAAAAAAAAAAAATTATTTCAACAAAATTTAAATCTTTATTGATAAAATCTGGGGTCTCACAAACACTGTCATAAATAGTGACATCATCGACTCCCCCTGTGGTGTCTCTTCAGCAAGTGCTACCGAGTTTAAGGACACTACCTCCACCTCTTCTTCTAACATACCGTCAAACACCGACATAAGGTCGTGGTTCTCCGAGTCTCCAGACTCAATTATCACCACTACTAGCTCTCCTGCTATTGGGTACACGTCAGTAGAATAATAAAAACACATATCATATATATAATTCAATTTTAAGGTTAATTTCATCTTTTACTTCTTTAACTTCTCTTAAGGTTAAGACTTAAGGTTTTAATTCCCCCCTTAAGTTTTATAACCTAATGCTTTGATACCAACCTGTGACGCCCCCAAATTCGGGTATCTTCCAACCCGACATATGGTGCTACACGGTGCTACAGTTCACACAAACATTCAATTGAAAAACCTGTTGGGTAAAATCTAATTACGCACAACACGCAAGTATATGTGGTCAACAAGTAATATAATAGTAAGTAGAGTATCGTTCCCACAGAGAAATCAGTACAAATTTTAACTTCACAATTATCAATTTCCTATTAATCCTAATTTTATTAAACTATCCAAATTAATGATTAAAATTGTTAAAACTAAATTATTAAAAATACTAAGATCACAAAATAATCACAAATCTTAAAAACCGAAATTCCAAACAATTATTAGAGAATTAGGCTTACTACTTCACCCTAAGCTTCACTTCGATTTTTACACCTTTATTCCAGTTCAATTCACTATCCCAAATTATTAATCAAGAACATGTATGTAGCACTAGCCACTCAAATCCACAATTTAGATAGAAATAAGTTAAACACCTTAATCAACTAACTCACTATATCTTTATTTGAATTATAATTAAAGAAGGTTTAAGTTTAAGTCCTTTATCTGATTACATGCGATGTCAAGCATATCTCTACCCTAACACTCATCAAGATTCTATTCATTCACAGAATTCAAGAACACATGCTATATTAACTAAGTCTAGACTCGTACTTCCTCTCTCGAATTCATATAAGTCCACAAAGAACTGTTGATCAGGCAATTCATAAATTCAAGCTCAAATTAATATAGATAAACTGGATAATAGCTTATTGAACTAAAAAACAAAGTTACATAATCATCGTTTCACTTAAAGATCCATCATAAGCCTAAAAAGTAAATTAGTTCATCATCAATGAAATAATAACTGAATAAATTAAAGATAACATCCTTTCAATTAAAAATATAAAACCAAAGATAAAGAATAATTCAGAACAACCTTCACTTTAGCCTTAATCCGCAATCGATATGAAAGTTCCTTCAAAATCTTCACCCAATGCTTGATATGAAAATATGTCCTTAATATCTATTAATTGCCTTTTATCTTCTTTGGATCTTGTTCTTGGCGTTAATATGTGTTTACACACGTATTCTAAGTTCACTTCTATGCCAACAAGAGTCCTAAAGCTTTCCAAGTACTAAAACTCACAATTCATCAGTGTTTGAATCAACCTTGGAATCTCTGTTTTGGGAGCCCATACGGCGAGGGTATATGCTTACAAAAAACGCATCTCCCGATGGGCTAGGCTACGCTATCTCGATTGAAGACCCATACACAAGCGGGGTATAAAACTAAAATAGTCCGCCTTACACGCGGCATAGGTTCTATCTTCTGACTTTGCTTAAACTTCAAAATTGCTAAAACTTTGCCCCAAATGCCTCCTTTTTAATCATTTGCCACACCAACCAACCTACATATAAAGCAACAATAAACAAGTAAAAATAAACATAAAAACAAGGAATTAACAACGAATAAGCTTGAATTAGAAACCGATTCGTGGATATAAAATCCACTTATCAAAATCCCCCAAACTTAAACTATGTTAGTCCTCGAGCACAAAAACAAAAGAAATATGCTAAAAAATAAATTGTAATGAAATGTAATGCATCTAATCTATATGTCTTTGAATCCAACAGTGTCATAGAATTAAAATTATTCCACCGGCCTCAGGAAAATCAAGCAAACACTACAACTCTTAATTACCAAAACCAACGATAATTCCTTACTAATCCTCGAATCATAAACCATTATCACTGGTATAGTGTGTTTGTGTGTGTCCAACATCCATGCTAACTGATACAGATTAAAATTCAATACATAACCAATTTCTTATAAGGAATCATACAGAACAAACTCAAGAATTTCAAAGACAGACGAGATCCAACTAAAATTAAACAATCACCAATATTAAGGGTCCACATAAGGTATTTATGCTTTCTTCTTTTTTTTTCTTTCAATCATGGGGGCTTTTTGCTCTTATTTCCCATTTTATTCTTCTTCTTTTTTAAAAAAAAATAGATAGTGAGTGCGTTTTACCCTCCATCTCACACTTGTGTTTATGGGGAGTGCTTTTCATGATTCTTCTCAAACCACCACAAGACTCAATTATTCATTATTATTTTTAAACTAAAGCTTATATACCCCACTTTATCCCCCAAACTTAGATTCTTGCCTAATTCTTCATCTTCACTGCCTATCCTTGCCATTTTCTCATTTACACTAGCATTATCCTTTAAAAACTCTTTATCTATCAATTTGAACTAATCAGTAGACATGGATGTTATTAACGTGCTACCAGTTTTATACCAGTTTCAAACAAGAACAAGATCCAATTCATAACAGAAACTACATCAAGGTTCTAAAAATCAGTGTTGTAATTGTCGACTTAATCTCAATCTCATCATTAACCAAAATAAAATGAACTTACAACAACTGCTGGACATATGCAAAATTAACACATTATTTAACTAAATATTTTTTTATATAGATGGTGAATATAACATGAATGCAACAGTAAAAAACTAAATAAAAACTATTTATGTTCCTAAGCTACTAAGAAAATGCATGATTACATGAATGCAACATTTGATAAACCTAAACTAAACAATAAACTACTATACAAACCTAGCTAATGAAATTAAATATGCAAACATGAAAGTAAATCCCCACCCAAACTTTAAAATTACAATGCCTTCATAGTGTAGATATAGCAATTAAAATGTGAGGACGTCCCTGTAATCACCTAAGTTTGTGGTGGTGGTGGTGGTTGGTCTTCTTCATCAGAGTCACTTAGTGGAAATCGTGGCATTGGGACTGGCTGCTGGTATGGGAATTGAGCATTTGGATTGAAGCTTTGGAGCATCGCGTTTAATGATGCGAACGATAGGTTCATAGCCTCGAACATGTGGTCCTGTCTAGCTGCGAGTCACCTTATCTCTCGTCGTGTTTGCTTATTTTGCTCAACCACTTGTCGCTGAAAGTTGAGGAACTGAGGGCTAGATATTGCCTCGGACTGTGGAACCTCCTCTACTCCTTGTTTTCCCATCGGTGCATTCTCCTGAAACTCATCATCATCCGAAGTATCTTCAGCTTCAGCCTCGTCCTCCAAAGCTGAGGGAAATACAAATCCTAATCCTCTCGGATGTGATTCGCCGCCTTCCCACACCGAGTACCGTGCAATCATTCTTGAATCTAGTATCTGAAGCGGCATCATGGTAGGTTCATCATCAGACTATCGAACTCCCGCTTGCCTACACAACCCAAAAATAAGTGACGGGTGTGGCAAGCCGCCCGAGAAATGTCCTCATAAGCACTGTCAGATTGAGAAATTGATTATTTCCCCAACGTCGATGATGAAATATTGTACAATGGCATACAAGAGCACTGCCTTCTCCTTGGTCACGTCGGACATTTGTATGGATGGAAATAATTTGGCACACAAGAATGGATACCATATCTTTCCATATCTGCTGAGATCTTTGCTGTGAAAAATCGAGCCCCCTTTTCGACCCTTGATCCATTTTGTGCCCGGTTTAGTCATTTCCTTCAGAATGGTCTCATAATCGGGATCATTGTCACGTAATTGAGCATATTTGCAATGTTGAGGCACCCATAACTGATAATATGTGTTGATGGCATCTGCACTGAAATGGACTAATCTTCCCCGCACAAAGCGTTGAAAGGGGCCTTGTCCTCGGCGTTAACATAATACTCCTTGACCACACTTACAACGGCGGCCTCGGGTTTTCTTCCGTGAACTTGTTCCATCCTTTCTGATATATATGTTGCATCATATCACCATCGACAAGGTCTGATGCCAACCCCCGCTCCGGTGTTAGTGATTTTATTGCCATGTATTCGTAACGGTCGGCGGCGGCGGCACTTATGAATTTACGTCGGTCGAAGGTTCGTGATGGTGGTGTTGTTCTGGAACTCTCTCCCTGTTACTTCTTTGATGTGGGTATAGATGCCATTGAATTCAGGAAGCCTCTTTAACAATATTCCCCCCCCCCCCCAAACTTTACTTGGACAATTTTTCGAACACTTGGTGTGCACACTGTTTTATCCCCCCAAACTTAGATGACTTTGCTTCTCTTATGGTGAAAGGAAGGGAAGAATTAGAAGACAAGGCGCAAGGTTGTCAATTTCTATACACTTACCTCAATGAGAACCCTAGTTCGTAGCTTTTGGAGATGGAGTTGAAAGTTTGTGATGAAATTGGGTCATGAGGAATTGAATTTATATAGATGGTGTTATGGTGCAAGGTTGTGGTGTGAGGTAATGAGTTAGTGTAGTGGGTGTGTGTTAATGAAGTGGGGTGGTAAATTGTAACTTGCCAAAATGTGGGTTCATGAAGATGAAGATGTGTTGGGAGTGGGAGTTTTAGTTGGGGAAGGAGTTGTAGTGGGCAACCATATGTAACTGCCGAAATATGTTGCTTCAACTTCATTACCCCCGCCCCGGCGGGAGGTACTAGGCTTATTAAGCTCGCCCCGACGGGCGTGCCTCCTGCTAATGAACTAAGGACCCCTGCCCTGGCGGGGGGTGTTGTTCTTTGAGGGCTCACCCTGGCGGGATAGTCTCCTTCTAACTTGATCTATTTTGCTTATTTCTTCCCTCATATTCCTAACCATTATCATTTTAAGATCATGCAATACCATAAAACATAAATGTGAGTAGATTTTGATCATTTCAAGCATGGTAGAGATATTATCAAGAACATGCAACTTAACTAATTAATATTTGATTTATTCTATATTACTAACTATTCTAAACTATAATTTGATGATTATGAATAAAAATATGAAAAATAAAAGTATGACTAGATTGCCTCCTAATTAGCGCTTGATTTTAAGTCGTTCAGCCTGACTACTCCTTGTTTATGGTACATCGGATAATATGATTGCGATGACATCCGTGTTGGATTCGCCACCCCAATAATGCTTCAATCGTTGACCGTTGACCTTGAAAGTCTCCAATGGGTTTCTACTGTAGAGTTCAACGGCGCCATGTGAGAAAACTCTTTTGATGGTGAATGGACCCGACCACCTTGATTTTAGCTTGCCAAGGAACAACCTCAACCGTGAGTTGAACAATAGGACTGATTGCCCCGGCTCGAACGTTCTTTGCATGATTTTCTGGTCGTGCCATTTCTTGACCTTTTCTTTGTATAATTTCGAGTTCTCGTAAGCTTGCAGTCGAAATTTGTCGAGCTTGTTTAACTGAAGTAGTCTCTTTTCACCCACAGCTGTTTGATTGAAGTTCAGTTTCTGAATAGCCCAGTAGGCTTTATGTTGTAACTCCACAGGTAGGTGGCATGCTTAACCATAGACCAATTGATATGGTGACATGCCAATTGGTATTTTGTACGCAGTTCGGTAGGCCCATAGTGCATCATCCAACCTGAGAGACCAGTCCTTTGTATTTGGGTTCACTACCTTTTCCAAGATTCTTTTCACCTCCCTGTTTGAAACTTCAGCTTGCCCACTTGTTTGGGGATGATAAGTCGTCGCCACCTTATGGTTGACCCCATACTTTGCCAAGAGAGTTGTAAACGATCTGTTGCAGAAGTGACTACCTTCATCACTTATAATAGCTCTTGGCATGCCAAATCTTGTGAATATATTCTTCTGCAGGAATTTGAGAACCACTTTGGCATCATTAGTTGGGAGTGTTGCGGCTTTAACCTATTTTGATACATAGTCAATTGCAAGCAATATATACTGATTACCAAATGATGATGGAAATGGCCCTATAAAATCAATGCCCTAAGCATCAAAAATTTCAACTTCCAAGATTATTTGTAGTGGCATCTCATTCCTTTTCGATATGTTGCCCATCCTTTGACATTTATCACAACTTTTAACAAACTGGTGGGCGTCCTTAAATAATGTAGGCCAATAAAACCCGGCTTGAAGCACTTTTGCCACTGTTCTTTCACTACCATAATGTCCCCCGTACGCAGATGAATGACATTCATGAAATATACTATTCACCTTGTTGTAGGGCACACACCTTCTAATCATCTTGTCGACGCACTATTTGAATAGGTATGGCTCATCCCACATATACCACTTGACGTCATATAGGAATTTCTTTTTCTGGTGACGTGTAAGATCAGGAGGAAGTATATTGCTCACTAGATAGTTGACGAAGTCCGCGTACCATGGGAATTCCATATTAATCCCAAACAGCTGCTCATCCAAAAATGATTCATTAATTACACATCTATCCTCTTCCTTTTTACCTTGATTTCCCAACCTTGACAAATGATCTGCAACTTTATCCTCCGTCCCCTTTCTATCTTTTATTTTCAAATCAAATTCTTGGAGAAGGAGAATCCATCTGATAAGGCGTGGTTTAGCATCTTTCTTTGAGATTAGGTATCGAATGGCTGAGTGATCCGTATAAACTACGACCTTTGTTCCGATCAAATATGCCCGAAATTTATTGAAGGCATATACTACTGCAAGTAATTCTTTTTCCGTAGTCATGTAATTCATTTGAGTCTCCATAAGTGTCTTACTCACATAGTATATGGCATGAAATACCTTTTCTCGGCGTTGACCCAAAACAGCCCCAACCGCATAGTCGCTCGCATCACACATTAACTCGAAGGGCATATTCCAATCCAGTGCGACGATTACGGGAGCTAAAGTTAATTTTTTCTTCAATAGCTCGAATGCCAAATTACATTCCTCATCATACATAAAAACTGAATCCTTCTCTAAAAGACTGCACAAAGGTTTTGCAATTTTAGAGAAGTCTTTTATAAATCTTCTGTAAAACCCGGCATGTCCCAAGAAACCTCGAATTCCGTTGACTGAACTTGGTGGAGGAAGTTTTTCAATCGTTTCCAGCTTTGCCTTATCAACCACTAGTCCTTTTGCTGAAACCTTGTGACCCAAAATTATGCCTTCCTCAACCATAAAGTGGCACTTTTCCCAATTAAGTACCAGATTTATTTCTGCGCATCTCTTTAACACCATCACCAAGTTCTCCAAACATGCATCAAAATCGTCTCCATAGAGAGAAAAGTCATCCATGAAGACTTCCACATTTTTCTCTACCATGTCCGAGAAGATGGCCATCATACACCGTTAGAAGGTAGCAGGTGCATTACACAAGCCAAAAGACATTCTCTTGAATGCAAATGTGTCATATGGGCATGTGAAAGTGGTCTTCTCTTGATCTTCAGGCGCAATGATTATCTGATTATAACCCGAATACCCATCCAGTAAGCAGTAGTACTCGTGTCCCGCTAATCTGTCCAACATTTAATCGATAAAGGGCAAGGGAAAGTGATCTTTGCAGGTCGCCTTATTCAACTTTCTGTAATCCATGTAAACCCTCCAACCAGTCACTGTCCTTGTCAAAATTAGCTCATTGTCATCATTTTGTACCATAGTCATTCCTCCCTTTTTCAGCACACATTGAACCGGACTGACCCACTTACTGTCAAAAATTCGGTAGATGATACCTGCGTCCAACCATTTCAGTATTTCCTTCTTCACTACTTCTTTCATGATTGGGTTTATCCATCTCTGTTGCTCCACTTTCGGTTTTGCATCGGCTTCCA
This sequence comes from Panax quinquefolius, assembly GCA_020205615.1. Classification (NCBI taxonomy): domain Eukaryota; kingdom Viridiplantae; phylum Streptophyta; class Magnoliopsida; order Apiales; family Araliaceae; genus Panax; species Panax quinquefolius. The sequence continues at coordinate 34,919,861 of CM035168.1, forward strand.
TCAAAATTTTGTGCATGCAAAAGGATGGGCTAATTCCCTTGATATCCGCGATTGTCCATCCTATAGCCGATTTATGTTCTCTAACCACTCTCAACAACTTTTCTTCCTGCAATTCGTTAAGTGCAGCCGAAATAATAACAGGTAAAGAATTAGAATTGCCTAAATACGCATACCTGAGATGTTTAGGTAGTGGCTTTAGCTCAAGATAAGGTGGCTCCTCCAATGATGGTTTCATTCTGGTTGTGGATCTTTCCTCCATGTGCAATGGTTCAAATGGTGCTTTAAATCTGCTAACTCATGGCAGGGAGTCTAACATCTGCAAGTAATCCACAAATTCTGGATCATCTAAATCTTCATCTCCCAATAATATTGTTTCCAATGGATCGTTACCCAAACTTTTACCCATGTCTTCGCTGATTATCTGATCAATAATATCCATCCTGAAACACTCTTCTTCATCCGTAGGGAATCTCATGGTCTTGAAAACATTAAACTTTACTTCTTGATCTTGGACCCTCATAGTTAGTTCACCTTTTTGAACGTCGATGAGTGTCCTACCCGTAGCCAAGAAAGGTCTCCCTAGGATAATTAGGATGTTCTTATCTTCCTCAAAATCCAGAATTATGAAATCCGCAGGGAATATAAACTTGTCAACCTTGACCAATATGTCCTCTACAATGCCTCTCGGGTATGTGACTGACCTATCCGCCAATTGTAATGAGATGTTTGTAGGCTTTGGAGCTGGCAAACCCAATTCTATATAAATTGATAATGGCATAAGGTTCGCCCCCAAATCACATAAACACTTGTTAAATGCCATATTCCTAATCGTGCACGAAATGGTGAAACTCCCCGGGTCTTTCAACTTTGGTGGCAACTTTCGCTGTAAAATCGCACTACACTCCTCTGTTAATGCCACTGTTTCAAAATCTTCCAACTTCTTTTTCCTGGACAAAATCCCTTTCATGAATTTTGCATAACTTGGCATCTGCCCTAGGGCTTCTGCGAATGGGATGTTAATCTAAAGTTTCTTAAAGAATTCCAAAAATTTCATGAACTGCTTGTCTAATTTCTGCTTTTGGACTCTCTGCTAAAATGGCGGTGGAGGATACACAACCGGCTTGTCATCTAACTTTGTTTTCTCAATTTGCTTTTCCTCACCTTGTTTTTCTTCAACCACTTTGTTCTCATCGACTTTGTCATCCGTTCTAACTGAATTTTTTTCACTTTTCCCATCTAAATGTTTTCCACTTCTTAAAGTGATTGCCTGACATTGTTCATGATTTCCCTTCGAATTTCTTTCGGTGTCACTTGGTAGAGTCCCTTGTGGTCTATTTTTCAATGCTAAAGCAATTTGTCCCATCTGATTCTCTAGATTCTTGATGGCTATCTCTTGCGATTTCATGGTCATTGCTTGGTTTTTCATAGCTGTCTCGTTGCTTGTTATATACTTTGTTAACAACTCCTCTAAATCTGATTTCCTCTCTTAATGTTTAGCTGATTGTTGATGATTCTAGAATCCTGGGGGATATGACGGTCGTGGAGCTTGTTGTTGCTGATTATTACTCCATGAAAAATTTAGGTGATTCCTATTCCCCTGATTGTATGTATTCTGGTACATGTTTTGTGGAATCCTATTGTAGCTACCCATAAATTGCACTGATGTTGGGTTGATTGCACATTGATCTATAAGATGTTCACCCGCGCATAATTCACAAATAACTGCAACCTGTTGTGTTTGTACCCCTGACATAGCATCCAACTTCTTAGATAGTGTTGAAATCTGCGCTTATATAACCGTCACTCCATCTACTTCTAACACGCCAGCTGCCTATGCATGTGTCATTCTTGTCGTGGGCCACTGGTAGTTGTTAGCTGCCATTGTCTCTACCAATTCATAGGCCTCCTCATAACCTTTTGCCATAAATGCCCCCTGAAGCTGCATCAATACTAGTCCTGAGATTTTCGTTCAACCCGTAGTAGAATGTATTCATTTGCAACCACTTAGGCAATCCATGATGCGGGCACTTTCTGAGCAATTCCGTGAATAGTACTTTGTGAATAGTACTTTGTTAATAGTACCCGTGAATAGTACTCCGTGAATATTACTCATAAAAAGAAAATACAAAAGAAAATGATATTCCATGATGAGTACAAAAGAAAGGATATCTCATACAAGTATAATAGAATATACGAAACTGCAAATGGATTTTCACCCGCCATGCGGTAATCCACGTGGACAGATCATTTCCACAATTTAATAAAGAATGAATACGAAGGGTCATTCACCATGCATGCGGTAGTCCGCGTAGACAGGTTATTCTAACAGAATAATAAAGAATGGAATAACAGAAGAATTTCACCATGCATGCGGTAGTCCGCGTAGACAGGTTATTTCAACAGAATAATAAAGAATGGAATAACAGAAGAATTTCACCATGCATGCTGTAGTCTGTGTAGACATGTAATTCCAATAAAATAATAAAGAAGGGAGTAACAACCCTTACGAGTATTGAAAGAAAATAACTCTCTTCAGAATACGAAAGAAATAATACCCCTTACGACTGTTGAACGAAAATAATATTCCTACGAATATTGAACGAAGATGATATTCCTTACGAATATTGAACGAAAATAATATTCATACGAATACGAAAAATAATATCTCTTCAGAATATGAAATAAATAATACCCCTTACCTTGGAAGACGACTGGATACTTGAATAGTGAAGTAGCAGACTACTCTTCTTCTTTCTCTTTATATCTTCTCTCACTATAATTGCTCTTGTGAGTAATAGTAACTTGGTGAGAATGAAAGAAGAATGAGCTTCTATTTATAGGAAAACATAGTTTCGATAATTGCACGTTTTGGGGGTCGAAATATTACAGTATAATACATTCATCTTTTCCTTCATTTTTATTTTGGTCCTGCAAGTATTATCAAACTTGCACCACCTCCCCTAATAGTACATCATGTGAATCAATAGTACAATCATGTGACTCGATAGTTCTATACATGTGAAAAAAATAATTACAGTATAGTAGATTTATCTATACCTCTATTTTTAATTTAGTCATGCAAGTATTATCAATCTTGCACCACGTCCCCTAATAGTACATGCATGTGAATCAATAGTACACACATGTGAACAAATAGTTATAAGCATGTGAATTAATAGCAATTAATTGCTCATTTATCCGATTAATTACCCGATTGGTCAATATAACCTCCAGACATCAATTATTATCGGAATAGATGTCGATTTCCACTAACACTAATAATCCCAACACAATGAAAATATCAATTTCATCTTTAATCAACACGAACTTATTTATCATAAATATTATAACTCACAATATTTAATAACCAGATCATTCCCAGAAAAGAGGGGGCTTTCCGATAAGGATTTCTTCCTATTGGCGCGCAATTAGGTGACCAAACCTCTCCTCGACAGAACTTTCCAGACATCGTCAATATCGCAAATAATAATATGAATAACTTTGTCGTCTCAATTATTAATTTAATAATAATAAATATTATGAAGATGATACTGTGACAATAATTGAATCAATAATATGAGAGATATTATGTAGCAATTACTGTAGTAATAATTGAGTATAACTGAGTGACTTCTCACGTAAGTATCAATAATCAATACCGTGTGCTACTATACAACCACGCCTATTACTGCACTTTTACTACCGGGTAGTTCAACAGTTTAACGCTAAAACTTTTGCCGTTATTTTTATAAAAAAGATATTTCTGTCATTTTCTAACTACGATTGTACCTCCGTTGCGGGGTCCACCAATGATTGTGCCGTCGTATGAATATTCCCTGTTAAAATGAATATTCTCCGACCAATCGAATATTCTCCAACACAACGAATATTTTATATCAACTTGCTTACTTTGCAAAATTTTTAAATGTCACCCTTGACTTTTACCTTTATCAATTTAACTATTTACTAAATAAAATAATAATTATAAGAAAATTGAATACTTTCATTTCATAAAATTTGGGGTCTTACAAGCTCCCCTCCTTATGAAATTTCGCCCTCAAAATTTACGTATGTATCTGGTATGTCGAAGAGATGATTATACCATGTCAGATTTTAACTCTTGAGGTATAACCTTTGAGCGTAGAATATATTCATTCTTATCCAACATTTTAACAGGTATCTCTTCATACGTTAAATCTTCTGTTATCTCGTCTAGTTCTAATTCAATAATGTGGTTCGGGTTGTCCATATATTTATGTAACATCGATACGTGAAAAATGTTATGAACACGCGACATAATTGGCGTTAAAGCGAGTCTATAGGCCATAGTTCCTACTCGGTCGAGGATTTTAAATGGCCCAATTAAATCGAGGGTTGAGATTTACTCTCTTCGTCGATTCTTGCTTCTATAATAACGCCCTCTTGAACCTTCTTCTTCACATTCATCAGCTCCGGGTGTGTAGCTTGAGTGGTTTTAACTTTATCGGTTAACGTTGATTCTACTCATATTATTTAACATCATCACGTGGATCCTTAGAGTCTTTAACTTTATCTTTATCATTTGCAAGTTATATAAAATGGGTCTTTGTGTTAACAACGTTACAATCGTAAATGCATACGATCTTCTACTAAATGCATAAACTACCACGTTCGCTTTTTCCACGATAATATTGAATGGTATGGTCGTAATCTTCAATAGCTCGAGCTAACATCTTTGGCACATGATACGTTCATTTTGGGTGAAGAAATATTTAAGGGTTTTAGAAATGGGTTATGTACTGGGGTCAATACAAAATTTGATTTCACGCTCTGGGGTAGGCCAGGAAGTTCTTCGAGAATACGTCAGGAAATTTATTAAGGATAGAAATATCATTTAAAACTGTGAATCTCATCCAAGACTTGGATAGCACATGTAATGAAGGTTTCTCCTAACGGAGTTTCAACAGATAAGTCAAAGTCTAATTTCTCCAGAGTTAAATTTAAACGTTGAGCGCAAATAGGAGAAATAAAAGAATGGGTAGAACCGGTATCAAATAAGGTATAGACTTCGCTAGAGTTTATGATTAACTAACCCATGATAACTTTATTTGGGTTACTCTCTTTTTGAGAAGTCACGAAAAACGCTCTACCTAAAACCACCGACTTTGTTTTGTCCGTATCCACCTTTGGTGCTACCGTCCCAGCTGGATTTGATTTCGCTATAGGACAAATCGAGCTATGTGACCATCTTTTCCATAACTAAAACATACATTGGAAGGCTATGAACAATTTTGACTTATGTGTCCCTCCTCTCTGCATCTGTAGCATCTAACTGGCGGTCATTCTCCTCCCCTAGAATTTGTTGTTGGTGTTGCTGCTGCTGCCGACGTCTTCCCATCATCGTTAAATCTTCTCTTCTTGAATCATTTCTTTTATTATCTTAGCCATGATTACCACCGAAGTGGTTACCATTTCTGACATGATAATTTCCTCCACGATGGTTATCGTTGTTTTGATGGCAGTTGCCACTGGTATGATTATTATAGTGTTGTTGGTCATTATCTTTTGGTTGGGCTGGCTCATTATCGCACTCCAATAACTGAGCCCTATTCACAACATCTGAATATAAAAAAAGTTTGTGAGAAAGGAGGTATTGACGTATCTCAGGTTTCAAACCTCTTAGAAACATCCGCGTCATTCTCTCCTCATTATCAACCAAGTGGGATGCAAACTGGGATAACTCGGCAAACTTAGCTTCGTACTGCAACACGGTCATATTGTTTTGCTCTAGCTTGATGAACTCTACCTCCTTCATGTGGCGAATACTTTCGGGAAAGTACTTATCGTTTAACGGTTCTTGGAACTTCTCCCAAGACATCTTCAGTGCGGCAAGCTGAGTACATTTTACTGATTCCCACCAGTAATCTGCCTCTCCTCGCAACATGAAGGTGGCAAAGGGTACCTTTTGCTCCTCGGAGCATCCCAAGACATCAAATATCATGGTGATCTGCTTTATACACGTCTCAGCCTTAAGTGGTTTTGGCTCTCCCAAAAACTCTGGTGGTCCCAACTCCTTGAATTGCTTAGCGGTGACCATTCGAGAGTTGCCAATGTTTTCACCTGCATTATGAACAGGAGTCTCTCTCGTTTTGTGTTGCATGAATTGCATAAAGCCTCTAAACATCCCATCGTTCATCATTTGATCGGTGTTGTTGTTTACCTGAGGATTATTGTCTTCCTGATACACATTAACCTGGGTATTGATCGTTGGTGACTCAATAGTCTCATGTGCTTCATTCCTTATCTCGACATTTTCAGATGCCATTTTCAAACACTGCCACAAAACAAGGGTTAATTGACATGCCACATATTATCCCTATACTCTGACTGACCAATTAAATACCAAATAAACTTAGGTAGGTCATACTAGTGAAGGAATTCCCCGTCTCGCCCCTCCTAGTTCTTGTCTCACATCTCAGCCAGGGATCATATCCCTAAGCTTTCATACCAATTGTGACCCGCATCCAAGACTTGGATAGCACCTCACAATGATACCTATCAACTTGTCAGCGTTACTCATGGCGTCCCCTATGAAAAGTCTGGCTTCGGTGCATCCCAAGACTTGGAAGTCACCAGATAAAGGCTCGAGGCTCTTTTCTATGGCTCTGATACCAACTGTGACGCCCCCAAAATAGGTATACATCACCCATTTTGAGTCGCCAAATACATGGTACATAAATCAAATACAAACTTAATTATACAACTGTCGTGCAAAATACGACAAAACATAGTTGAGAGTTTAAACAAGAATTTTGCCTTCTAGACAATATCCACTCTCAATGGAGTCCTCATTATAATTATTATCACACTATTTCACAGAATAGTGATGACTACTAAAACAACCATCTGGACCGTCAATCCATTCCCCGACCAGTCCCAGCTATATTCTCATTTCCTGAAGAGAACAATGAAAGAAAAGGGCGAGCTCAACTAGCCCAGTAAGAAATATTATGACTAAGATAATGCAGAATAAATTATCCTTAGCCTTCAACAGTATAACAACTGATAGAATACAATAGACAACAAGTTTTAGATCAACAACTGCAGCGGAATAAGCAATCCATTAGAAGAGTCAAGTAGAGCATGATATCTGCTATCTTCTTTGATTTAAAAAGTTTTTCATTAACTTTAACGCTAAGACTCAGCTTAATAAATAAACCACATCATCGAATCATCCCTGCACTAAAGGCCAAGGATATTCATGTAATCATCAATGGTCATGATTATAACGAATAATCCCTGGTCATAATCATACCAATAACTGTCCATCAATGCACTACGGGCCAATGAGGACCTTTACCACATCATTTATAACATTAAGGGTCACGATTATACCGAATGATCCCTGGTCATAATCATACCAACCAACAGTCCATCTATGCACGTAAGCCAAAGATGACTTTCATCACAATATAAGCATGAAGCTGATGACAATGATATAAGCATTAATCAAACGAAATCAAGGATAAATCTTAAAGACTTTAAATTTATCTAGAGTTTAAAAATATCCAAATTGTCAACATGATACTACTTTGTGGAGTAAAATTCAAGAATGATATTGTATCAAAAATGATTTGGACCAAAAAGAAATCAATTTTTGTCATGAATAGTACTCCAGGTGAATAGTACCCCGTGAGTAGTACTTTGGGAATAGTACCCCGTGAATAGTACTTTATGAATAGTATTTTGTGAATAGTACTTTGTGAATAGTACCCGTGAATAGTACTCCGTAAATATTACTCATAAAAGGAAAATACAAAAGAAAACGATATTTCATGACGAGTACAAAAGAAAGGATATCTCATACGAGTATAATAGAATATATGAAACTGCAAATGGATTTTCACCTGTCATACGGTAATCCACGTAGACAGATCATTTCCACAATTTAATAAAGAATGAATACGAAGGGTCATTCACCATGCATACTAGTCAGCGTAGACAGGTTATTCCAACAGAATAATAAAGAATGGAATAACAGAAGAATTTCACCATGCATGCGGCAGTCCGCGTAGATAGGTTATTCCAACAAAATAATAAAAAATGGAGTAACAACCCTTACGAGTATTGAAAGAAAATAACTCTCTTCAAAATACAAAAGAAATAATACCCCCTACGACTGTTGAACGAAAATAATATTCCTACGAATATTGAACGAAGATGATATTCCTTACGAATATTAAACAAAAATAATATTTATATGAATACATAATATCTCTTCAAAATATGAAATAAATAATACCCCCTTACCTTGGAAGACGACTGGATACTTGAATAGTGAAGTAGCAGACAACTCTTCTTCTTTCTCTCTATATCTTCTCTCTCTATAACTTCTCTCTCTATAATTGCTCTTGTGAGTTTTAGTGAATTGGTGAGAATGAAAGAAGAATGAGCTTCTATTTATAGAAAAATATAGTTTCAATAATTGTACGTTTTGGGGCTCAAAATATTACAATATAATACCTTCATCTTTTTCTTCATTTTTAATTTAGTCCTGCAAGTATTATCAAACTTGCACCACCTCCCCTAATAGTACATCATGTGAATCAATAGTACAATCATGTGACTCAGTAGTTCTATACATGTGAAAAAATAATTACAAAGATAAGACCTTCATCTATACCTCTATTTTTAATTTAGTCATGCAAGTATTATCAATCTTGCACCACCTCCACTAATAGTACATGCATGATGTAATCAATAGTACACACATGTGAACAAATAATTATAAGCATGTGAATTAATAGCAATTAATTGCTCATTTATCCGATTAATTACCCGATTGGTCAATATAACCTCCGCACATCAATTATTATCGAATAGATGTTTCATTTCCACTAACACTAATAATCCCAACACAATGGAAATATCAATTTCATCTTTAATCAACACGAACTTATTTATCATAAATATTATAACTCACAATATTTAATAACCAGATCATTCCCAGAAAAGAGGGGGCTTTCCGATAAGGATTTCTCCCTATTGGCGCGCAATTAGGTGACCAAACCTAATAATATGAATAACTTTGTCGTCTCAATTATTGATTTAATAATAATAAATATTATGCAGATGATACTGTGATAATAATTGAATCAATAATATGAGAGATATTATGCAGCAATTACTGTAGCAATAATTGAGTATAACTGAGTGACTTCTCACGTAAGCATCAATAATCAATACCGTGTGCTACTATGCTACCACGTGTATTACTGTACTTTGACTACCGGGTAGTTCAACAGTTTAACGGTAAAACTTTTGCCGTTATTTTTATAAAAAGATATTTCTGTCATTTTCTAACTACGATAATACCTCCGTTGCGGGGTCCACCAATGATTGTGTCGTCGTATGAATATTCCCTGTTAAAATGAATATTCCCCGATTAATCAAATATTCTCCGACATAATAAAAATTTTATATCAACTTGCTTACTTTGTAAAATTTTCAAATGTAACCCTTAACTTTAACCTTTATCAATTTAACCATTTACTAAATAAAATAATAATTATAAGAAAATTGAATACTTTCATTTCATAAAATTTGGGGTCTTACACGTACTTCCTCTCTCGAATTCATACAAGTCCACAAAGAACTGTTGATTAGGCAATTCATAAATTCAAGCTCAAATTAATATAGATAAACTGGATAATAGCTTATTAAACTGAAAATCAAAGTTACATAATCATCGTTTCACTTAAAGATCCATCATAAGCCTAAAAAGTAAATTAATTCATCATCAATGAAATAATTGTTAGGTTTGTAATATTCTTGAACGCAATCAAATTGCATAAAAATACGGAAGCGTGGAAAAATCAGAGTTTAAAAATTTACAAACCATATACCCGGATCACCCTTTATGCACAATTATTAATTAAACGAAAAGATAAAGAATAAAAATCATACCCTTGAAGATCGAGCTTCCTCGTGTACAAGTTCACCTCCAATCCTTTTCGCTCAAATTGAATCCACCGGTTTGGTTCCTTCCTTTGATCAACGTTAGCCACCCATATGTTTGGCCTCTAGAGGTGATCCACCAAGGAAGAAGAAAATTCAAGAAGAAGGGTGGTTGGCTAAACCCTAGTTTTTCTATCTCTATAGAAAAGGGTACTCTCCAACAAATTGGAATTATTACGTTGTAAAAGTCAACAACCCATAAAACCTATAATAAGACTCCTCTTATTTATTGATGTGGGCAACCCTCCTTAACAATTAAGAAATTGGGTTTTATTTAATTAATTAAATTCTTTTAATTAATTAAGCTCCCTAATCTTATTAGGGATAATTAATTAAACTCTTTTAATTAATTTAACCTCCTAATCTTATTAGGAATTAATGAGAGTACTTATATTAAATTAATTCCTAAACTCTTTTAGAAATTAAAATAATAATAATTGTAATAATATTAATAAGACTCCTCTTATTAATTTATATTTAATATTTCTAAAATATTAAATAATAATATTAAGCTATTTAATTTATTCTATCACCATAGATTAAATTAAATATACTTAACATATTATTACGATTATGCCATTAACTTCTTAAATCATTATTCTTCCTTTTATGGTGTGACCCTTTAGGTTCTCCATATTAAACCTATTGTTGAATAAATCAATTAGAATAATTTAATCTTATTTAAATAAATAAATTAAACAATTAATTTATTTAAATAATATTTTTTCTCTACAATAGGATAAGCCTCCCTATGATCAACATCGACTTTCCGTATAATATAGATTTCAACATTAATCATTAAAGAACCTTTGAGTAAATAGTTACCGCATAATTCAATCCTTCCACCATACAATGTCCCAATTAAATATAAGACATGGAATTATCACAAGTCTTATTTTATTTAATTATATGTATTTTCGATTCTTAAATGCACAACTCCAAATAATGCAAATTAGAAACTCCTTTCTAATTTCATTCTCGCCTTGCCAAGGACTACCGGGTTGTCATTTATCGAATCACATAGACATTTCTCTTCTTTTATTAGAAGTGGTAGATTCTTTATCGATCATACATTATCTCCATGTATAACTTATTATACCCAAGCATACCTTTGATATACCCTAAGGGTCTTAAGGAATAAGTCAAAGTATAACTCATCATACACAAGATACTATGATGATCTCAAGTCCAAGGATCACTAGACTACTATCACTACAGAATTCCTATCGACAGCAAATAAAACTCCATTAGGTATTCCTTAGCGAGCCAATGCTCAAAGAACTTATTCTCTAATAAGCACCTACATACTTGCTTTTAGTGTTCCACACAAATGATCATGAGATCAATCATCCTCATCCAATGAGCAAGAACGTATGTACCAATCTATCCTAAATTCACTAATCCCCAATTTAGTAATCCAATGATTGGGAACTATTTTAGTTTTAAGCTTTCTAAGAATTTAGATCTCATTAGAATGATCATCATCATTATTCTAAAAGCATTGCTTAAAACTATGGGTTTATCACATATTATAAAACAAAGATCATGTAGATAATTAAAAGCCTTTAATAAATTAATACTTTTTATTAATAAATGAATAAGATTGTTACAAAGTATATGCTTTATCATCAAACATGATCGGCTTGTATGCATACTACTTTCAATCTCCCACTTGCACTAAAGCCAATCGTCATGGTAACTCATACTCTTCTTCTCTAAGTGACGATTATCCCATTGTTGGATAAGCTTTAGTTAATGGATATGTAATGTTGTTCATGAGAGTCCACTATCTCTATAGTGATTTCCCATCTTTCAATGATTCTAATAATCAAATGAAAGTGCCACAACACATGTTTAGATCCAAGATGAGACTTAGAACTATTCCTAGTTCAGAATGAACTTTTAATCCAAACAATCAACTCATAGCTTCATTTATAGCTATATACTTTGTCTTTATCACTAAACCAAAGAACTCTTTTGTCGCTTGGAACCTTTCCAATTCATCGCACCACTATTCAAGGTAATACTTTACCTTAAAGTTGATTTTCTATTGTCTTGGTCTCCGTCTCTGAAAACTTGAGTCCAGTAAAGCCTCTAGTTTTAATTCGCACCCACCATGTATATGATCACATCCTTAGTGCTTGCTAAGCACCTTAAGATGTTTTTCACTATCTTACAAAGTGATCTTCTCCATATGACCGATCAACATCGTCTCATATATTTCATTATGTACATGATTGTCATTCATGCGACCTCTCTTTTCGAGTCTCAGAGGACTATTAAGAGATATACACTCCATAGCTCATCTACATGAGACATCTCTTGAGTTTTCCATGCTAAACGACTTTTAGCATCAAATGAATATACGCCTCGGGGTTAAGTTGAGCATCCTCTTAAATCTATCTATATAGATTTTATCCCCAATTAAGATACTCTTCCCAAATCATTCGTGGAGGAATGTTTAGACAACTTTATCTTTACCGATTGTAGCATTGGTATGTCATTCCTTATCCGTAGTATATCAACATATAATATTAGGTGTCACGATGCGCTCCCAATCGTCCCTTTTGTACACACTAGGTTCATTCTTATTTATGATAAAATCAAACTCTTTTGATTGCCTCATCAAAACGAATGTTCCATATTTGAGAAACTTGCTTCAATCCATTTCTCCGAGTGTGTCTATAACACTTACCTCATCGATATAAATCGGATCATCATCTTCTATGATGTGTACCTCATCATCATCATCTATGATGAATCCATACCTCCTAGGTATCTTCTTGACTATTCCGTATTTATTTATCTGGCCAGGTACAACAGTCTATCTACAGTTCCTCTTATTCGACTTATAGTGTTTTGTGGTTCTTGAACTCTTCAAGATCTATTATCCTCCCACTAGCCCCTTTTAATGATAAACACCTTTATCTTGTAAGCGCGGGTGTTTCGCAATAAACACCTTTTTGCTATGTAGGATTATAGAACATATGCCCTAAACTTACTTTAGGATGTCCCACAAATCAGACATGTCAAATTTTGTCCCAAGCTTATCCTTTGAAACATTTTCACATAAGTTGACAACCCTTATCTTAACATACTTAAGATTAGAATCCTCCCTATCCATAACTTTTATGGAGTCTTCAATGGATTTTGAGGTTACCATTTTCAGTAGATATGCGCCCATTTCTAGGACATTATCCTGTAAGGATACCGGAATGTCTGTAAAATCATTATGGACCGCACTATGTCCAACAAGGTACGATTTTTCATTCGTATACATCAATCAATTATCACAGATCAAGATGTGTCCATTATGAGAAAACCATTTGAGATGATCTAGAAATTTATCAGCACAAGTATTTATTCCTTGATCTAATCAAAGAATCTTAATACTTTGCCAATTTGTTTCATTTCAATTCTTTGAACCTTTCAAATAATTCACACTTGTATTTCAAAGAAATACACACATTCAACTCTTTGAATGATCATCTCATTTTCTTATACTAATTTGTTCAATATGCAAAATTATTTTCATGTAAGTCAAGTATACAAAATTTATTAAGTAATATTCCATTTATACAAAACATTATTATTATAAATAGAACAACAATTGTTCTTAATTATAATACCAAAAATTTTATCATTCAACAATAAAATGGAAATAATATTTTAACAAGAACCGGAAAACAATAACAACTTATCGACTTAATAGATTTGCTCAGTAGGCATTGCTAAACTATAAGTTTCTATAGCTAATGCAAAGAACCTTTGCTTCATTTTCCACATATAGATTATTTATATTTGTTTAGCTTTCTACTTCGCTTGGTCCCTTCATAAATCTATATTTATGATAACCAAAGTCAGATCCAATATCCAAGTAGAACCTCGACTTAAAGAAAATTTATTTCAATCATGAACAAAATCGTATTGTAAATCAAACTTCACTAAGCTTCTTTGGTTAGCCTCTCGCAAGATACTTCTCAGCTTTCTTTCCAAAGTCCAGCTTATTGCAAAGGAAGCAAACCTTTGCTATCCGTATCGCTTTTGTTCTTATTATCCTTTGTTTATGCCTTTCTATATACCTTCTTTGAATCGCTCTTCTTTTCGTAAGATCCTTTGGCCCTACCAAGAAGACTTGATCTTTCTTGTTTGGAAAGTGACTCTCAACATTTTTAACATGTTAAGCAAATCAAAGAAAGTCGATATCTAGCTTGTTCATATGAAAATTCACAACAATTGTGAAAGGAGTCCGGAGTGAGTGCAAGATCAAATCTTGCTCAACTCTCCATCCATGACAAAACCTCGTCATCCTAATCGATCAATCAAATTGATTATGTTAAGAACTTTTGTCAAGATTTATAGTGCCATTGGTCATTCTAGATCTAAGAGCTCCTTAGATATCTCGATATCTATCAGGTCCCCATTTTCCTCACCATCAACTACTTGATGTGCGTGAATATAGTAGAGCATCCATAGTTTTATGTCGACGCCAAGCTCATTACTCATGGATGCGAGCATGATGCATCGAGCCAATCAGCATCATCATCTTGCCACTTTCTAAAAGTAGCAATCTCTTCCTCGAGGGCATTGTCTCGCAACCATTGCGTAGGATAGACGATTATGATATAAGATAGCTTTTCAAATTATGAAAACTATTCTCAAATTCCTTAACCAATCCATTTAATTCTATGCCCGGTTAATTTAGCATCTAATATGCTTCGCAAAGATAGTAATTTTAGACATTGTAAAATTTCAGTAAATGAATTTGTAATTAACAACATTTTAACATACATTCTTTTATTAATTACCAAAATAAATTAGGTCTTGTTTTAAATTGGTATCTCCCACTATTTTCTTCAAACTATATTACCTCACTTATATAGTTCGCAAAATCTAATTAAAGATTTGCTAGTGAGAATAAGGATCCCATTTCAAATGTATATAGCCTTGTGGTGACACAACAAACCATATATAAATAAATAGGTAGACAACTTTTGTCAATTACATCAACTATGCAACTCCTTGTATTTTGCCTCTTAGATTATTTTGATCAAGTGGTGGCACATCCGAATCAAAATTATCCAAGTTAAGTCCAACTCTAGCACTCCATATATTCAAAAAAGAAAAATATCATCCTCAGGTGACACAACAAAACAATATTGTTCAATTTTCTTTATAAGCATCAAATGTGATAAATTAACATCTTAAATACTTAATACTTGCCTTGTGGTGACACAACAAACTCATATTAAATATTTAATACTCTATTAATTTTATCATGCTAGAAGGCTTACGCTCGATATTCCAAATATCTTTGAACGCTTAGGACTTAATATAAAAAAAATCGAGGGGTTTGTTATTAATTTGTCTCATCTTGTTTAGCGCAAGCATTATACATATATATATATAAAATACGCTATTATATTAATTAACATGCGAAGCATGTTTGCATAATATATAATATATATATATATATAGTATAAGCATGCACATATATAGAATACTATATTCTACCCGATTGATTATGGACTTTTATTCTAGTTTGTTCACTAGAGCCACCAAGTGAACCAAAAGGTCAAACCCTTAGGGTGCAAGAAATAATATTTAAATATAACTATTACATTTAAACCCTGCTTCATTACAAACGGGTTCTTCAAGCGCCTTTGCTTTCGATCTCCAATTTTTCAAAATTAATTCTAACTATTCCTATTACAAAACTATTTAAAATAAATAGAAACCTTGATCGCAAAATCGAGGGAAGTACATAGAGAGAGATAGAATTTACATTAAGAAAAAATTAGAGAAGACGAGGTACGCAGAATTCCCATTTAATAAAACCCATACATTCATGCATCCAACTAAAATAAGATCCAATCGCATCGGTCAATAGTCCATAATCAATCCCATTTATTATCATACACATCACCATACGCATCAATAAATAACATTCATCTCATGAATAATAAACATTTAATATATATATTGATATCATTTAATGGGCAAATTTAGTTAGTATAAAATCTAATTTTGAATCAAAATAAACTCCTTTATTTTAATCCAAATTTAAATCAAAATAAAACTATTTTATTTTAATTTATCTTATTTTGAATAAAATAAACTATTTTGTTTTAATCAAAATCTTTAATCAAAATAAACTCCTTTATTTTAATTAATTATGGAATCCAATTCCAAAAAAAATCTTTAATTAAAATAAACTCTTTTATTTTAATTAATTATGGAATCCAATTCCATGTAAAAAAAAAATATTAAAGGAAACACTTGATATTCTTTCCTATTCACAAATAAACTCCTTTATTTTGAATAATATGAAATCTTATTCCATATTTAAATAAACTCTTTATTTAAGGAAACACGGATTTTCTTTCCTATTCACAAATAAACTCATTTATTTTGAATAATATGAAATCTATTTCATATCTAAATAAACTCCTTTATTTAAGGGAAGATCAATTTCAACTCCAATTAGTTATCATGGAATCCAATTCCAACTCTAATTAGTTAGCATGAAATTTAATTTTAAAATTAAAATAAACATATTATTTTAAAATTAAAATAAACTTTTATTTTAAAATTAAAATAAACATTTTATTTTAATTATAAAATAATTAAGAGTAATATATATATATATATATATATATAACTATTATATATATATAATATAATAACCGAATAGCACATTTTAACAAGAATTGCTTTTAAGATATCCTGTTAACAAAAAAAAATAAAATGCGCTGCCAATTATTTTATTTTATTATTTTTTTAAAAACTTTCTAGCAGCTCATTATATCTTAATTATAGCAGCTACCACGTGATAAGGATTTTCTTTGTTCCCAAGATTTCCGTGCATAATTTTAAACTAAAAAAAAATCCTGTAAAAAAAACGTGGCAGGCTTTGTTTGTTTGAGTGCAGCACGGATATTCAAACGCAAATCATGCCGATTTTATTTTTTTATTTTTTTTTTAAATTTTATACAACAAAATTATGCCCAATTAAATTGTTCTAAACACATATCAATATATAAATTAAATTTGAACAATTAATAATTCGCATTAAGGTTTGGCTCTGATGCCACTGTTCGGTTTGTAATATTCTTGAACGCAATCAAATTGCATAAAAATACGGAAGCGTGAAAAAATCAGAGTTTAAAAATTTACAAACCATATACCCGGATCACCCTTTATGCACAATTATTAATTAAACGAAAAGATAAAGAATAAAATCATACCTCAAGATCGAGCTTCCTCGTGTACAAGTTCACCTCCAACCTTTTCGCTCAATCTTGAATCCACCGGTTTGGTTCCTTCCTTTGATCAACGTTAGCCACCCATATGTTTGGCCTCTGTAGAGGTGATCCACCAAGGAAGAAGAAAATTCAAGAAGAAGGGTGGTTGGCTAAACCCTAGTTTTTCTATCTCTATGTAAAAGGGTACTCCAACAAATTGAATTATTACGTTGTAAAAAGTCAACAACCCATAAAACCTATAATAAGACTCTCTTATTTATTGATGTGGGCAACCCTCCTTAACAATTAAGAAATTGGGTTTTATTTAATTAATTAAATTCTTTTAATTAATTAAGCTCCCTAATCTTATTAGGGATAATTAATTAAACTCTTTTAATTAATTTAACCTCCTAATCTTATTAGGAATTAATGAGAGTACTTATATTAAATTAATTCCTAAACTCTTTTAGAAATTAAAATAATAATAATTGTAATAATATTAATAAGACTCCTCTTATTAATTTATATTTAATATTTCTAAAATATTAAATAATAAATATTAAGCTATTTAATTTATTCTATCACCATAGATTAAATTAAATATACTTAACATATTATTACGATTATGCCATTAACTTCTTAAATCATTATTCTTCCTTTTATGGTGTGACCCTTTAGGTTCTCCATATTAAACCTACATGAATAAATCAATTAGAACAATTCTAATCTTATTTAAATAAATAAATTAAACAATTAATTTATTTAAATAATATTTATTCTACAATAGGGATAAGCCTCCCTAGCGATCAACGACTTTCCAGATAATATAGATTTCAACATTAATCATTAAAGAACCTTTGAGTAAATAGTTACCGTACAATTCAATCCTTCCACCATACAATGTCCCAATTAAATATAAGACATGGAATTACTGTCAAGTCTTATTTTATTTAATTATATGTATTTCGATTCTTAAATGCACAACTCCAAATAATGCAAATTAGAAACTCCTTTCTAATTTCATTCTGCCTTGGCCAAGGACTACTGGGTTGTCATTTATCGAATCACATAGAACATTTCTCTTCTTTTATTAGAAGTGGTAGATTCTTTATTGATCATACATTATCTCCATGTATAACTTATTATACCCAAGCATACCCTTTGATATACCCTAAGGGTCTTAAGGAATAAGTCAAAGTATAACTCATCATACACAAGATACTATGATGATCTCAAGTCCAAGGATCACTTGTACTACTATCACTACAGGAATTCCTATTGACAGGCAAATAAAACTCCATTAGGTATTCCTTAGCGAGCCACGTGCTCAAAGAACTTATTCTCTAATAAGCACCTACATACTTGCTTTAGTGTTCCACACAAATGATCATGAGATCAATCATCCTCATCCAATGAAAGCAAGCAACGATGTACCAATCTATCCGAATTCACTAATCCCCAATTTAGTAATCCAATGATTGGGAACTATTTTAGTTTTAAGCTTTCTAAGAATTTAGATCTCATTAGAATGATCATCATCATTATTCTAAAAGCATTGCTTAAAACTATGGGTTTATCACATATTATAAAACAAAGATCATGTAGATAATTAAAAGCCTTTAATAAATTAATACTTTTTATTAATAAATGAATAAGATTGTTACAAAGTATATGCTTTATCATCAAACATGATTGGCTTGTATGCATACTACTTTCAATAATAACTGAAAAAATTAAAGATATCATCCTTTTAATTACAAATATAAAACCAAAGATAAAGAATAATTCAGAACACCCTTCACTTTAGCCTTAATCCGCAATCAATATAAGAGTTCCTTCAAAATCTTCACTCCAATGCTTGATATGAAAATATGTCCTTAATCTTTGTTAATTGCCTTGTGTCCTCTCATGATCTTGTTCTTGGTGTTAATATATGTTTACCCGCGTATTCTACGTTCACTTCTATGCCATTTAGAGTCTCAAAGCTTTCCAACTACTAAAACTCCCAATTCCTCAGTGTTTGAATCAATCTTGGAATCTCTGTTTTGGAACCCCCCATTTCGGGTATATGTTTGTAAAACTCTACTTCAAATGGAATAGGCTCTCGCTATCTAACTTGAAGACCCCACCTTGTAGGGTATAAAACTAAAAATGAGGCACTTAACGGGCATAGGTTCTGTCTTTTGAGTTTGCTTAAACTTCAAAATTGCTAAATCTTTGCCCCAAATGCCTCCCTTTTAATCACTTGCCACACCAACCAACCTACACATAAAACAACAATAAACAAGTAAAAATAAACATAAAAACAAGGAATTAACAACGAATAAGCTTGAATTAGAAACCGATTCGTGGATATAAAATCCACTTATCAAAACCTCAACAGAATGAATACATCTTATATATATATTCCAAACAATATTCCCTTCCCATGTTCTTTATAACCAATACATAAGTTCTTTGTCATAATATCAAATACATTACAACATTAAACCTATACTATTACATAGACAGTTCAACGGTCTGCCTTAGCCTTCCCTTTATCTTTACCTGATCCTTCGGTCCATTCGATCTTAGCTCCATTCATATGGTTCAAGCAAGAGTAAGCATAACTAGCTCAACAAGCATAACTAGCTCAACAAGCATAACAATTCCATTTAAATGACATGCTTGAAACATACAAATCATATATCTTCAATAACTGAACAATAGTTATGAAGTATTATCGATAATTCAAAATAGCACTTCTCTTTTCTTCAAAACGTTTTACAATAACAACATTTAGTAAAACATCAATTCTGATCAAAGACCTTGAGCATTTCATACTTTTTTTGAAAATCACAACCCAACACTAAGTCTGTAAGTACAACATTACTTACGAGCACGCCTATGTGATCAGCCTATAGTACTCTATGTTGATCAACACTACATTCCTTAAACGTATAAACGTTTAAGTTGTGGCAACCTCACGTGTCTGTCGTTTGACGACAAAAAATTTGTTTAGCATACTCAGTCTTCATTTGAAAACCACACCGAAATAGTTTGGTAAAACATTGACAATACTTCGATAGATTATAAGAAATCCAACATATCGTAAGTCTAGCCGTAAGAATTGGCTTTGACTTCATCATACATCAATTCATGCGTAAGAATACATGAATCACAAAACCTATCCAGATTGAACATAGACAAGTGTTAGAACACTTGTCTTCAGCGTTTGCTACTGTTATTACACTTTATCTTTAAGTCTTTAAGGTCTCTACAATAGATGATCACATAATGTAACAAATTAGGTCATGAATAAACATACATGGTTCCTAATAAATCTTACCCTTCTTCTCAATCTAATCATGTATTAGATTTGTTATTAATGGTTCCAGCTTGCCGTTATAATTTACATCATTCTTATGTTCACGTTCGATTAATTATCTTCAACCATTGGTTACTATACTTAAAGTTTAACAATGTCTTAAACAATGTTACATTAAGTTTTAATTCATTACTAATTAATTAACTTCCTTTTTATCTTTATAATCTTCCTTCATGTGCGAAACCTAAAAAATATCATGGCTGCTATGCCTTCTTCTTCAGTGTCTGCTGTTTGTGGCGCCAGCTAATAGTGGTCGTGGTCGATTTCTCGTATTTGCATGAGTCCTAGTTCAATTGGCCATGTTGTGGCGCCACTCTTTAGTGTCTAAAGTCCCGACTTCACACAAGCGACGCGAAATAAGATTAACTGTCGTATGGCATGGCGACTTTACAAAGAGCTCAGTGCATGACTCGGCTGCCGCAGTAGGCCACCAATAAGCCTTGGTCAGCATCATGGTGCTAGCTTTGTGCACCAGATTACAATGACAGTTTTTGAACTTTGCGAACTTCTCGGACTCCAAATTTGATCATTTTAAGTCCGAATTGGCTCGTTCAAAAGCCATTAACTCACAAATCACATACTCTACGTGTTCATGTAAGAATTTTACATTTTTGACTTCATTAACTCAAAATTCACCTATTAGTCCATTTTTAACGAAAACGATAAACGTTCGTGAACGTTCAACGCTCGTTTCTTCGTTCTAAGTCAGAATTCGGTCATTTTCGAGTCTACAACTCTATAATGCCAAATATGACTTATTCCCATCGAAAGCCAACATTTCTGAGGTGGATGTCAAAATTTGACTTCCATTCCGAGAATTTCACGAATTCAACGATTATCGTCTAATCGTGAATTCCGGCATAACTTTGTTACTTATGATTTGTTCATCGTTTCAAATGGATTCTATCCATCATACTAACATCTTAACATACATATTTCATTAACTTATTTATATGATAAGTTATTGATTAGTGGATTTTATATACACGAATCGGTGTCCAATTCATGCTTATTTGTTGCTAATTTCTTATGTTCATGTTTGTTTTTACTTGTTTTATGTTCTTTTATGTGTAGGATGGTTGTTGCGGCATTTAACGTATATTTGGAGTCAATTGGGATGATTTGGAGTCAAATGGTGCAAATTTGGAAGAAACCATGAAGCTCAGCAAATGATTTGGTAGAACACACTCCTGCCGGGGCGGGCCTGTTTGCCATGTATACCCCCGCCGGGGCGGGGGGTCTTCACCAGGAATTAGCAGAAGGGTAGCCTGTCGGGGCGGGGGGTGTCGAATTCTACTGACTTCTGTTGAGGTTGAAACTCCTATTTGACATGGTTTCTAGCATATTGGATTGTACATGGACTCTACTTGATGGAGAATTTCGGCTAGGACTTGTGTGTTAGGCATCTATTACTCAATTAACAACGAATTCAAGAATACACAAGGCATATTACGATGATTAATCTCAGTTTTTCTAAGCAAGCGTTGGAGGAGTATTTCGAAGGGATTTTCGAGACGATTGCAATTCTAGGCTACGTGAAGGGTGTTTTTCAATATTCTTTTTCTTAGGCTATTAATTGTAATTGAAAGAATGTTTTCTATGATTTATTCAGTGTTTATTTCATTTATGATGAACTAATTCACTTTTTAGGCTTATGATGGATCTTTGAGTGAATCGATGATTTTGTAAACCTTGATTTCCAGTTCAATAAGCTATTGTCCAGTTTATCTATATTAATTTGAGCTTGAATTTATGAATTGCCTGATCAACAATTCTTTGTGGATTTGTATGGAATCGAGAGAGAATATTCAAATCTATACTTAGTTAATATAGCATGTGTTCATGAATTTTGTGAATAGCAGAATCTTGATGAATGTTAAGGTAGAGATATGTTTAACATCGCATGTAATCGGATAGAGAACTTAATCTTAAACCTTCTTTAATTGTAATTCACATAGAGATATAGTGAGTTAGTTGATTAAGGTGTTTAACTTGTTTCTATCTTAATTGTGAATTTAAGTTAATATGGTATTAGTGCATCGAGAGGTGGTTAATACTACATTCGTATTCTTGATTAATAAACTAGGATAGTGAATTGAATTGGAACAAAGGTGGTAAAATCAGAGTGAAGCTTAGGGTGAAATCATAAGTCTAATTTTCCATTAATTGTTTAAAATTCCAGATTTTGATATTTGTGATTGTTTTGTGGTAGTTTGTTTATTATTTGATCTAGTTTCTTTAATTATAACTATTGAGTTGAATAGTTTAATAAAATTAGGATTAATAGGAAATTGGTACTTGTAAGTTGAGTTTATTACTAGTTGATCTCTGTGGGAACGATACTCTACTTATCACTTTATTACTTGTTGACCACGTATACTTGTGTGTTGTGTATATGTAGATTTTACCCAACAAGTTTTTGGCGCCGTTGCCGGGGATTAATTAGTATATACCTTAATATTTTTTTATAATATTAGTTTAGTTAATCCTATTTTACTTAAACATTTTTATTTTTGTTTTGTTCCTCTTATTTCAGGTGTTTGAAGCAGTTTATGCAAACTCGATCCAAAAATCCAGACTTGCTACCTTTTGAGGACGACATAGAGAAAAGGTTTCAGAGGTTAAGTAAGTGGATCAAGGAAACGAGGCAAGAATTTGAAACATCTAAGAACGAAGAAGAAATGGCAGCCGAAGATCAGAAAGCGTTAAGGGACTTTGCCACACCCAAGGTGACTGAACTGCAGTCAAGCATCACCAGGCCCGTAATAGATGCTAATACATTTGAAATCAAGCCTGGGACGATTCAAATGATTCAGAATTCAGTTCAGTTTGGGGGATTGGCTAATGACGATCCGAATGAACATCTAGTCAGCTTTCTGGAAATTTGCGACACCTTTAGGTACAATGGGGTGTCGGATGAGGCGGTGAGACTTCGCTTGTTCCCATTCACTTTACAGGATAAGTCAAAGAGTTGGTTGCATTCTTTATCGCCCTATTCGATAACTACATGGGAGGACTTAGCTCAGAAATTCCATGCCAAATTTTTTCCACCGGCGAAAACTGCAAAAATGAGGAATGAGATAACAATGTTTGAGCAGCAACATGGGGAGTCGTTATATGAGGCATGGGAGAGATACAAAGAATTGCTTAGAAAATGCCCACATCATGGATTGCCCAAGTGGCTGCAAATGAATACCTTTTACAACGGACAACATGGGAATCTTAGAACCAGTATTGATGCAAATATTTCAAGTGAGAGCATTCATGGCTAAGAGTTACGAGGAAGCCTATAATTTGATTGAAACCATGGCGGCCAACAACTACCAGTGGCCCACAGCAAGAATGACACAGGCAAAGGCAGCTGGGGTTTTGGAAGTAGATGGGGTGACAGCTATACAAGCACAGATTTCTGCGATGTCCAAAAAGTTAGATGCCATGACAGGGGCTCAAGTACAGCAGGTTGCAGTAGTATACGAATTGTGTGTGGGTGAGCACACAACGGATTAATGCGTAATTAATCCATCATCTGTGCAGTTTGTGGGCAACTATAATAGAATTCCACAGAATACATATCAGGATACGTACAATCAAGGGAATAAGAATCATCTGAATTTCTCGTGGAGCAATAATTAGCAACATCAAGCTCCACGACAGTCATATCCCCTAGGTTTTCAGAATCACCAACAATCGGTTCAGCATCAGGAAATGAAATCAGATTTCGAGGAAGTGGTGTCGAAGTACATAACTAGTAATGAGGCAGTAATGAAAAATCAAGCAATGGCCATCAAGAACTTGGAAAATCAAATGGGGCAAATTGCCTTAGCACTAAATAACAGGCCACAAGGGACCCTATCAAGCGATACAGAGAGAAATCTAAAGGGTAACCACGAACAGTGTCAGGCAATTACATTGAGGAGTGGAAAACATCTTGTGGGTGATAATGCAGAAAATTCAGCGACTTCGAAGGAAAAAGTTGATGACAGTAACATGGTTGAAGGAAACAAAGGTGAGGATAAGCAAAGTGAGGAAACAAAGTTAAATAATAAGCCACTTGTTTATCCACCACCACCGTTTCAGCAGAGGGTCCAAAAATAGAAATTAGATAAGCAGTTCGCAAAGTTTTTGGAAGTGTTCAAGAAACTCCAGAATAACATTCCATTTGTAGAAGCCCTAGAGCAAATGCCGAGTTACGCAAAATTCAGGAAAGGGATTCTGTCAAGGAAGAAGAAATGGGAAGATTTTGAGATAGTTGCATTAACAGAGGAGTGTAGTGCAGTTTTATAGCAGAAATTACCACCAAAACTTAAGGATCTGGGGAGTTTCACTATCCCATGCACGATCGGGAACATGTCTTTTAATAAATGTTTTTGTGATTTGGGGGCAAGTGTAAACCTTATGCCATTGTCAGTATGGACAGAACTGGGTTTGCCCGCGCCAAAGCCTACGAATATTTTATTGCAGTTGGCGAATAGGTCAGTCACATATCCGAGAGGCATAGTAGAAGACATATTGGTTAAGGTGGATAAGTTTATATTCCCAGCGGACTTTATTATTCTGGATTTTGAGGAGGACAAGAACATCCCGATTATCCTAGGGAGACCTTTCTTGGCCACGAGTAGGACACTCATAGACGTACAAAAAGGAGAAATCACTATGAGGGTCCAATATCAAGAAATCAAATTTAATGTGTTCAAGGCCATGAAATTCCCTACGGATGAGGAAGAATGTTTTCGGATGGATATAATTGAGCAAATCATCAGTGAATATATGAGCAAGAGTTTAGTCAACGATCCGTTAAAAACAACTTTATTGGGGGATGAAGAGGTCGACGACCCAGAATTTGTGGATTACTTACAGATGCTAGATTCATTGCCACGAGTTAGCCGATTCAGAGCACCGTTTAAACCATTGCACACGGAGGAGATAGCCATAGAAAAACTGAAATCGTCATTGGAAGAGCCACCAAAGTTGGAACTTAAGCCACTCCCTAAACATCTCAGGTATGCGTACTTAGGCAATTCAAATTCTTTACCTGTTATTATTTCTGCTGCACTTAACGAATTGCAGAAAGAAAAGTTGCTGAGGGTGCTTAGGGAACACAAATCAGCGATTGGATGGACGATTGCGGATATAAAGGGAATTAGTCCTTCATTTTGCATGCACAAGATTTTGATGGAAGATGAGGCAAAACCAACGGTGGAGCAACAACGGCGACTTAACCCTATAATGAAGGAAGTTTTGAAGAAGGAAATTTTGAAGTGGTTGGATGCCGGTATTATTTACCCAATTTCCGATAGTAAGTGGGTTAGTCCGGTCCAGTGCGTGCCGAAAAAGGGAGGAATGACTGTGGTGCAGAATGAGGACAATGAGTTAATACCGACTAGAACAGTGACAGGGTGGAGGGTTTGCATGGATTATAGGAAGTTGAACAAGGCAACCTGAAAAGATCATTTCCCGCTGCCCTTTATTGATCAAATGTTGGATAGATTAGCGGGACATGAATATTACTGTTTATTGGATGGGTACTCGGGCTATAACCAGATAGTCATTGCTCCGGAGGATCAAGAAAAGACGACATTTACATGCCCTTACGGCACATTTGCATTCAGGAGGATGTCATTTGGGTTATGCAATGCACCTGCAACCTTCCAATGGTATATGATGGCCATCTTTTTCAGATATGGTAGGAAAAAATGTTGAAGTCTTCATGGACGACTTTTCGGTCTATGGGGACAACTTTGATACTTGCCTAGGGAATCTGGTCATGGTGTTGCAGCAATGTAAGGATACGAACCTCGTACTCAATTGGGAAAAATGCCACTTCATGGTTGAAGAAGGCATAATTTTGGGCCATAAGGTTTCGGCTCAAGGATTGGAGGTTGACAAAGCAAAGCTGGAAATAATTGAGAAATTGCCTCCACCGAGCTCAGTTAAGGGTATTAGGAGTTTTCTGGGACATGTTGGGTTCCTGCTAAATTCTCACCTCCTGAGAAGAAAAAATGGAACAAAAAGAAAAAGGGTGAGCTCAACTAGCCCAGTAAAGAATATTATGACTAAGATAATATACAACAAATTATCCTTAGTCTTCAACAGGAAAAAATCTGATAGAATATAATAGACAACAAGTTTTAGATCAACAACTGTAGCGAAAACAACAATTCATTATAAGAGTTAAGTAGGGAATGAAATCTACTATCATCTATGAATTTAAAAGTCCATCATCAATATTTTATCCCTGTAACATCAATCAATATACATCTTGCATCAAATATTCATCTTTGCACTACGGGCCAAAGATATTCATTTGTATCACCAGTTGGTAATGTTCATCTCAACAACTGTTCATCTTTGCACTACGGGCCAAAGATATTCATCAGATAATCATTCATCTTTGCACTACAGGCCAAAGATATTCATCAAGTATAACCATTAAGAACTGAGGATGATGAAAAACATTTTAGAGAACGAATCCAGTGAGATAAAAGGATAAAGTTTAGATATTCGTATTTTAGATAACTCAAGTTTCAAAATACTTCGTAATAAACCATAATGGAGTAAAATTCAAGAATAAAGATCAAAAACATGGATACAATCAAAGATAGTAACCATAATAGATATCTGGGACAAAGAAGAGAAAATTTTATTTTTCTAATGAATAGTGTCGATATCGTGAATAATGGTCGATATCGTGAATAGTAACCCCGACACAAGAAGGTAGAAATTCCACAATCAAACTCATATCAATATTTCAGCATAATGATATTGAAGAAAATAATATCATTTAAGAAGAAAATAACATTCCTTACCTCAAAATAATAGTACTTTTGTTCGGAATATCAGATGTAAAGCCGAAGGAAACTTACACTGAATAGCAACTCTCAAAGTATCTAAATACTCACAAAAATACGCTCGATAATATAGAGAGAGAAAACTTATGTTTCTTGTGTGATTTTCAATTCTAACCTAAGCGCTTATTAATAGGAAAATGCTAAAATGCCAAAGGAGACTAAAATAATAAAATAATAATATATTTTTTCTACGCATGCATGATTTGAATAAAACTCAGCCACCACAAGTGGGGCCCACCAAAAATCAACCATCTTTCCCAACAACCAAAAATGGATCCCACCTAATTTAAATAAAAATCATTTTATTTTCCGAAACCTCATTAATTCATAATAAATAGCCCTTTATCAGAAAAATACGAATTTTATGTTCATTCCACACGAAATCAAATTCTCTACAACTTTGTAGCTTTAAGTTTTCCCAAATTCCAGACAGAAAATATTCGAAATCCACAAACGGGAGATTTTCAACACCTTTTAAAATTCATAACAAATCATACGTTAATTTTTAACGGTTCAAAATTTGTGGGCATATACTCAACTTATAGATGTATAACATATCTAAAAATCACAACGATCCAACGGTCGAATTAAAATTATAACTCACGCAATAGAGCTTTAAGAACACTAATTTGATTTTTTAATGCCTCCAAAATAAAACACCTCAGCTTTAATTCCTTCATTTACAACCACATAAAATATATCCATCATTTATATCCACATAAAATAAATATTTCCTTATCATATAAATCAATAAATAATTATTCACAAATAATATTACAGAATCACAATAATGACAACCAGTGCCGCTCCTGAAAGAGGGGCTTTCAGATAAGGATTTCTCCTTCAAGGCGCTCAATTAGGTGACTAAACATCTCCTCGATGTAACTTTCTAGACATTGCCAATAATGTTATCTAATAATATTATTCAAATAATATGAATTATTGATCCGATAATGGGAAATATTTTGCGTTGACAATTATTGAAATAACAATAATATAAATTATCAACGCAACAATTATTGAATCAATAAAATAAAATATTGAATGATAATTATCGTAATAATTATTGAGTAGTGCCTTCTTACGTAAGAATCAATAATTCAAAAATATTATGCAATCTGGTGTCTATCTTGTGCAACCACGCCAGACATCAGTATTTTAACCAATCGTATTCCAACAACAGATAATAACAGAACGATTACGCCGTTATTTATAAAAACTCAAACTTGTCATTTTCTTCATCCAGCTTATTCTCATTATGGGGCCCCACAATCGGTCATACGCATCGCATTTAATATTCTCAAACAATAAGAATATTCCACGACCAAACGAATATTCCCACAATAATAATGAGTATTTTATAGCCACTTGCTTATTTTGAAAAAAAAAAAATCATATCTCACCCTTAACTTTAACTTTTTATCAATTTAACCATTTACTGAATAACAATTATAAGAAAAAAAAATAAATACTTTTATTTCATAAAATTCGGGGTCTTACAATCTCCCCTCCTTATGAAATTTCGTCCCCGAAATTTACGCACCTGGTATTTCAAAGAATTGAGAATACCTTGCTTTCATTTCAGATTCTATCTTCTCTGTCCTCATGATTTCTCCATTGCTCATCTCCTGTATTTCAGATATCATTCTAGAATACAGCTTCAAAACAAGGGTTAATTGAACAAATTAATATATCACATAATATCTCATTATTATGACTGACCAACAAATAAGCTTAGGTAGGACACACTAGCGAAGGATTTACTCGTCTCTCCCCTCCTAGTTCTATTCCCCGATCTCCGCCAGAGATCATATCCCTAGGCTCTGATACCAACTGTGACGCCCCCAAAATAGGTTAAATCCACCTAACCCATTCTGAGTCGTCAAATACATGGTACAGAAAATAACTACAACTTTATTAATACAATTGTTACGGGCCAAAGATATTCATCAATAATTCATCTTTGCACTACAGGCCAAAGATATTAATATCTTAAAGAAATAAATAATCATTTCAGAATTTATATAAACCATAATTATAACCATGTTGATCAATTCACATTTGCACTTAAGCTAAAAATATTCAATTTTAAATTCAATGGTCATGATCATACTAGTCAACGATTTAACTTTGCACTACTGGCCAAAGAGAACCCATAGTCACGATCATACCAATAATCTACCCATCTTTACACTCAAGTCAAAGAGAAATTTCTTCACCGGGATTATAAAAATGTTATATATGATAATAAAAATAATATGGTCAAAACATGAATTTAATTTCAAGAGTAAGATTCATAAATCAACGATAATTTGGTCAGAAAGAGAAACTAATTTTGTCGTGAATAGTACCTCGTTCGTGACATACGTAATCCGTAGTATCGTAAATAGTATCGTATACCTAAATAGTGTCATATACATGAATAGTGTCGTATATATGAATAGTAATCCCGACACGAAAAGATAATGTTTCACAATAAAAACCAAATCAATATTTATAACATCTTAATCCAAATGTTATAAATCACTTAATAATCTCATAATCTAATATTATTAATATTACAACAATATTTTAATCATTTGTTAAACTTATAAATAATTTATTTTAATTATTTACACTTTATTAATTAATGCATTTAATCATCCTAAAATGCCAAACTCATAAGATTTCATCACCAATAACCAAAACCCTCATCAAAAATCTGCATATACCTTATATATGACTCTCAAGCCATAAAATCCTATTTTCCAATTTTCTTACTTCACATAACATATTTAATTCATTTACTCATAACTAGTCCATTTTCATGAAAAATACCAAATCATTACAAACAAATTTTCTTTTCTGGGATTTAGCAGAATATAGTCCCATATTGAACATATATTTTTCTCGAAATTTTTAAAATTCATTTACTATTTTTCATATGGCCAAAACTGCCGAAAATTTAGATATTTATCATAAATTGTATGTTTGTCCAAAAATTCCAAAATTTACAGAGTATACTTCTGTTACATACATGTACTCCCAATAAAAATTTCACCAATTTTGGAGTTAACCATAAGGAGTTATATGAGTTTACTTTTAAAATAGTCTTTTCCCATAAAATTCATAACTCCTAAACTATACATCCAAAAATCGCCATTTTTGGACACAATCTAGAAAACTCATCAAAATATCATTTTAAATTTTTCCAGAATTTTTGAGGGTCAGAAAAATTACGAAACATGAAAAACATAATAACCCTTACTATCCCTTACCTCAAAAGAGCAGTACTTCTGAATGGAATATCGGATGTAATGACCAAGGAAACTTGCACTGAATAGCAACTCACAAAATATCAAAATACTCACAAAAAATGCTAGACAATATAGAGAGAGAAAACTTATGTTTCTGGTGTGATTTTCAATTCTAACCTAAGCGCCTATTTATAGGAAAATGCTAGAACGTCAAAAGAGACTAAAATAATAAAATAATAATATAATTTTTCTACGCATGCATGCTTTGAATAAAACTCAGCCACCACAAGTGGGTCCCACCAGAAATCAACCATCTTTCCCAGCAACCAAAAATGGATCCCACCCAATTTTAATAAAAATCATTTTATTTTCTGAAACTTCAGTAATTCATAATAAATAGCCCTTTTATCAGAAAAATACGAATTTTATGTCCATTCCACACGAAATCGAATTCTCTACAACTTTGTAGTTTTATGTTTTTCCAAATTCCAGACAGAAAATATCCGAAATCCACAAACAAACGATTTTTAACACCTTTTAAAATTCATAACAAATCATACGTTAATTTTTAACGGTTCAAAATTTGTGGGCATATACTCAAACTATATATGTATAACTTATCTAAAAATCACAATGATCCAACAGTCAGATTAAAATTATAATTCACGCAACAGAGCTTTAAGAACACTGTTTTGATTTTTTAATGCCTCCAAAATAAAACACCTCAGCTTTAATTCCTTCATTTACAACCACATAAAATATATTCATCATTTATATCCACATAAAATAAATATTTCCTTATCATATAAATCAATAAATAATTATTCACAAATAATATTACAGAATCACAATAATGACAACCAGACCGTTCCCATGAAAGAGGGGGCTTTCCGATAAGGATTTCTCCTTACTGGCGCGCAATTAGGTGACCAAACCTCTCCTTGACAGAACTTTCTAGACATTGCCAATAATACTATCTAATAATATTATTCAAATATTATGAATTATTGATCTGATAATGGGAAATATTTTGCAGTGACAATTATTGAAACAACAATAATATAAATTATCAACGCAACAATTATTGAATCAATAAAATAAAATATTGAACAAGAATTATCGTAATAATTATTGAGTAGTGCCTTCTCACGTAAGAATCAATAATTCAAAAATATGCGATACTGGTAATACTTTGCTACCGCAACCAATGCCAGACATCGTATTTTAACCAATTTGGTATTCCAACAAGATTAATTGTGAATGATTACGCTGTTATTTATAAAAACTCAAACTTGTCATTTTCTTCATCCGACAGTTATTCTCATTATGGGGCCCTAACAGTCATTACCGCCGCATTTAATATTCCCCACAACAACAATGAGTATTTTATAGCCACTTACTTATTTTGAAAAAAAATTCATATCTCACCCTTAACTTTAACTTTTTATCAATTTAACCATTTACTGAATAACAATTATAAGAAAAATTAAATACTTTTATTTCATAAAATTTGGGGTCTTACAATGACAATATCCACACCCAAATAAAGTCCTCATTACAATTATTGATGCATTATTTTACAAAAATAGTGAGGACTGCTAAAACAACTGTCTAGGACCATCACTCTATACCCCGACTGGTTCTTGCTATGTTCTCGCTTCCTGAGAAGAAAAAATAGAACAAAAAGGAAAATGGTGAGCTCAACTAGCCCAGTAAAGACTATTATTACTAAGATAATATACAACAAATTATCCTTAGTCTTCAACAGGAAAAAATCTGATAGAATATAATCGAACACAAGTTTTAGATCAACAACTGCATCGGAAACAACAATTCATTGGAAGAGTTTTACAGAATGAAATCTACTATCATCTATGAATTTAAAAGTCCATCATCAATATTTTATCTCTGTAACATCAATCAATATACATCTTGAATCAAATATTCATCTTTGTACTACGGGCCAAAGATATTCATTTGTATCACCAGTTGGTCATGTTCATCTCAACACCTGTTCATCTTTGCACTACGGGCCAAAGATATTCATCAGGTAATCATTCATCTTTGCACAACAGGCCAAAGATATTCATCAAGTATCACCATTAAGGACTGAGGATGATGAAAAACATTTTAGAGAAAGAATCCAGTGAGACAGAAGGACAAATATTAGGGATTCATTTTTTGGTTTATCCAAATTCAATAATACTCCATAATAACCAAGTGTGAAGTAGAATTCAAAATAAAGATCAAAACATGGATACAATCAAAGATAGTAACCATAAAAGACATCTGAGACAAAAAAGAGAAAATTTCATTTTTCGGTGAATAGTGTTGTATTTGTGAATAGTGTCGTACACGTAAATAGTAACCCCGACACAAAAAGGTAGAAATTCTACAATAAAATTCATAACAATATCTCAGCATAATGATATTAAAGAAAATAATATCATTTAAGAAGAAAATAACATCCCTTACCTCAAAGAAACAATACTTCGAAATAAAAGGTCGGATGTGATGCTGAATGAAACTTGTACTGAATAGCAACTCTCAAAGTATCTAAATACTCACAAAATAAGCTCGATAATATAGAGAGAGAAAGAGTGAAAGCTTATGTTTCTGGTGTGATTTTCAATTCTAACCTAAACACCTATTTATAGGAAAATGCTAGCACGCCAAGGCACTCGACTGCTACCGATGGCTTTACTCGCTACTATTGCCACCCACCACATTTGAAATAAAATTTGAGCACATTTCTCACCAACCAAAAGTGGGGCCCACTCAATTCTAGAATTTTCCACCAAAATCATTTATAACATAATTTCAGATCGATCACCTCTTAAAATTCATAACAAATCATACATTCATTTTTAACGATTCAAAATTTGTTGACATATACTCAACTTATATATGTATAACATATCTAAAAATCACAACGATCCAATGGTCAGATTAAAAATTATAACTCACGTAATATATCTCAAGAACACTGATTTGATTTTTAATACTTCTATTCCGACAAAAATACTGATAAAACACCTCAACATTAATAGCCACATAAAATAAATATTTCCTTATCATATAAATCAATAAATAATTATTCACAAATAATATTACGTAATCACAATCATCGATAATCGTGCCGCTTCCTGGAAAGAGGGGCTTTCCAATAAGGATTTCTCCTTCATCGGAGCGCAATTAGGTGACCAAACCTCTCCTTGATGTAACTTTCTAGACATTGCCAATAATGCTATCTAATAATATTTTTAAATAATATGAATTATTGATCCGATAATGGGAAATATTGTGCGAGACAATTATTGAAACAACAATAATATAAATATCAACGCAAAGAATTATTGAATTAATAAAATAAAATATTGAACAAAGAATTACCGTAATAATTATTGAGTAGTGCCTTCTTACGTAAGAATCAATAATTCAAAAATATCATGCAATCTACCGTGTGCTACATTG
Organism: Panax quinquefolius; assembly: GCA_020205615.1. NCBI lineage: Eukaryota > Viridiplantae > Streptophyta > Magnoliopsida > Apiales > Araliaceae > Panax > Panax quinquefolius. Next base: position 34,954,026 of record CM035168.1, read on the forward strand.
TGCAACCACGCCAGACATCAGATTTTAACCCACCGGGTATTCAAAAGAAGTTAATTGTGAATAACTACACCGTTATTTATAAAAACTAAAATTTGTCGCTTTCTTCATCCGACAGTTATTCTGTTATGAGGCCCACGAATGGCTGCGCCGTCGTACAAATATTCTCCGATAACAAGAATATTCCACGACCAAACAAATATTCCCCGATAAAAATGAATATTTTATAACCACTTGCTTATTTTGTAAAATTTGCACATTTCACCCATAACCAAAGTATTATATCAAATTAACTCATTATTTCAAGATAATAAATAGAGAAAATTTAATTTTATTCATAATAAGTTGGGGCCTTACAACCTCCCCTCCTTATAAAATCTCATCCTCGAAATTGACGTACGTACCTGGTGTTTCGAAATGGTGAGGGTACCTCGCTTTCATTTCCGATTCCAACTCCCATGTCATTTCTTTAATAGCATAGTTCCTCCACAAAATCTTAACTTGTGGTATAACCTTGGTGCGCAGAACATGCTCTTTCCTATCCAAGATCTTAATATATACCTCCTCGTAAGTTAAATCTTCGGCTATCTCGTCTAGTTCTAACTCAATAATGTGGTTTGGGTCTTTCACATATTTACGAAGCATAGTTATGTGAAAAATATTATGAACACGAGACATGCTTGGAGGTAACGCGAGTCTATAGGCCACATTTCCTACTCTCTACAAGAATCAAATGGACCAATAAATCGTGGATTGAGCTTTCCTCTCTTCCTGAATCTTGTAACTCCCTTCCATGGAGCAATACGTAACAATACATGATCCCCAATACCAAATTCCACGTTTTTTCGATGAAGATCCACATAACTCTTTTGTCGATCCTGTGCCGTTTGTATACGTTGTCGAATCATTTGGATCTTTTCCGTAGTCATGCGTACCAACTCTGGTCCCAACAATGTTGCTTCACCCACCTCATCCCAACATACTGGAGAGCGACACTTTCGTCCATACAAGGCTTTAAATGGAGCCATACCTATACTTGTTTGATAACTTTTGTTGTAGGAGAATTCCACCAATGGTAAATACTTATCCCAACTCCCTTTGAAGTCTAGGACACAGAGTCTTAATAGATCTTTAAGAGTTTGAATAGTCCTCTCTGATTGTCCATCCGTTTGAGGATGGTATGCCGAACTGAATCGTAAATCCGTGCCCATAACTTTCTACAAGCTAACCCAAAATCGTGAAGTGAATCTTGGGTCACGATCTGAAACTATGGATACTGGTATGCCATGCAATCTCACAATCTCATTCACATACATATGAGCAAGATGTTCAAGGGAATAAGTCTCACGTATAGGCAAGAAATGAGAAGACTTGGTTAATCTATCAATAATAACCCAAATCGCATCTATACCTTGAGAAACCTTGGGAAGACCCGAAACGAAATCCATAGTAATGTGTTCCCACTTCCGTTTTGGAATCTCAAGTGGTTGCAATGGACCCTTTGGCATTTGACGCTCTGCCTTTACACGTTGACAGGTTAAACACCTCGAGATAAACTCTGTGATCTCTCTCTTCATATTGTTCCACCAAAATGTATATGTCGAAGATTATGATACATTTTGGTACTCCCAGGATGGATTGCAAATGGTGTATTGTCACTACAAAAAAAAGGGTCATTGCCGATGGCCTCTGCCGTCGCCAATGATCTTCTTGCCGTCGACAATGACGTCATTGGAGAAGGCAGAGTCCGTCGCCCGGCCTGTCGCCCCAGAGGTCGTCGCCCTTGACTCCGTCGTCATTGTCCGGAAGATAATCATTAGCGATCAAGCATTATCGACGCAAGACGCTTGTCGCCCATGTGTCATTATCGATTTATAGTGGCGACGGATATACTTGTCGCTAATAAGTATTATTTAATTTTAATTTCTTTCATCATTCTGCGACGACATCTGCCGCCAATGAGAGTCAATATCCCGTCGCTAATGACCTACGTGTCATCACCGACGGCTTCCGAACCAATGATCCCGTTACCAATGAACTGTTTAAAAAAAAATTGCAAAATTACAAAATCCCCCTGTTCATTTACATATACATAATTGTACCTGTTAAAAATTAAAGAAAAACAAATAATGACAATGCACGCATATCAATAACATTCATATCTTTTACCATCAATAATCAATATATTTAGATACAAAAGTCTAATCTGTATAACTCAAAAGCTATATAAATACATAATAACTCTCTAAGATCCGTGATATCTAATCGAGTCCCGTAAGTTGCAACGCGCGCCAAATGCCTATGTGGTGCTATGTGTGTGTTTATGTGTCGCTCGGACGACCGAGGCGGGTTTTGGTCTTTTTTCGCTTTTTTGCCTAACTAACTGGTTCATCGGGCAAAACGGGCCGATAACTCTCAGATCCGTGATATCGGAATCGAAGTCCCGTAAGTTGCAACGCGCGCCAAATGCCTATGTGGTGCTATGTGTGTGTTTTGCGTGTCGCTCGGACGACCGAGGCGGTTTTTGGTCTCTTTTTCGCTTTTTGCCTAACTGCTGGTTCATCGAGCAAACGGCCGATAACTCGCAGATCCGTGATATCGGAATCGAGTCCCGTAAGTTGCAACGCTGCGCAAAATGCCTATGTGGTGCTATGTGTGTGTTTCACGTGTCGCTCGGACGACCGAGGCGGGTTTTGGTCTCTTTTTCGCTTTTTTGCCTAACTGCTGGTTCATCGGCAAACGGCCGATAACTCTCAATCCGTGATATCGGAATCGAGTCCCGTAAGTTGCAACGCATGCCAAATGCCTATGTGGTGCTATGTGTGTGTTTGCATGTCGTTCGGACGACCGAGGCGGGTTTTGGTCTCTTTTTCAGCTTTTTGCCTAACTGTTGGTTCATCGGCAAACGGCCGATAACTAGGCATCCGTGATATCGTGATATCTGATCGATCGAGTCCCGTAAGTTGCAACGCTGCCAAATGCCTATGTGGTGCTATGTGTGTGTTTTGCGTGTCGCTCGGACGACCGAGGCGGGTTTTTGGTCTCTTTTTTCGCTTTTTTGCCTAACTATTGGTTCATCGGGCAACGGCCGATAACTCTAAGATCCGTGATATCTAATCGAAGTCCCGAGTCCCAACGCTGTTGCCTACGCGGTGCCAAATGCCGACCGAGGCGGTTTTGTGGTGCTAATGTGTTCATCGTGTTTGCGTAACGTCGCTCGATATCTGACCGAGGCGGTTTTGGTCTTTTTTTCGCTCGCTTTTTGCCTAACTCTTTTTGCCTAATGCTGGTTCATCGGGCAAACGGCCGATAACTCTCAGATCCGTGATATCGGAATCGAGTCCCGTAAGTTGCAAACGCGCGCAAATGCCTATGTGGTGCTATGTGTGTGTGTTTGCGTGTCGTCTCGAACGACCGAGGCGGGTTTTGGTCTTTTTTTCGCTTTTTTGCCTAACTGCTGGTTCATCGGGCAACGGGCCGATAACTCTCAAGCATCCCGTGATATCGAAATCGAGTCCCGTAAGTTGCAACGCGCGCAAATGCCTATGTGGTGCTATGTGTGTGTTTGCGTGTCGCTCGGACGACCGAGGCGGGGTTTTGGTCTCTTTTTTCGCTTTTTGCCTAACTGCTGGTTCATCGGCAAAACGGTCGATAACTCTAAGATCCGTGATATCTAAATCGAGTCCCGTAAGTCGCAACGCGTGCCAAATGCCTGCCTATGTGGTGCTGCTATGTGTTTCAGGTGCTCGGACGACCGAGGCGTGGTTTTTGGTCTCTTTTTCGCTTTTTGCCTAACTGCTGACATCGAGGCGGTTTTAACTCTAAGATCCGTGATCTCTTTTCCCGTAAGTTGCAACGCGCTAAATGCCTATTTGCTATGTAGGTGTGTTTTACGCCGCTCGGACGACCGAGGCGGGTTTTGTCTTTTTCATCTTTTTGCCTAACTGCTGGTTCATCGATAACTCAAAGATCCGTGATATCGAATCGAGTCCCGTAAGTCGCAACGCGCGCAAATGCCTATGTGGTGCTATGTGTGTGTTTGTGTGTCGCTTCGGACGACCGAGGCGGGTTTTGGTCTTTTTTCGCTTTTTTGCCTAACTATTGGTTCATCGGTAAACGGGCAAACTCAAGATCCGATAACTCGAGTCCCGTCCCGTAAGTCAACGCGCCGCCATCCGTGTGATATCGTGTTTCATCGAGAGTCCCGTAAGTTACAACGCATCGCCAAATGCCTATGTGGTGCTATGTGTGTTTTTGCGTGTCTTCGGACGACCGAGGCGGGTTTTGGTCTCTTTTTTTTGGTCGCTTTTTTTTGCCTAACTGCTGGTTCATCGGCAACGGCCGATAACTCAAGATCCGTGATATCGAATCGAGTCCCGTAAGTCGCAACGCGCGCCAAATGCCTATGTGGTGCTATGTGTGTTATGTTTGTGTGTGTGTCGTTCGGACGACCGAGGCGTGGTTTTGGTCTTTTTTTTCGCTTTTTGCCTAACTGCTGGTTCATCGGGCAACGGGGATCGATAACTCGCAGATCCGTATCGATATCGAATCGAGTCCCGTAAGTCGCAACGCGCGCCAAATGCCTATGTGGTGCTATGTGTGTGTTTGCGTGTCGTCGGACGATTCGACCGAGGCGGGTTTTGGTCTTTTTTTTTTTGCCTAACTTTTGCCTAACTCATCGTTCATCGGCAACGGCCGATAACTCCAATGCCTATGATCCGTGATATCGAATCGAGTCCCGTAAGTTGCAAACGCGCGCAAATGCCTATGTGGTGCTATGTGTGTGTGTTGTGTCGCTCGGACGACCGAGGACCGAGTGGTTTTGGTCTTTTTTTTCGCTTTTTGCCTAACTGCTGGTTCATCGGCAAACGGGCCGATAACTCGCATCCGTGATATCGAATCGAGTCCCGTAAGTCGCAACGCGCGCTAAAATGCCTATGTGGTGCTATGTGTGTTGTTTGTGTGTCGCTCGACGACCGAGGCGGTTTTGGTCTCTTTTTTCGCTTTTTTTTCCTAACGCTGTTCATCGGGCAAACGGGCCGATAACTCAAGATCCGTGATATCGAAATCGAGTCCCGTAAGTTGCAACGCATGCCAAATGCCTATGTGGTGCTATGTGTGTGTTTGCGCGTTTCATTCGGATTACCGAGGCGGTTTTGGTCTCTTTTTTTCGCTTTTTTGCCTAACTGCTGTTCATCGGGCAAACGGGCCGATAACTCCAAGCATCCGTGATATCGAATCGAGTCCCGTAAGTCGCAACGCGCCAAATGCCAATGTGCCTATGTGGTGCTACCGTGTGGTTTTGTTTTTTCGCTTTTTGCCTAACCGCTGTTCATCTCGAACTCAAGATCGATATCTAAATCGAGTCCCGTAAGTCGCAACGCTGCGGCCTATGTTTCGCTCGTCTTTTTTTTTGGTCTTTTTTCGCTTTTTGCCTAACTGCTGGTTCATCGGGCAACGGCCGATAACTCGGCATCCGTGATATCGGAATCGAGTCCCGTAAGTCGCAACGCGCGCCAAATGCCTATGTGGTGCTATGTGTGTGTTTGCATGTGTCGCTCGACGACCGAGGCGGTTTTTTCTCTTTTTTTTTCGCTTTTTGCCTAACTATTGGTTCATCGGCAAACGGCCGATAACTCCTAAGATCCGTGATATCGAATCGAGTCCCGTAAGTTGCAACGCGCGCCAAATGCCCTATGTGCTGCTATGTGTGTTTCATGTCGTTCGACGACCGAGGCGGTTTTTGGTCTCTTTTTCGCTTTTTGCCTAACTCGCTGGTTCATCGGGCAAAACGGCCGATAACTCTCATCCGTGATATCGGAATCGAGTCCCGTAAGTTGCAACGCGCCAAATGCCTATGTGGTGCTATGTGTGTGTTTTGCGTCGTCGCTCGGACGACCGAGGCGGGTTTTGGTCTCTTTTTCTGCTTTTTTGCCTAACTGTCGTTCATCCGTGATATCGCAAAGTCGCAACGCCGATAACTCTAAGATCCGTGATATCGAAATCGAGTCCCGTAAGTTGCAACGCGCGCCAAATGCCTATGTGGTGCTATGTGTGTGTTTTGCGTGTCGTTCGACGGACGACGAGGCGGTTTTTGGTCTCTTTTTTCGCTTTTTTGCCTAACTGCTGTTCATCGGCAAACGGGCCGATAACTCTCAAGATCCGTGATATCTAATCGAGTCCCGTAAGTTGCAACGTGTGCCAAATGCCTATGTGGTGCTATGTGTGTGTTTCATGCGTCGTCGCTCGGACGACCGAGGCGGGTTTTGGTCTCTTTTTCGCTTTTTGCCTAATCGCTGGTTCATCGGCAAACGGCCGATAACTCGAAGATCCGTGATATCTAATCGAGTCCCGTAAGTTGCAACGTGCGCGCCAAATGCCTATGTGATGCTATGTGTGTGTTTGTGTGTCGTTCGGATGACCGAGGCGGGTTTTGGTCTCTTTTTTAGCTTTTTGCCTAACTGCTGTTCATCGGCAACGGCCGATAACTCTAAGATCCGTGATATCGTAATCGAGTCCCGTAAGTCGCAACGCGCCGCCAAATGCCTATGTGGTGCTATGTGTGTTTGCGTGTCGCTCGGACGACCGAGGCGGGTTTTGGTCTCTTTTTTCGCTTTTTTTTACTAACTGCTGTTCATCGGCAAATGGCCGATAACTCTAAGATCCGTGATATCGTAATCGAGTCCCGTAAGTTGCAACGCGCGCAAATGCCTATGCGATTACTATGTGTGTTTGATACGCAACTTTATAAAAGTAATATAATTATAAATTTCATAAATTAAATAAAGAAATACACGTATAATTGTTTTTACCTGTCGAATATGTGGTGGGAAGATGTTGGACAAGACAACCGCACATACACGGAGTGCCTCCTCCCGTACTTCACCCATGAAGTCGTCAACGGCAGCTGTAAGATCTATAGAGCCGTGGACAACCTCCTGAGCCAGCTGATAGATCCGCTCACGTGATGGTGCGCCTGACTGCACAACACTCCTCGCCATGCACCCCTCGATAATCCATCGAAAGAAATCGTTTGATAATGAAGGGCCGACGCCCGATCCACTCGCACCACTACCTCCAGTGGGTGGGCGCCACGGAGATCTCGCGGCAGGGACTAGGGTGTAGGTTGGGACATGGGGAATGCCCACAACTCTACCCTTCTTCGGTCCCCCTATAGCCTGCAACCAGTCCACATTCTCGTCATCCGCACGTGTCGAATCATCGACTGCAGTGTCACCTCTCTCGGGTCGCCTCCAGCCACAAAGAAGGTCCTCGAATCGTCGCTGAAAAATAAGAAATTAATAGATGATACACAAAATATAAAACAAAAAATACAAAAGAATGTCCGAATTTTAAATACATACTAAATAAGAGAATTAAATAACTTACAAAGAATGCTCTCTCGCTCAAGTGATATATAACCACCTTCACATTCTTCTCGGTGGGCGTGCCACCAAAACTCCAAGCGAGAGGGTGCATGCTTTAGACTCACCTCAAGTCTCTCCCAGAGAGATCGTAGGATCGAGACCCCGCAGCAGTCGGGGAGACGACTCATTGTCGGGCAACAGACACGTCAGGCCGACATCTTCAAGGCCTCGCCATCCCAAAATGCCGCACATCCGTCCCACACCGCAGCGAGATGAAATCTGGTCTGACATCCTTAAGTGTCCGCCCATCACCCATCTTCGTCTCCGGGCCTTCTTCTTCCAAATGTGGACCCACTTGTGCCAATTCATCTCCAAGTATTTATGTAGAATAACCATGCCATGGGCTTCCTCGCCTGGCCCTCAAAGCGATAATATCTCTCGCACATTACACATTAAAAAACTTAGTAGGCAACATAAATCAAACTAACATATGAATGCATATAAAACTAACCTATATATGAATGAATGAATGACATCTTACCCCAACTCAAGAATAATCAATCATGGCAAAGGGTCATCCACATCCGCCCACCTCATCCACTTGCTTGAGAATCGATCATGACGATCCCAAGCAACGTGGTCCTCAACGTCACACAAGGATACTACAATTGAAATTAATACATTTGCAAATTAGAAAGAATATATAAGAACTAAATATGCGTGTCAATACTATATAGACTATGAAATTACCTATTAGTCCCAACACGACAAATAATCCATACCGAGGGGATTCCCTAACAGTTACGTGCTAGTCCTCATGGAGGCTCATACGATGATCACCTATGTAGTGAAATACACATTATTTATATAAACGAATATAATGTCAATACTATATAAAATAAAAATAATAAGATGTATCCCAACAAAACATGTAATTATACCTCGACGACCCTACCGCTTCATCACACCCCCTTCAAGGCCCCCACGACCATCAAAGACGCCCACCACGATCGCCAAGGTGGTGTACGTGCTGTGTATATATATATCATCAAATCATCAAAAAACACTATTACACATTCATAGGCACAATATTTTTAAACAGTAACAAAGAGGATAACATACAGATACAACTAAAAGAATAAAACATAAAAAGTCATTTTAAAAGGATACAACATAAATAGTAACAAGTCGACAAACTATTACATTTGAATACAACTAAAAGGACACAAAGAGTACATACTCCTAATCATTTATATCGTCAAAGCCATCAATATCAGAATCGTCATCTTCGAGTAATAAATCTTCAATATCATTTTCATCACCATCTTCATCATCCTCAACGATTTCTTTAATTATGTCTACCTCTTCAAGAACATCGAATTCACTTTCGACAGCGACGACTTCATCCTCTTCTTCACTAGACTCACTAACAATTGTCACATCAGCAGGGGTGACACTAGTAGACTCGACTTGTAAAGGTTCATCATCTGGACGAGGAGCTGTGCCTTAAAAACCACGGGCTTTGGTGGTTATTACAGCATACCATGGGCTTGCAGGAGTTTTAACACTCCGCGCGTAGTATACTTGTGTTGCTTGACTTGCTAAAATAAAAGGTTCATTTGAGTTTAGTTTTGACTTAACATTAATAATCACCAGTCCTGCATTTTTATCTACTCTAACTCCATTCTCAACATCAAACCAATGACAATTGAAGCAAACTAACTCTTTATGACCCCAATATTTGAGAACGGCAACTTCTAGCAATCGTCCATACCAGTCATCCCAAAGATTATCGTAGCAGCTACCTTTAACCACAACACCGTAATCGTAAGAAGCGAACTTCCCAATATCGCAACACTTAAATCAGAATCATTGACAATGCAAAGATGTATAAGTATCTACAGATCTTTCAGGTCATTCATTTATAAGCTTTAGCCGAATGTCGCCTAACTCATCTGTGAGGACCTAATGTACATGAACACAACATATTATAAAGTTAATTACGCCATAAGATTATGTCTACGATGGTAGATTCATTGAATTACAAATCGGTTAAACATACATGATCTTTAAACCATTGCATAAATTCTCTATTCCTCAAATTTTGCAAATCCCCGTCCGATATAATCGGATTCGCTTCACGTATCTCATCATCATATTTACTATAATACAGTTATATATACTTAATGTGTATGGAAGGAACTTATAGGCACAGTAACATGAAATAACATTTGAAAAGTTATGGCTACTTACTTAATATATGGCGCTACTTCATTTATGTTGACAAGTGCATACAATGTGGCAGCTGCATACTCACTATCGGTCAAGAATCACCTTTTTTCTGCCAAATGGTTGTACAGGATGACTAAAGGCCGTTAATTCCCCATTTTCCTCATGGGATAGCCTCATTCCACGTAGTTTATCAGGCTCTCGTCTCAACATTCTACTCAAAGTACAACGAGTATAAATTAACAAGTTCCTCCATAACATAACTCTCAAAGAATTAACCCCTCTCTACACTGCTCTATTCTTCACCTTTTATTTTAGACGTCAGATATATACCTATGTGTATATATGCATATATAAATTAGTAAACAAGAATGCACATTTTTATCAAAATTAAAACATTAATGTCATTACCTCTCGAATGGATACATCCATCTATATTGCACGGACCGCCAAACTTAGCTTCAGACGGCAAGTGAATGAATAGCAAATGCTCCATCAATCAAAAAACGATGGAGGGAAGATCATTTCTAACTTGCACATTATTTCCACTATCTCGCATTTCCATTTTATCTATATCTTTGAGTCAGAGTCTCCATTAAGCATAGATCTCTCAAGAAATTAGAAAGTTCTGGCAAGCTGCTTCAAACCACACGCTTTGCAACATAAGTCGATAAATGCCACGGGGATCAACTTCGCATGAATACATGACAATCATGACTTTTGAGACCCCAAACTTCAACTCTTCGACTTTACAACACCTTGCTATATTCAAGAATATCCATCTGGGAGCTTCAAATTCATCGATCCAATTGCATATCAATAAAGAATCGCTCCTCGTCAAAGTATAATCACTTTAGGCGTTATCGCCTTGCTACCCTCCCGATATGTACCCACAGATGTTCCCTAATGTTCATTTCTACCAAATCAAGCCTCGACTTGTTGTTGTCCTTTGTTCTACCAAATACATTTTTCTCAGTATGCATCGGATCTAAACAATGACGGATGCATAGTGTAGCCCAATAAGGAAGGTCAAAGAACATGGATCTGTGTGTCCAACAGAACCTTGTCAGAACCATAAGCTCGCTTCTAATATGTGATTCTTCCCTCGAGGTGGAAATTTCAAGTGAGTAATCCAACTCAAAGATCATTGTCGTCCCGTGAAAGACGCCCGTACTTGACGTTTCTCTATTTTTTGATTGAATTGTCTACTCATCCGTCGATAACGATGTTCAATCGGCAAAAACTGTCTGGATGTTGCAAAGAAACTCATTTTCCCCCCATGTTTGAGCCGCATAGCTTTAACTGACCCCATGCACACGGGACATGACAAGGCCCCGTGAGTCGACCATCCACTGATCATTCCTAACGCCGGGAAGTCATTTATGGTCCACAGTAAAGCTGCCCTCATGTCAAAGTTCTGTTTAAGAGATACATCATAAGTTTGAACCCCTTTATCCCACAACATCTTCAACTCATCAACTAATCTGACCGAGGTATACATCGATGTCTTTACTCGGACTCTTATCACCCTAATCAAGAAGGCATGAACATGTAGGGATCTTTCATGCACATCAAAGGCGGGAGGTTATACACAACAATAATCACCGGCCAAGTTGAGTAGGGCTTGGTGTAAGGCCCATTAAACGGATTAAACCCATCCGTAGCAAGTCCAAGCCAACATCATGAACATCTTCAAAGAAACGAGGGGTGATTTTATCAAAATTTTTCCACTCAAGCCCATCTCACTTTCGGGCCACCGACCATCAACTATGTCCCGTGTAGAGTGTGCCATCTCATATACTCTGCAGATGTGTTGACATGAACAAACGCTCAAGCCTCGGTGCAATGGGAAAGTAACGTAAGATCTTTCTCTAAGACGCCTTTTCCCTTTTTCATACGTTGTTCATGATTCACTTGTACCGCAAATATCATATGACCTCTTATCTTTATCGACATCACCGTAATACAACATACACATCCATTCTCACAAGCATCAATCTTCTCATACCCTAGATTAAGCCTTTTGACCATTTTCTTTACATCGTAGTAGTACGACTCCGAATTTATTGCTCGCGCAGTAAGCACTCTTCACAATGTTTAGCAGCTCATTAAAACCTCTCTCGCCATAAATATGCTCGTTCTTGAAGTGTAAAACTTAGTCACGGCAGATAAGACGGTGCTTTTTCGTGTCTCATAATACAATGGTGTCGCGCCGCTTCATGCAATAACTCATAGAAACCCTTAGCCCCATCATTCGCTTCTTCTTGCGACGCTACTATCATCCCCTGTCTCAGATTCCACTCGGAAGTATGAACCAAAGAGCCTTCGACTATCATGTTAGTACATTCAAAGGTTTCATCACCTCTAGATTCCGATTCTGATTCATGTTCATCCAACCAGGTTTCCCCATGATAGATCCATGTCGTATAACCCTGCTTGAACCCATACGCAAATAAGTCGCATACGGCATCACCCTTTCCTTCCACACTTTATTCACACACCTCTTACAAGGACATCCGATCTCATCGCCACCGACTTTCTCAAACGCGAAATTGAGAAACTGCTCAACCCCACTACGGTACTTTCTCGCTAGCTAAGCCCACTCTTATCAAGGCTACCCTACGCTCCATCCAACTTCGATCAATGTATACATCTTGGACAACCGTCTTGCTATATATATGGAAAGTTAGACAAACACAATCAAGTCTCCAAGTTAATGTATATGCAAGCTTATGAAGTTTTCTAACTTCATCTCCCACTCTAACGTCAAAGCTTATCCCATTCCTGATGTGTCGCCTCATCGATGCTAACAAACTTGAACACATCTTTAAATTTTTAGAAATTTCTAAGAAGACTTCTCCCATGGTCTTCAAGTACACGAAATAGAATAACATATCGTAGTCTAAATATGCACCCGAAGAACATTAAGAGATATATACTGACCGAAAATTCAAAAAATATAAAGACGTGCTCAAGTCGTCGTTAACACCGACCTAAGTGAGATCGAAACATACAAGAACAGTCCCAAAACGGGGACTATTTGAGATTCACTCCTACTTAGTGAATCTCAAACGGGTTTCTAAGCTTCCTAAACTATATGAAAATATGCACATGTCAAAGTAAGGATTATTTTTGTATAACAAAAAGAATACTAGATTTTTATCAGGAAAATATGCACATGTCATTTTGTACTACTAAACTATATAAAAATATGCACATGTCACTTTGTATAAAAGCATTAACAAAAGCAATAACAAAATATCCACACAAACCTAAAATGGAAAGAAAAAACGTTACAAAGATTGCACATCAGTACACTAATTATTATATATGTAATCTTTAGTAATCAAGTGTTTTCACACAACCATTTCCAATTTGAACTTTTTAAAACCCACCCCACCCCAAAGATTCCCACCCACCCCCCACCCCACCACACCACAATTTTTTTTACACCGCAATAAATATACATTTATACATTATCTCTAAGCTCAACAAATTACTTATCATTTTTATTCCAAAACTATTACCTAATTAGATCAATTGTTAGATAAACCGAATTGAATTGGAATTGCATATAAAGTATGAGGATATTGAAATCCATTTTTTGAGGATATATATATTAATCAAATAATTTACAGACAATTTTGATACAACATCATCGTGATTCATGAGATATCGAAATTCATGAACAAATTAGCAAAATGCATTGTATAAATGTTTCTGGTTGCCTCGCCATACTTTTTTTTTATTTATTTTGATAAAAACCTACACATTCTTGATAGTTGGTCATATTAAACACAACAAAAGGAGAGCACTCATAAAGATTTTAATTAAAGTAGAATACTATCCCTAAATTCAATTTTAATAGGATTTTCATCTAATATGTAAACCAAATTACCAAAATCAGATCATAAAATCATTGAATTTAATGTGTTAAACAATTTGACAAACATGAACAAGGAGAAAAAGTTTAGTGACATGGCTATTACCTCTCACAAGGTATACCCCAGATATTATTTTGGCCATTAATAAACATTTTAACATATAAAAATAAACTATGGGGAACTGATATGAAGGGGGAATCAAATCAACATTTAACGAAACAATTGAGCACACATTACACATGCTATCAACAAAATTCTAAAACCAAAAATGGACATTGCCCATGAAATACTTGGCTAAACGGATACTCTTGTATAATAGATTGGTATATAAATACTCAGATATATATACAATTAAGATTTGGGATAAAACAATGAACAACCCAATAAATCCAACATTTGAAGCACAATGAAATGCAATTGAATATAGTGAGCCTACCAATACAAAGCAACCTGCATCCTTGTACAATTACAAGTTGCAATGACGAATGGCTTGATGTACTACCGGAGGCCTCGATTGCAGCAAATGAAATGGATAAGGGGAGGGGTTGCAACAGGGATGAGAGAAATGGGCGAAATGGAAAGCAATAAACCGAAATGAGTGAACTTTTAGAGAATGAATAACCCAAATTTGAGATTCAAAGGGAAATTAGAGCGAAAATGGTCAAATTTAAGAGGGAAAGAAATATAGAGAGGAAAGTTTTTATAAAAAAGGAGTTGCTGTCGTCGTGGGAAGAGGTTTTATTTATCATTCTCAATGGCATTCCCTGTCACTAATAATGACGCCATCGTTATTAAGTCACTCCCCGACGCACTACTATCGTCGATACTAAAATAATTGCCGTCGTCAATAAGCTTTTCCCTCCATCGGGAATGTCTGACGCCAAAAAAAGGATCATTCTCGACGGCATTCATAGTCGACGGCTTGCCCGTCGACAATGAGTGTATTAGCGATGGTACTGTTGCCATCAGCAGAGTGCCCGTCGCCATTGACCCTTATTTTTGTAGCGTGTATGCCTCCATCATGATTCTATGCTTCAAGTCAGAATCGTTAGGAACGCAAAGTCTGGAGTTGACTCGAAGTATTCCTTCTTCATCGATTCTTGCTTCTGGAATAGCACCTTCTTTCACTTTCTTCTTCATACGCATCAGCCTCAGGTTCGAAGCTTGAGCAGCTTTAACTTTATCGATTAAAGTCAGTTCTACTCGCATGTTTGATATCATCACATGGGTACTTGGAGCCTTTATCTCTATCTCCATCCTTTGTAAGTCGTACAAAATGAGCCTTTGTGTTAACAACATTGCACTCGTACCCGCATATGATCTTCTACTCAATGCGTCAGCTACAACGTTTGCTTTTCTAGGATGATATTGAATGTTATGGTCATAATCCTTCAACAGCTCGAGCCAACGTCGTTGTCGTATGTTGATTTCCTTTTAGGTGAAGAAATATTTGAGGCTTTTATGATCCGTATAAATCTCCACTTTCTCCCCATACAGGTAGTGTCTCTAGATTTTCATCGCAAAAACGACTGTTGCCAACTCCAGATCATGAGTAGGATAATTCCTCTCATATTCTTTGAGTTGTCGCGAGGCATAGGCTATGACTTTCCCATGTTGCATGAGAACACATCCTAACCCTTTGCCTGAAGCATCGCTGTAGATAACAAATCCATTCGAACCAGATGGTATTGTTAGAACAGGTGCCGAAATGAGTCTCCTCTTGAACTCTTGGAAACTCTTCTCGCATTCCACGCTCCATATGAATTTTGTATCTTTCCAAGTCAACTGAGTTAACGGAGTAGCGATTCGAGAAAATCCTTCCACGAATCTCCAATAATAACCAGCTAAGCCTAAAAAGCTACGCACTTCGGTCACCGACTTCGGTTTCTTCCAACTTTGTATTACTTCAATCTTCGTCGGGTCAACAGATACTCCATGTTTTGACACCACGTGCCCAAGGAATGCTACTTCCTTAAGCTAGAACTCGCATTTCTTCAGCTTGGCATATAGTTTGTTGTCATGAAGTCTTTGAAGTACCAGCTTCAAATGGTGCTCATGATCTTCACAGCTTTTGGAATAGATGAGGATGTCATCAATAAAGACAACAACGAACTGATCCAAATATTCCTTAAATACACGGTTCATCATATCCATGAAAGTAGCAGGAGCATTAGTCAATCCAAAAGACATGACCAAGAATTCATAATGCATGTACCGAGTCCTGAAGGCAGTCTTTGGAATATCCTCAGTTTTAATCTTCAGCTGATGATATCCGAGCGAAGATCGATCTTTGAAAAGAATTGTGCTCCTTGCAATCGTGGTCAAACAGTCATCAATGCGAGGTAGAGATACCTATTCTTGATGGTGTCATGGTTTAATTCCGTTAGTCAATATAAAGTCGCATACTCCTCGTCTTTCTTCTTTACAAATAAAATGCAGAGCACCCCAAGGGGATGTACTAGGACCTAATGAAACCGATGTCTAACAATTCCGTAGTTGGACTTTTAACTCCACGAAGTTCAATAGAGCCATTCGATATGGGGTTTTAGAAATGGGCTTTGTACCGTTCAAGATCAATAAAGAATTCAACTTCTCGCTTACGGGGTAGACCAGGAAGTTCTTCCTAAATACGTCGGAAATTCATTAAAAACAGAATATTATTCAAATCGGCGTGTTTTTGTTCAAGTCCATAATATGGGCTAAGAAAGCTTGACATCCGCTTTTCAATAAACGAATAGCTTTATGGCTTGATATGACAATGACCGATTTTAGTGGTTTAGTTGCTTGAATTAAGATAACAGTTGGTTAGGAATATGAAAACTAACAACCTTATAAAACAATCAATTTTGGCATGATGAGTGGTTAACCAATCAATCCCTAAAATCACATCAAATGCAAGTATCTTTAAAGAGATAAGATCAACAGTAATGTGATTGTGCCAACTTGGATCAAGCAAGATTTATAAATTGTAGATGTAACAAAGGTTTCACCCAACGGAGTTTCAATGAGATAAGTTAAAGTCCAATTTCTCCGAGTCAAGTTAAACGTTGAGCACAAGCGAAGAGATAAAAGAATGGGTAGAACTGATATCTAGTAAGGTATAAACTTCGCAAGAGTTCAAGATTAGCTTACCCGTGATCACCTCGTTCGGGTTTCTCGCGTTTTGGCCCATCGCGACAAACGCCTTCCTTGAACCATCGATTTTGTTTTGTCGTAGTCGCTTTGGTGTCGCCCATGGTCAGTTGGACTTGACTTCGCTACCGGACAAAATTGGGTTATGTGACCGTCTTTTCCACAATTGAAACACACCTTGGAAGGCTGTTGTAAGACCCCAACTTTTATGAATAAAGATTAATTTCTCTCGAATTATATTTTTGAATATTATGGTGTGGATATATTATAATGTTATAGTTGTGGGAAATATTTACAAATGTTGCAAAGTAAGCAAGTGGTTATATAATATTCGATTGGTCGGAGAATATTCGTTTTAACAGAGAATATTCGTACAACGGCATAATCATTGGTGGACCCCACAACGGAAGTATTGTCGTAGTAAGAAAATGACAGAATTATCTTTTTATAAAAATAACGGCGAAAGTGTTACCGTTAAAACTGTTGAACTACCCGGTAGTAAAAGTATAGTAATACGCGTGGTTGCATAGTAGCACACGGTATTGGTTATTAATGCTTACGTAAGAAGTCACTCAGTTATACTCAATTATTGCTAAAATAATTGATGCATCATAGCTCTCATATTATTGATTCAGTTATTGTCACAGTATCATCTGCATTATATGATATATTATTAAATCAGTAATTGAGACAACAATGTTGTTCATATTATTAAATTATAATATTTACAATGTCTAGAAGTTCTGTCAAGGAGAGGTTTGGTCACCTAATTGCGCGCCAATAGGGAGAAATTCTTATTGGAAAGCCCCCTCTTTCCTGGGAATGACCTGGTTGTTAAATATTGTGAGTTATAATATTAATGATGAATAAGTTCGTGTTGATTATAGATGAATTTGATAGTTCCATTATGTTGGAATTATTAGTGTTAGTGAAAATCGACTTTTATTTGATATATTGTTCAATCGGGTATTCGGGGCACTTTTTGTGTCGGAGTACTATTCATGAGTTACTATTCACAGGGCACTATTCACCCAAAAAATATTTTTTTTTTCGGTCCAAATCATTTTTGGGTACAATATTATTCCATGAGGAGATGTGCTAATTTTTCAGACCGTTGGTTGAAGTTATAATAGTGAATCAATATGGACCGCTGATGGAAAGTTATAATAGTGAATCAATATGGACCGCTGGTTTAAAGTTTTAATAGTAAATCAGTATGGACCGTTGCTTTAAGTTTTAATAGTAAATCAATATGGATCATCTGTTTAAAAGTAAATCAATCTGGACCATTCATGAATTAGTTACTATTCACCCATTCTCCTATAAATAGAAGCTCATTCTTTCATTATTTCTTACGAATTCACTAAAACTCTAGAGAGAAAATTTATAGAGAGAAAGAAGAAGAGAAGTCTCACTACCTCACTTTTCCAATATCCTGCTCTTCTAAGGTAAGGGGTATTATTTCTTTCTTATTCATGAAGAGAACTTCATTATTCCATTCTTTATTATTATGTTGGAATAACTTTTGTTATGCTAAGTACCACATACATGGTGAAATTCTTCATTATTCCATTCTTTATTATTATATTGGAATAACTTTGTTATCTGAAGTACCACATACATGGTGAAATTCTTTTGTTATTCCATTCTTTATTATTATGTTGAATAACTTTGTTTATCTTAATCTACCGCATACATGGTGAAATCCTTCTATTATTTCGCTCATTATTATTACGTAGAATATCATGTCTATCGTTCTGCCTGGGACCGGTTCCATTATTTATTATTACGTTGGAATAACTTTATGTATGCGCCTTATCGCATGCATGGTGATTTCATTGTTATTTCATTCTTTATTATTCGTCAAAATATCCTCGTCTGCGTGCGCTTCGCCTTTAACTCGGTTCCATTATTTATTATTATTCCGAATATCCTCGTCTGCATGCATTTACGCCGGGACTGGTTCCATTATTTATTCTTACGTCCGAATATCATATGCATGCTAACGTTTCTGTGGGACCTGGTTCCATTATTTATTATTACATTTGGGAATAATCACATGCATGCAGTCTATCACACGCATGGTGAATCCTTATGTTATTCCATTCTTTATTTTTCTATTGGAATAACCTGTCTATGTGGATTACCACATGCATGGCGAAGGATCCTTTGTATTCATTCCTTATTAAATTGTGGAAATGATTTGTATACGTGGATTACCGCATAGCGGGTGAAAATTCATTTGCAGTTTCATATATTCTATTATACTCAGTTGGTTAAAGTTTTAGCTTCTATACTCCATGAAATTAGTGGAATATCCTTGATATTTGCGCTTCATCCAGTATCTTTTCATGGAAATATTCTTCTGAGCATTCTTGAATTTTACTCCACAAAGAAGTATCATATTGACAATTTGGATGTTATTAATTTCTGGATAAATTAATTCTTAAACTTGTTTTATTGAATTATTATGTCATCGTCATCATCCTCATGCTTATATTATAATGAAAGTCATCTTAGGCTTACGTGCATAGATGAAATTAGTATGATTATGACCAGGGATCATTCGGTATAATCATGACCTGTAATGTTATAAATTATATGGTAAAAGTCCTCGAAGGCACCACATAATGCATTGATGGACAGTTTTTGGTATGATTATGACCAGGGATTGTTCGGTATAGTCATAACCATTGATGATTTAATGAATATCATTGGCCCGTAGTGCAGGGATGATTAGATGATGTGTTTTATTTATTAAGTTGAGTCTCAGCGATAAAAATTGATGAAAACATTTTATACCATAGAAGATAGTAGCTTTTATTCTCTACTTGACTCTTCTAATAGATTGCTTATTCCGCTGCAGTTAAACTTGATGTCTATTGTATTTTATCAGTTTAACATTGTTGAAGACTATTGATAATATATTCTGCATTATCATAGTCATAATATTTCTTACTGGGCTAGTTGAGCTCACCCTTTCTTTCACTGTTCTCTTCGGGAAATGAGAATATAGCTGGGACGAGTCGGGGAAATGAGTGACGGTCCAGATGATAGCATTAGTAGTCCTCACTATTCTGTTAAATAATGTGACAATAAATGTAATGAGGACTCCTTTGAGTGTGGATATTGTCTAGATGACAATATTCCTATTAAACTCTTAGTTTATGTATTGTCGTATATTACACAATGGTTGTATAATTAAGTTTGTATCTATATTCTGTACCATGTATTTGGTGACTCAAGATGGGTGATGTATACCTATTTTGGGGGCGTCACAGTTGGTATCAAAGCTTAGGGATATGATCCCTGGATGAGATGTGAGGCAAGAACTAGGAGGGGAGAGACGGGGGAATTCCTTCGTTAGTATGACCTACCTAAGTTTATTTGGTATTTAATTGGTCGGTCAGAGTATAGGGATAATATGTGATATGTTAATTAACCCTTGTTTTGTTTAATTATTTGAAAATGGCATCCGAAAATGTTGAGATAAGCAATGAAGCACGTGAGACCGTTGAGTCACCAACGATCAATGCCCAGGGTAATGTGCAACAGGAAGACAATAATCCTCATGATATTAATAACACCTATGAAGTGGTGAATGGTGGGATGGTCAAAGGCTTTATGCAATTCATGCAACATCAGGCGAAGGCGGCTCCTATCCAAAATGCAGGTGGAAACACTGACAACTCACAATCGGTAACCGCTAAGCAGATCAAGGAGCTGGGACCACCGGAGTTTTTTGGAGAGCCAAAACCACTTAAGGCAGAGACGTGGATAAAGCAAATCAACAAGATATTTGATGTCTTGGGATGCTCCGAGAGCAAAAGGTTCCTTTTCCACCTTCATGTTGCGTGCAGGATGATTCTTGGTGGAAATCAGTAAAAGCGTACTCAACTCGACTGTCAGACCAAGATGTCTTGGGAGAAGTTCCAAGAGTCGCATTCAACGATAAGTACTTTCCTCGAAAGTATTCGTCACATGAAGGAGGTAGAGTTCATCAAGCTTGAGCAAAACAATATGACCGTATGCGCGAGACGAAGCTAAGTTTGCCGAAGTTATCTCTTGTTTCGTCCCACTTGGTTGATAATGAGGAGAGAATGACGCGGATGTTTCTAAGAGGTTTGAAACCCGAGATACGTCAATACCTTATCTCTCATAAACTGTGTTTGTATTCAGATGTTGTGAATAGGGCTCAGTTATTGGAGCGCGATAAGTAGTCAACCCAACCAAGAGAGAGCAGCCGACAAGTCGATAATACCAGTGGTAGCAGTCATCGAAGTGGTGACAACTAACGTGGAGGGAATCAACATGCCAGAAATGATAACCACTTCGGTGGTAATCATGGCCAAGACAATAGGAGTGGAAAGTTCAAGAAGAGAAGGTTCAGCAAAGATGGAAAGACGTCAGCACCAACACCCGTTGTTAAGGAAGGAGAACGACTACCGATCGTATGTTACAAATGTGGAGGGGAAGGACACATAAGTCCAAACTGCACGATGCAGTCCAAAGCATGTTATAATTGCGAAAAAAAAGGCCACCTAGCCCGATTTTGTCGTGCACCAAAGTCAAGTCCAGTTGGGATGGAGGCATCAAAAGGTGTCCCAGACAAGACAAAACCGGTAGTTCAAAGGAGAGCGTTTGTCGTAACCTCCCAAAAAGCGAGGAATCTGAACGAGGTGATCACGGGTAAGCTAATCATAAACGCTAGCGAAGTTTATACTTTATTTGATACCGGTTCTACCCATTCCTTTATTTCTCCTACTTGCGCTTAATGTTTAAATTTGACTCCAGGGAAATTAGACTTTGACTTATCTGTTGAAACTCCATTGAGAGAAACCTTTATTACATCCACGGTTTATAAGTCTTGTTTAATTCATATCGGTAACCGCACGTTACCTGTCGATCTTATTTCTTTGAAAATACTTGCATTTTATGTGATTTTAGGGATTGATTGGTTAACTACTCATCATGCTAAAATTGATTATTTTCGTAAGGTTGTTAGCTTTCATATTCCTAACCAACCTATTATGCGAATTCAAGCAACCAAACCATTAAAATCCATCACTTTCATCTCAAGTCATAAAGCTATTCGTTTATTGAAAAACTGATGTCAAGCTTTCTTAGACCATGTCACGGATTTGAATAAAAATACGTCTGATTTGAATGATATTTCTATTGTTAATAAATTTCCTGACGTATTCCCTGAAGAACTTCCTGGCCTACCCCCAGAGCGTGAAATCGAATTTTGTATTGATCTTGAAACCGGTACAAAACCCATTTCCAAAGCCCCATATCGAATGGCTCCTATTGAACTTCAGGAGTTAAAAACCCAACTACAGGAATTGTTAGACATCGGTTTCATTCGTCCAAGTACGTCTCCTTGGAGTGCTCCTATTCTATTCGTGAAGAAGAAAGATGGAAGTATGCGACTTTGTATTGATTATCGGGAGTTGAATCATGTCACCATCAAAAATAGGTACCCGTTACCTCGTATTGATGATCTGTTTGACTAGTTGCAAGGCGCCAAATTCTTTTCAAAGATCGATCTTCGTTCTGGATATCATCAGTTAAAGATTAAAACTGATGACATTCCAAAGATCGCTTTAAACTTCGATGCGGGCATTATGAATTCCTAGTCATGTCTTTTGGATTGACTAATGCTCCTGCTGCCTTCATGGATATGATGAACCGAGTATTCAAGGAATATTTGGATCACTTTGTGGTCGTCTTTATTGATGACATCCTTATATACTCCAAAACCCGTGAAGACCATGAACAACACTTAAAGCTGATACTTCAAAAGCTTCGTGAAAACAAGTTATATTCCAAGTTGAAGAAATGCGAGTTCTAGCTTGAGGAAGTAGCATTCCTTGGGCACGTAGTATCAAGTCATGAAATATCTGTTGACCCAGCAAAGATTGAAGTAATTCAAAGCTGGGAGCAACCTAAGTCAGTGACCGAAGTACGTAGCTTTCTCGGCTTACCTAGTTATTATCGGAGATTCATAGAAGGGTTTTCTCGAATCGCTACTCCATTAACTCAACTGACTCGGAAAGATATAAAATTCGGTTGGAGCGAGGAATGTGAGAAGAGTTTTCTAGAACTCAAGAGTAGACTCATTTCAGCACCTGTTCTGACAATACCATCTGGCACGGAGGGATTTGCCATTTACAGTGATGCTTTAGGCAAAGGGTTAGGATGTGTTCTCATGCAACATGGGAAAGTCATAGCCTATGCCTCACGATAACTCAAAGAATGTGAAAGGAATTATCCTACTCATGATCTAGAGTTGGCCGCTGTCGTTTTTGCGCTTAAGATTTGGAGGCATTACCTGTATGGAGAGAAGGTGGAAATCTATACGGATCATAAAAGCCTCAAATATTTCTTCACTCAAAAGGAACTCAGTATGCGGCAACGACGTTGGCTTAAGTTGTTGAAAGATTATGATCATACCATTCAATACCATCCTGGAAAAGCGAACGTAGTAGCTGACGTATTGAGTAGAAGATCATATGCGGGTATGAGTGCGCTATTGTCAACACAAAGGCCCATTTTGTATGACTTACAAAGGATGGAGATAGAGTTAAAGACTCCATGGACCCATATGATGATGGCGAATATACGAGTAGAACCGACTTTAATCGATAAAGTTAAAGCTGCTCAAGCTACAGACCTGGAGCTGATGCGTATGAGGAAGAAAGTGCAAGAAGGTACTATGCCGGAAGCAAGAATCGATGAAGAAGGAATACTTCAAGTCAACTCCAAACTTTGTGTTCCTAACGATTCTGACCTGAAGTATAAAATCATGATGGAGGCGCACAACACACCGTTTGAAATCCATCCTGGGAGTACCAAAATGTAACATGATCTTCGACATATATTTTGGTGGAGCAATATGAAGAGAGAGATAGCGGGGTTTATCTCAAGGTGTCTAACTTGTCAACGAGTCAAGGCGGAGCATCAAGTATCAAAAGGTCCATTGCAACCACTTGAAATTCCAGAATGGAAGTGGGAGCACATTACCATGGATTTCGTTACTGGTCTTCCCAAGGTTTCTCAAGGCATAGATGTGATTTGGGTCATTGTTGATAGATTGACCAAGTCTGCTCATTTCCTACCGATACGAGAAACTTATACACTTGAACATCTTGCTAGTATGTATATAAACGAGATTGTAAGATTGCATGGTATGCCAGTATCCATAGTTTCTGATCAAGACCCAAGATTCAGTTCAAGATTTTGGGTTAGTTTGCAAAAAGCTATGGGCACGAATTTACGATTTAGTTCGGCATATCATCCTCAAACGGATGGACAGTCGGAAAGGACTATTCAAACTCTTGAAGATGTATTAAGACTCTGTGTCCTTAACTTCAAGGGAAGTTGAGACACGTTCTTACCATTGGTGGAGTTTTCCTACAACAACAGTTATCAAGCAAGTATTGGCATGGCTCCATTCGAGGCGTTGTATGGAAGAAAGTGTCGTTTTCCAGTATGCTGGGATGAGGTGGGTGAAGCAACGTTGTTGGGACCAGAGTTGGTACGTATGACTACGAAAAAGATTCAAATGATCCGACAACGTATAAAAACCTTACAAGATCGACAAAAGAGTTATGTTGATCTTCATCGAAAGGACGTGGAATTCGATATTGGAGATCACGTGTTGTTACGTGTTACTCCATGGAAAGGAGTTACAAGATTTGGAAAGAGAGAAAAGTTCAATCCTCGATTCATTGGCCCATTTATAATCCTCGAACGAGTAGGAACTGTGGCCTATAGACTCGCCTTACCGCCAAGTATGTCTCGTGTTCATAATGTTTTCACATATCTATGTTACGTAAATATGTGAAAGACCAGAACCACATTATTGAATTAGAACCGGACGAGATAGAGGAAGATTTAACGTATGAAGAGTTACCTATTAAAATCTTGGATAAGAAGGATCATATTCTGCGCTCCATGGTTATACCTCAAGTCAAAGTTTTGTGGAGAAACCACGATGTGGAAGAAATGACCTGGGAGTTATAATCTGAGATGGAGTTATAATCTGAGATGGAGTTAAGATATCCTCACCTCTTCGATATATCAGGTACGCACCCTAATTTCGAGGATGAAATTTCATAAGAAGGGGAGGTTGTAAGACCCTAACTTTTATGAATAAAGATTAATTTCTCTCGAATTATATTTTTGAATATTATAGTGTGGATATAATATAATGTTATAATTGTGGGTAATATTTACAAATGTTGCAAAGTAAGCAAGTGGTTATATAATATTCGATTGGTCGAAGAATATTCGTTTTAACAGAGAATATTCGTACGACGGCACAATCATTAGTGAACCCCACAACGGAAGTATTGTCGTAATAAGAAAACGACAGAATTATCTTTTTATAAAAATAACGGCGGAAGTGTTACCGTTAAAAACCGTTGAACTACCCGGTAGTAAAAGTAATGCGATGTCTGGCGTTAGGTTGCGTAGTAGCACCGGTATTGGTTATTGATGCTTACGTAAGAAGTCACTCAGTTATACTCAATTATTGCTACAGTAATTGATGCATCATATCTCTCATATTATTGATTCAGTTATTGTCACAGTATCA
The DNA here is from genome assembly GCA_020205615.1 of Panax quinquefolius. Lineage (NCBI taxonomy): Eukaryota > Viridiplantae > Streptophyta > Magnoliopsida > Apiales > Araliaceae > Panax > Panax quinquefolius. The sequence continues at coordinate 34,979,237 of CM035168.1, forward strand.
TCTGCATTATATGATATATTATTAAATCAATAATTGAGACGTCAAAGTTGTTCATATTATTAAATTACAATATTTATAATGTCTAGAAATTCATCAAGGAGAGGTTTGGTCACCTAATTGCGCGCCAATAGGGAGAAATTCTTATTGGAAAGCTCCTTCTTTCCTGGGAACGACCTGGTTGTTAAATATTATGAGTTATAATATTAATGATGAATAAGTTCGTGTTGATTATAGATGAATTTGATAGTTCCATTGTGTTGGAATTATTAGTGTTAGTGAAAATTGACTTTTATTTCGATAATAATTGATGTCTAGAGGATATATTGTTCAATCGGGTATTCGGGGCACTTTTTGTGTTAGAGTACTATTCACGAGTTACTATTCATGAGTTACAATTCATGGGGTACTATTCACCCGAAAAATATATTTTTTTTCGGTCTAAATCATTTTTGGGTACAATATTATTCCATGAGGAGATGTGCTAATTTTTCAGACCGTTGGTTGAAGTTATAATAGTGAATCAATATGGACCGCTGATGGAAAGTTATAATAGTGAATCAATATGGATCGCTGGTGGAAATTTATAATAGTGAATCAATATGGATCGTTGGTTTAAAGTTTTAATAGTAAATCAGTAAGAACCGTTGCTTTAAGTTTTAATAGTAAATCAATATGGACCGTCCGTTTAAAAGTAAATCAATCTGGACCGTTCATGAATTAGTTACCATTCAGTCCATTCTCCTATAAATAGAAGCTCATTCCTTCATTATTTCTTACGAATTCACTGAAACTCTAGAGAGAGAAATTATAGAGAGAAAGAAGAAGAGAAGTCTGCTATCTCACTTTTCCAATATCCAGTTCTTCTAAGGTAAGGGGTATTATTTCTTTCTTATTCATGAAGAGAACTTACATTATTCCATTCTTTATTATTATGTTGGAATAACTTTTGTTATGCAAAATACCGCATACATGGTGAAATTCTTCATTATTCCATTCTTTATTATTAT